>CM042690.1:603918055-604268089 GCA_023614405.1 Avena insularis | reverse complement strand
TAGTGGGTCCACATCTGGTTTGTGAAAGAACACACATGCAATGACCACTTGTTGATCCATCGTGGTTTTTGGAAAAGAACACACATACAGCGAACCTTGGTGGATCTATACGTGGTTTGTGAAAAGAACACACATGCAATAACCACTGGTTGATCCATAAGTGGTTTGTGGAAAGAACACACATGCAATGACCACTGGTTGATCCATTAGTGGTTTGTGGAAAAGAACACACATGCAATGAGTATAGTGCTGGTTTTAGTATAAGAACACATGCAATTACTCTAGTGGGTCCACATGTGGTTTGTGAAAGAACACACATGCAATGACCACTTGGTTGATCCATATGTGGTTTTGGAAAGAACACACATGCAATGAACATTGGTGGATCCATGTGGTTTGTGGAAAGAACACACATGCAATGACCACTGGTTGATCCATAAGTGGTTTGTGGAAAGAACACACATGCAATGACCACTGGTTGATCCATGTGTGGTTTGTGGATAGAACACACATGCAATGAACACTGGTGGATCCATAAGTGGTTTGTGGAAAGAACACACATGCAATGACCACTGGTTGATCCATATGTGGTTTGTGGAAAGAACACACACGCAGTGAACACTGGTGGATCCATAAGTGGTTTGTGGAAAGAACACACATGCAATGACCACTGGTTGATCCATATGTGGTTTGTGGAAAGAACACACATGTAGTGAACCTTTGGTGGATCCATATGTTGTTTGTGAAAAGAACACACATGCAATGAGTCTAGTGCTGGTTTTAGTATAAGAACACACATGCAATGACTCTAGTGGGTCCACATGTAGTTTGTGAAAAGAACACACATGCAATGGCACTGGTTGATCCATAAGTGGTTTGTGGAAAGAACACACATGCAATGACCACTGGTTGATCCATAAGTGGTTTGTGGAAAGAACACACATGCAATGACCACTAGTTGATCCATATGTGGTTTTTGGAAAAGAACACACATGCAATGAACACTGGTGGATCCATGTGTGGTTTGTGGAAAGAACACGCATGCAATGACCACTGGTTGATCCATAAGTGGTTTGTGGAAATAACACACATGCAATGACTCTACTGGTTGATCCATGTGTGGTTTGTGGAAATAACACACATGGAATGACTCTAATGGATCCATAAGTGGTTTGTGGAAAAGAACACACATACAATGACCACTGGTTAATCCATATGTGTTTTGCGGAAAAGAACACACATGCAATGACCACTGGTTGATCCATAAGTGGTTTGTGGAAAAGAACACACATGCAATGAGTCTAGTGCTGGTTTTAGTATAAGAACACACATGCAATGACTCTAGTGGGTCCACATGTGGTTTGTGAAAAGAACACACATGCAATGACCACTGGTTGATCCATATGTGGTTTTTGGAAAACAACACACATGCAATGAACATTGGTGGATCCATGTGTGGTTTGTGGAAAGAACACACATTCAATGACCACGAGTTGATCCATAAGTGGTTTGTGGAAAAGAACACACATGCAATGACCACGGGTTGATCCATGTGTGGTTTGTGGATAGAACACACATGCAATGAACACTGGTGGATCCATAAGTGGTTTGTGTAAAGAACACACATGCAATGACCACTGGTTGATCCATATGTGGTTTGTGGAAAGAACACACATGCAGTGAACACTGGTGGATCCATAAGTGGTTTGTGGAAAGAACACACATGCAATGACCACTGGTTGATCCATATATGGTTTGTGGAAAGAACATACATGCAGTGAACACTGGTGGATCTATATGTTGTTTATGAAAAGAACACACATGCAATGACTCTAGTGCCGGTTTTAGTATAAGAACACACATGCAATGACTCTAGTGGGTCCACATGTAGTTTGTGAAAAGAACACACATGCAATGCCACTGGTTAATCCATAAGTGGTTTGTGGAAAGAACACACATGCAATGACCACTAGTTGATCCATGTGTGGTTTGTGGAAAGAACACACATGCTATGACCACTGGTTGATCCATAACTGGTTTGTGGAAAGAACACACATGCAGTGACCACTGGTGGATCCATATGTTGTTTGTGAAAAGAACACACATGCAATGACTCTAGTGGGTCCACATGTAGTTTGTGAAAATAACACACATGCAATGACCACTGGTTGATCCATAAGTGGTTTGTGGAAAAGAACACACATGCAATGAGTCTACTGCTGGTTTTAGTATAAGAACACACATGCAATGACTCTAGTGGATCCACATGTGGTTTGTGAAAAGAACACACATGCAATGACCACTGGTTGATCCATATGTGCTTTTTGGAAAGAACACACATCCAATGAACACTGGTGGATCCATGTGTGGTTTGTGGAAAGAACACACATCTAATGACCACTGGTTGATCCATAAGTGGTTTGTGGAAAAGAACACACATGCAATGACCACTGGTTGATCCATGTGTGATTTTTGGATAGAACAAACATGCAATGAACACTGGTGGATCCATAAGTGGTTTGTGGAAAAAACACACATGCAATGACCACTGGTTGATCCATATGTGGTTTGTGGACAGAACACACATGCAGTGAACACTGGTGGATCCATAAGTGGTTAGAGGAAAGAACACACATGCAATGACCAATGGTTGATCCATATGTGGTTTGTGGAAAGAACACACATGTAGTGAACACTGGTGGATCCATATGTTGTTTGTGAAAAGAACACACATGCAATGAGTCTAGTGCTGGTTTTAGTATAAGAACACACATGCAATGACTCTAGTGGGTCCACATGTAGTTTGTGAAAAGAACACACATGCAATTCCACTGGTTGATCCATATGTGGTTTGTGAAAAGAACACACATGCAATGCCACTGGTTGATCCATGTGTGGTTTGTGGATAGAACACACATGCAATGACTCTAGTGCTAGTTTTAGTATAAGAACACACATACAATGACTATAGTGGGTCCACATGTAGTTTGTGAAAATACCACACATGCAATGACCACTAGTTGATCCATAAGTTGTTTGTGGAAAAGAACACACATGCAATGAGTCTAGTGGATCCATGTGTGGTTTGTGGAAAAGAACACACATGCAATGAGTCTAGTGCTGGTTTTAGTATAAGAACGCACATGCAATGACTCTAGTGGGTCCACATCTTGTTTGTGAAAAGAACACACATGCAATGACCACTTGTTGATCCATACGTGGTTTTTGGAAAAGAACACACATCCAACAAACACTGGTGGATCTATCTGTGGTTTGTGGAAAGAACACACATGCAATGACCACTGGTTGATCCATAAGTGGTTTGTGGAAAGAACACACATGCAATGACCACTGGTTGATCCATTAGTGGTTTGTGGAAAAGAACACACATGCAATGAGTCTAGTGCTGGTTTTAGTATAAGAACACACATGCAATTACTCTAGTGGGTCCACATGTGGTTTGTGAAAAGAACACACATGCAATGACCACTGGTTGATCCATATGTGGTTTTTGGAAAAGAACACACATGCAATGAACATTGGTGGATCCATGTGTGGTTTGTGGAAATAACACACATGCAATGACCACTAGTTGATCCATAAGTGGTTTGTGGAAAAGAACACACATGCAATGACCACTGGTTGATCCATGTGTGGTTTGTGGATAGAACACACATGCAATGAACACTGGTGGATCCATAAGTGGTTTGTGGAAAGAACACACATGCAATGACCACTGGTTGATCCATATGTGGTTTGTGGAAAGAACACACATGCAGTGAACACTGGTGGATCCATAAGTGGTTTGTGGAAAGAACACACATGCAATGACCACTGGTTGATCCATATGTGGTTTGTGGAAAGAACACACATGCAGTGAACACTGGTGGATCCAGATGTTGTTTATGAAAAGAACACAAATGCAATGACTCTAGTGCTGGTTTTAGTATAAGAACACACATGCAATGACTCTAGTGGGTCCACATGTAGTTTGTGAAAAGAACACACATGCAATGCCACTGGTTGATCCATAAGTGGTTTGTGGAAAGAACACACATGCAATGGCCACTAGTTGATCCATATGTGGTTTGTGGAATGAACACACATGCAATGACCACTGGTTTATCCATAAGTGGTTTGTGGAAAGAACACACATGCAGTGACCACTGGTTGATCCATAAGTGGTTTGTCGAAAGAACACACATGCAATGACCACTAGTTGATCCATATGTGGTTTTTGGAAAAGAACACACATGCAATGAACACTGGTGGATCCATGTGTGGTTTGTGGAAAGAACACGCATGCAATGACCACTGGTTGATCCATAAGTGGTTTGTGGAAATAACACACATGCAATGACTCTACTGGTTGATCCATGTGTGGTTTGTGGAAATAACACACATGGAATGACTCTAATGGATCCATAAGTGGTTTGTGGAAAAGAACACACATACAATGACCACTGGTTAATCCATATGTGTTTTGCGGAAAAGAACACACATGCAATGACCACTGGTTGATCCATAAGTGGTTTGTGGAAAAGAACACACATGCAATTAGTCTAGTGCTAGTTTTAGTATAAGAACACACATGCAATGACTCTAGTGGGTCCACATGTGGTTTGTGAAAAGAACACACATGCAATGACGACTGGTTGATCCATATGTGGTTTTTGGAAAACAACACACATGCAATGAACATTGGTGGATCCATGTGTGGTTTGTGGAAAGAACACACATGCAATGACCACGAGTTGATCCATAAGTGGTTTGTGGAAAAGAACACACATGCAATGACCACGGGTTGATCCATGTGTGGTTTGTGGATAGAACACACATGCAATGAACACTGGTGGATCCATAAGTGGTTTGTGGAAAGAACACACATGCAATGACCACTGGTTGATCCATATGTGGTTTGTGGAAAGAACACACATGCAGTGAACACTGGTGGATCCATAAGTGGTTTGTGGAAAGAACACACATGCAATGACCACTGGTTGATCCATATATGGTTTGTGGAAAGAACATACATGCAGTGAACACTGGTGGATCTATATGTTGTTTATGAAAAGAACACACATGCAATGACTCTAGTGCCGGTTTTAGTATAAGAACACACATGCAATGACTCTAGTGGGTCCACATGTAGTTTGTGAAAAGAACACACATGCAATGCCACTGGTTAATCCATAAGTGGTTTGTGGAAAGAACACACATGCAATGACCACTAGTTGATCCATGTGTGGTTTGTGGAAAGAACACACATGCTATGACCAATGGTTGATCCATAACTGGTTTGTGGAAAGAACACACATGCAATGACCCTTGGTGGATCCATATGTTGTTTGTGAAAAGAACACACATGCAATGACTCTAGTGGGTCCACATGTAGTTTGTGAAAATAACACACATGCAATGACCACTGGTTGATCCATAAGTGGTTTGTGGAAAAGAACACACATGCAATGAGTCTACTGCTGGTTTTAGTATAAGAACACACATGCAATGACTCTAGTGGATCCACATGTGGTTTGTGAAAAGAACACACATGCAATGACCACTGATTGATCCATATGTGCTTTTTGGAAAGAACACACATGCAATGAACACTGGTGGATCCATGTGTGGTTTGTGGAAAGAACACACATCTAATGACCACTGGTTGATCCATAAGTGGTTTGTGGAAAAGAACACACATGCAATGACCACTGGTTGATCCATGTGTGATTTGTGGATAGAACAAACATGCAATGAACACTGGTGGATCCATAAGTGGTTTGTGGAAAAAATACACATGCAATGACCACTGGTTGATCCATATGTGGTTTGTGGAAAGAACACACATGCAGTGAACACTGGTGGATCCATAAGTGGTTTGAGGAAAGAACACACATGCAATGACCACTGGTTGATCCATATGTGGTTTGTGGAAAGAACACACATGTAGTGAACACTGGTGGATCCATATGTTGTTTGTGAAAAGAACACACATGCAATGAGTCTAGTGCTGGTTTTAGTATAAGAACACACATGCAATGACTCTAGTGGGTCCACATGTAGTTTGTGAAAAGAACACACATGCAATTCCACTGGTTGATCCATATGTGGTTTGTGAAAAGAACACACATGCAATGCCACTGGTTGATCCATGTGTGGTTTGTGGATAGAACACACATGCAATGACTCTAGTGCTAGTTTTAGTATAAGAACACACATACAATGACTATAGTGGGTCCACATGTAGTTTGTGAAAATACCACACATGCAATGACCACTAGTTGATCCATAAGTTGTTTGTGGAAAAGAACACACATGCAATGAGTCTAGTGGATCCATGTGTGGTTTGTGGAAAAGAACACACATGCAATGAGTCTAGTGCTGGTTTTAGTATAAGAACGCACATGCAATGACTCTAGTGTGTCCACATCTTGTTTGTGAAAAGAACACACATGCAATGACCACTTGTTGATCCATACGTGGTTTTTGGAAAAGAACACACATCCAACAAACACTGGTGGATCTATCTATGGTTTGTGGAAAGAACACACATGCAATGACCACTGGTTGATCCATAAGTGGTTTGTGGAAAGAACACACATGCAATGACCACTGGTTGATCCATTAGTGGTTTGTGGAAAAGAACACACATGCAATGAGTCTAGTGCTGGTTTTAGTATAAGAACACACATGCAATTACTCTAGTGGGTCCACATGTGGTTTGTGAAAAGAACACACATGCAATGACCACTGGTTGATCCATATGTGGTTTTTGGAAAAGAACACACATGCAATGAACATTGGTGGATCCATGTGTGGTTTGTGGAAAGAACACACATGCAATGACCACTAGTTGATCCATAAGTGGTTTGTGGAAAGAACACACATGCAATGACCACTGGTTGATCCATGTGTGGTTTGTGGATAGAACACACATGCAATGAACACTGGTGGATCCATAAGTGGTTTGTGGAAAGAACACACATGCAATGACCACTGGTTGATCCATATGTGGTTTGTGGAAAGAACACACATGCAGTGAACACTGGTGGATCCATAAGTGGTTTGTGGAAAGAACACACATGCAATGACCACTGGTTGATCCATATGTGGTTTGTGGAAAGAACACACATGCAGTGAACACTGGTGGATCCATATGTTGTTTATGAAAAGAACACAAATGCAATGACTCTAGTGCTGGTTTTAGTATAAGAACACACATGCAATGACTCTAGTGGGTCCACATGTAGTTTGTGAAAAGAACACACATGCAATGCCACTGGTTGATCCATAAGTGGTTTGTGGAAAGAACACACATGCAATGGCCACTAGTTGATCCATATGTGGTTTGTGGAATGAACACACATGCAATGACCACTGGTTTATCCATAAGTGGTTTGTGGAAAGAACACACATGCAGTGACCACCGGTTGATCCATAAGTGGTTTTTGGAAAAGAACACACATGCAATGAACACTGGTGGATCCATATGTTGTTTATGAAAAGAACACAAATGCAATGACTCTAGTGCTGGTTTTAGTATAAGAACACACATGCAATGACTCTAGTGGGTCCACATGTAGTTTGTGAAAAGAACACACATGCAATGCCACTGGTTGATCCATAAGTGGTTTGTGGAAAGAACACACATGCAATGGCCACTAGTTGATCCATGTGTGGTTTGTGGAAAGAACACACATGCAATGACCACTAGTTGATCCATATGTGGTTTTTGGAAAAAGAACACACATGCAATGAACACTGGTGGATCCATGTGTGGTTTGTGGAAAGAACACGCATGCAATGACCACTGGTTGATCCATAAGTGGTTTGTGGAAATAACACACATGCAATGACTCTACTGGTTGATCCATGTGTGGTTTGTGGAAATAACACACATGGAATGACTCTAATGGATCCATAAGTGGTTTGTGGAAAAGAACACACATACAATGACCACTGGTTAATCCATATGTGTTTTGCGGAAAAGAACACACATGCAATGACCACTGGTTGATCCATAAGTGGTTTGTGGAAAAGAACACACATGCAATGAGTCTAGTGCTGGTTTTAGTATAAGAACACACATGCAATGACTCTAGTGGGTCCACATGTGGTTTGTGAAAAGAACACACATGCAATGACCCTTTGGTTGATCCATATGTGGTTTTGGAAAGAACACACATGCAATGAACATTGGTGGATCCATGTGTGGTTTGTGGAAAGAACACACATGCAATGACCACTAGTTGATCCATAAGTGGTTTGTGGAAAAGAACACACATGCAATGACCACTGGTTGATCCATGTGTGGTTTGTGGATAGAACACACATGCAATGAACACTGGTGGATCCATAAGTGGTTTGTGGAAAGAACACACATGCAATGACCACTGGTTGATCCATATGTGGTTTGTGGAAAGAACACACATGCAGTGAACACTGGTGGATCCATAAGTGGTTTGTGGAAAGAACACACATGCAATGACCACTGGTTGATCCATGTGTGGTTTGTGGATAGAACACACATGCAATGAACACTGGTGGATCCATAAGTGGTTTGTGGAAAGAACACACATGCAATGACCACTGGTTGATCCATATGTGGTTTGTGGAAAGAACACACATGCAGTGAACACTGGTGGATCCATAAGTGGTTTGTGGAAAGAACACACATGCAATGACGCGAGGTTGATCCATATATGGTTTGTGGAAAGAACATACATACAGTGAACACTGGTGGATCTATATGTTGTTTGTGAAAAGAACACACATGAAATGACTCTAGTGCCGGTTTTAGTATAAGAACACACATGCAATGACTCTAGTGGGTCCACATGTAGTTTGTGAAAAGAACACACATGCAATGCCACTGGTTAATCCATAAGTGGTTTGTGGAAAGAACACACATGCAATGACCACTAGTTGATCCATGTGTGGTTTGTGGAAAGAACACACATGCTATGACCACTGGTTGATCCATAACTGGTTTGTGGAAAGAACACACATGCAGTGACCACTGGTGGATCCATATGTTGTTTGTGAAAAGAACACACATGCAATGACTCTAGTGGGTCCACATGTAGTTTGTGAAAATAACACACATGCAATGACCACTGTTTGATCCATAAGTGGTTTGTGGAAAAGAACACACATGCAATGAGTCTACTGCTGGTTTTAGTATAAGAACACACATGCAATGACTCTAGTGGATCCACATGTGGTTTGTGAAAAGAACACACATGAAATGACCACTGGTGGATCCATATGTGCTTTTTCGAAAGAACACACATGCAATGAACACTGGTGGATCCATGTGTGGTTTGTGGAAAGAACACACATCTAATGACCACTGGTTGATCCATAAGTGGTTTGTGGAAAAGAACACACATGCAATGACCACTGGTTGATCCATGTGTGATTTTTGGATAGAACAAACATGCAATGAACACTGGTGGATCCATAAGTGGTTTGTGGAAAAAACACACATGCAATGACCACTGGTTGATCCATATGTGGTTTGTGGAAAGAACACACATGCAGTGAACACTGGTGGATCCATAAGTGGTTTGTGGAAAGAACACACATGCAATGACCACTGGTTGATCCATATGTGGTTTGTGGAAAGAACACACATGTAGTGAACACTCGTGGATCCATATGTTGTTTGTGAAAAGAACACACATTCAATGAGTCTAGTGCTGGTTTTAGTATAAGAACACACATGCAATGACTCTAGTGGGTCCACATGTAGTTTGTGAAAAGAACACACATGCAATTCCACTGGTTGATCCATATGTGGTTTGTGAAAAGAACACACATGCAATGCCACTGGTTGATCCATGTGTGGTTTGTGGATAGAACACACATGCAATGACTCTAGTGCTAGTTTTAGTATAAGAACACACATACAATGACTATAGTGGGTCCACATGTAGTTTGTGAAAATACCACACATGCAATGACCACTAGTTGATCCATAAGTTGTTTGTGGAAAAGAACACACATGCAATGAGTCTAGTGGATCCATGTGTGATTTGTGGAAAAGAACACACATGCAATGAGTCTAGTGCTGGTTTTAGTATAAGAACGCACATGCAATGACTCTAGTGGGTCCACATCTGGTTTGTGAAAAGAACACACATGCAATGACCACTTGCTGATCCATACGTGGTTTTTGGAAAAGAACACACATGCAACGAACACTGGTGGATCTATCCGTGGTTTGTGGAAAGAACACACATGCAATGACCACTGGTTGATCCATAAGTGGTTTGTGGAAAGAACACACATGCAATGACCACTGGTTGATCCATAAGTGGTTTGTGGAAAAGAACACACATGCAATGAGTCTAGTGCTGGTTTTAGTATAAGAACACACATGCAATTACTCTAGTGGGTCCACATGTGGTTTGTGAAAAGAACACACATGCAATGACCACTGGTTGATCCATATGTGGTTTTTGGAAAAGAACACACATGCAATGAACATTGGTGGATCCATGTGTGGTTTGTGGAAAGAACACACATGCAATGACCACTAGTTGATCCATAAGTGGTTTGTGGAAAAGAACACACATGCAATGACCACTGGTTGATCCATGTGTGGTTTGTGGATAGAACACACATGCAATGAACACTGGTGGATCCATAAGTGGTTTGTGGAAAGAACACACATGCAATGACCACTGGTTGATCCATATGTGGTTTGTGGAAAGAACACACATGCAGTGAACACTGGTGGATCCATAAGTGGTTTGTGGAAAGAACACACATGCAATGACCACTGGTTGATCCATATGTGGTTTGTGGAAAGAACACACATGCAGTGAACACTGGTGGATCCATATGTTGTTTATGAAAAGAAAACAAATGCAATGACTCTAGTGCTGCTTTTAGTATAAGAACACACATCCAACGAACACTGGTGGATCTATCTGTGGTTTGTGGAAAGAACACACATGCAATGACCACTGGTTGATCCATAAGTGGTTTGTGGAAAGAACACACATGCAATGACCACTGGTTGATCCATTAGTGGTTTGTGGAAAAGAACACACATGCAATGAGTCTAGTGCTGGTTTTAGTATAAGAACACACATGCAATTACTCTAGTGGGTCCACATGTGGTTTGTGAAAAGAACACACATGCAATGACCACTGGTTGATCCATATGTGGTTTTTGAAAGAACACACATGCAATGAACATTGGTGGATCCATGTGTGGTTTGTGGAAAGAACACACATGCAATGACCACTAGTTGATCCATAAGTGGTTTGTGGAAAAGAACACACATGCAATGACCACTGGTTGATCCATGTGTGGTTTGTGGATAGAACACACATGCAATGAACACTGGTGGATCCATAAGTGGTTTGTGGAAAGAACACACATGCAATGACCACTGGTTGATCCATATGTGGTTTGTGGAAAGAACACACATGCAGTGAACACTGGTGGATCCATAAGTGGTTTGTGGAAAGAACACACATGCAATGACCACTGGTTGATCCATATGTGGTTTGTGGAAAGAACACACATGCAGTGAACACTGGTGGATCCATATGTTGTTTATGAAAAGAACACAAATGCAATGACTCTAGTGCTGGTTTTAGTATAAGAACACACATGCAATGACTCTAGTGGGTCCACATGTAGTTTGTGAAAAGAACACACATGCAATGCCACTGGTTGATCCATAAGTGGTTTGTGGAAAGAACACACATGCAATGGCCACTAGTTGATCCATATGTGGTTTGTGGAATGAACACACATGCAATGACCACTGGTTTATCCATAAGTGGTTTGTGGAAAGAACACACATGCAGTGACCACCGGTTGATCCATAAGTGGTTTTTGGAAAAGAACACACATGCAATGAACACTGGTGGATCCATATGTTGTTTATGAAAAGAACACAAATGCAATGACTCTAGTGCTGGTTTTAGTATAAGAACACACATGCAATGACTCTAGTGGGTCCACATGTAGTTTGTGAAAAGAACACACATGCAATGCCCTTTGGTTGATCCATAAGTGGCTTGTGGAAAGAACACAGATGCAATGGCCACTAGTTGATCCATGTGTGGTTTGTGGAAAGAACACACATGCAATGACCACTAGTTGATCCATATGTGGTTTTTGGAAAAGAACACACATGCAATGAACACTGGTGGATCCATGTGTGGTTTGTGGAAAGAACACGCATGCAATGACCACTGGTTGATCCATAAGTGGTTTGTGGAAATAACACACATGCAATGACTCTACTGGTTGATCCATGTGTGGTTTGTGGAAATAACACACATGGAATGACTCTAATGGATCCATAAGTGGTTTGTGGAAAAGAACACACATACAATGACCACTGGTTAATCCATATGTGTTTTGCGGAAAAGAACACACATGCAATGACCACTGGTTGATCCATAAGTGGTTTGTGGAAAAGAACACACATGCAATGAGTCTAGTGCTGGTTTTAGTATAAGAACACACATGCAATGACTCTAGTGGGTCCACATGTGGTTTGTGAAAAGAACACACATGCAATGACGACTGGTTGATCCATATGTGGTTTTTGGAAAAGAACACACATGCTGTGAACATTGGTGGATCCATGTGTGGTTTGTGGAAAGAACACAAATGCAATGACCACTAGTTGATCCATAAGTGGTTTGTGGAAAAGAACACACATGCAATGACCACTGGTTGATCCATGTGTGGTTTGTGGATAGAACACACATGCAATGAACACTGGTGGATCCATAAGTGGTTTGTGGAAAGAACACACATGCAATGACCACTGGTTGATCCATATGTGGTTTGTGGAAAGAACACACATGCAGTGAACACTGGTGGATCCATAAGTGGTTTGTGGAAAGAACACACATGCAATGACCACTGGTTGATCCATGTGTGGTTTGTGGATAGAACACACATGCAATGAACACTGGTGGATCCATAAGTGGTTTGTGGAAAGAACACACATGCAATGACCACTGGTTGATCCATATGTGGTTTGTGGAAAGAACACACATGCAGTGAACACTGGTGGATCCATAAGTGGTTTGTGGAAAGAACACACATGCAATGACCACTGGTTGATCCATATATGGTTTGTGGAAAGAACATACATACAGTGAACACTGGTGGATCTATATGTTGTTTGTGAAAAGAACACACATGCAATGACTCTAGTGCCGGTTTTAGTATAAGAACACACATGCAATGACTCTAGTGGGTCCACATGTAGTTTGTGAAAAGAACACACATGCAATGCCACTGGTTAATCCATAAGTGGTTTGTGGAAAGAACACACATGCAATGACCACTAGTTGATCCATGTGTGGTTTGTGGAAAGAACACACATGCTATGACCACTGGTTGATCCATAAGTGGTTTGTGGAAAGAACACACATGCAATGACCCTTTGGTGGATCCATATGTTGTTTGTGAAAAGAACACACATGCAATGACTCTAGTGGGTCCACATGTAGTTTGTGAAAATAACACACATGCAATGACCACTGTTTGATCCATAAGTGGTTTGTGGAAAAGAACACACATGCAATGAGTCTACTGCTGGTTTTAGTATAAGAACACACATGCAATGACTCTAGTGGATCCACATGTGGTTTGTGAAAAGAACACACATGAAATGACCACTGGTTGATCCATATGTGCTTTTTCGAAAGAACACACATGCAATGAACACTGGTGGATCCATGTGTGGTTTGTGGAAAGAACACACATCTAATGACCACTGGTTGATCCATAAGTCGTTTGTGGAAAAGAACACACATGCAATGACCACTGGTTGATCCATGTGTGATTTTTGGATAGAACAAACATGCAATGAACACTGGTGGATCCATAAGTGGTTTGTGGAAAAAACACACATGCAATGACCACTGGTTGATCCATATGTGGTTTGTGGAAAGAACACACATGCAGTGAACACTGGTGGATCCATAAGTGGTTTGTGGAAAGAACACACATGCAATGACCACTGGTTGATCCATATGTGGTTTGTGGAAAGAACACACATGTAGTGAACACTCGTGGATCCATATGTTGTTTGTGAAAAGAACACACATTCAATGAGTCTAGTGCTGGTTTTAGTATAAGAACACACATGCAATGACTCTAGTGGGTCCACATGTAGTTTGTGAAAAGAACACACATGCAATTCCACTGGTTGATCCATATGTGGTTTGTGAATAGAACACACATGCAATGCCACTGGTTGATCCATGTGTGGTTTGTGGATAGAACACACATGCAATGACTCTAGTGCTAGTTTTAGTATAAGAACACACATACAATGACTATAGTGGGTCCACATGTAGTTTGTGAAAATACCACACATGCAATGACCACTAGTTGATCCATAAGTTGTTTGTGAAAGAACACACATGCAATGAGTCTAGTGGATCCATGTGTGATTTGTGGAAAAGAACACACATGCAATGAGTCTAGTGCTGGTTTTAGTATAAGAACGCACATGCAATGACTCTAGTGGGTCCACATCTGGTTTGTGAAAAGAACACACATGCAATGACCACTTGCTGATCCATACGTGGTTTTTGGAAAAGAACACACATGCAATGAACACTGTGGATCTATGTGGTTTGTGGAAAGAACACACATGCAATGACCACTGGTTGATCCATAAGTGGTTTGTGGAAAGAACACACATGCAATGACCACTGGTTGATCCATAAGTGGTTTGTGGAAAGAACACACATGCAATGAGTCTAGTGCTGGTTTTAGTATAAGAACACACATGCAATTACTCTAGTGGGTCCACATGTGGTTTGTGAAAAGAACACACATGCAATGACCACTGGTTGATCCATATGTGGTTTTTGGAAAAGAACACACATGCAATGAACATTGGTGGATCCATGTGTGGTTTGTGGAAAGAACACACATGCAATGACCACTAGTTGATCCATAAGTGGTTTGTGGAAAAGAACACACATGCAATGACCACTGGTTGATCCATGTGTGGTTTGTGGATAGAACACACATGCAATGAACACTGGTGGATCCATAAGTGGTTTGTGGAAAGAACACACATGCAATGACCACTGGTTGATCCATATGTGGTTTGTGGAAAGAACACACATGCAGTGAACACTGGTGGATCCATAAGTGGTTTGTGGAAAGAACACACATGCAATGACCACTGGTTGATCCATATGTGGTTTGTGGAAAGAACACACATGCAGTGAACACTGGTGGATCCATATGTTGTTTATGAAAAGAACACAAATGCAATGACTCTAGTGCTGCTTTTAGTATAAGAACACACATCCAACGAACACTGGTGGATCTATCTGTGGTTTGTGGAAAGAACACACATGCAATGACCACTGGTTGATCCATAAGTGGTTTGTGGAAAGAACACACATGCAATGACCACTGGTTGATCCATTAGTGGTTTGTGGAAAAGAACACACATGCAATGAGTCTAGTGCTGGTTTTAGTATAAGAACACACATGCAATTACTCTAGTGGGTCCACATGTGGTTTGTGAAAAGAACACACATGCAATGACCACTGGTTGATCCATATGTGGTTTTTGGAAAAGAACACACATGCAATGAACATTGGTGGATCCATGTGTGGTTTGTGGAAAGAACACACATGCAATGACCACTAGTTGATCCATAAGTGGTTTGTGGAAAAGAACACACATGCAATGACCACTGGTTGATCCATGTGTGGTTTGTGGATAGAACACACATGCAATGAACACTGGTGGATCCATAAGTGGTTTGTGGAAAGAACACACATGCAATGACCACTGGTTGATCCATATGTGGTTTGTGGAAAGAACACACATGAAGTGAACACTGGTGGATCCATAAGTGGTTTGTGGAAAGAACACACATGCAATGACCACTGGTTGATCCATATGTGGTTTGTGGAAAGAACACACATGCAGTGAACACTGGTGGATCCATAAGTTGTTTATGAAGAACACAAATGCAATGACTCTAGTGCTAGTTTTAGTATAAGAACACACATGCAATGACTCTAGTGGGTCCACATGTAGTTTGTGAAAAGAACACACATGCAATGCCACTGGTTGATCCATAAGTGGTTTGTGGAAAGAACACACATGCAATGGCCACTAGTTGATCCATATGTGGTTTGTGGAATGAACACACATGCAATGACCATTGGTTTATCCATAAGTGGTTTGTGGAAAGAACACACATGCAGTGACCACCGGTTGATCCATAAGTGGTTTGTGGAAAGAACACACATGCAATGACCACTAGTTGATCCATATGTGGTTTTTGGTAAAGAACACACATGCAATGAACACTGGTGGATCCATGTGTGGTTTGTGGAAAGAACACGCATGCAATGACCACTGGTTGATCCATAAGTGGTTTGTGGAAATAACACACATGCAATGACTCTGGTTGATCCATGTGTGGTTTGTGGAAATAACACACATGGAATGACTCTAATGGATCCATAAGTGGTTTGTGAAAAGAACACATACCATGACCACTGGTTTATCCATATGTGTTTTGCGGAAAAGAACACACATGCAATGACCACTGGTTGATCCATAAGTGGTTTGTGGAAAAGAACACACATGCAAAGAGTCTAGTGCTGGTTTTAGTATAAGAACACACATGCAATGACTCTAGTGGGTCCACATGTGGTTTGTGAAAAGGACACACATGCAATGACCACTGGTTGATCCATATGTGGTTTTTGGAAAAGAACACACATGCAATGAACATTGGTGGATCCATGTGTGGTTTGTGGAAAGAACACACATGCAATGACCACTAGTTGATCCATAAGTGGTTTGTGGAAAAGAACACACATGCAATGACCACTGGTTGATCCATGTGTGGTTTGTGGATAGAACACACATGCAATGAACACTGGTGGATCCATAAGTGGTTTGTGGAAAGAACACACATGCAATGACCACTGGTTGATCCATATGTGGTTTGTGGAAAGAACACACATGCAGTGAACACTGGTGGATCCATAAGTGGTTTGTGGAAAGAACACACATGCAATGACCACTGGTTGATCCATATATGGTTTGTGGAAAGAACATACATACAGTGAACACTGGTGGATCTATATGTTGTTTGAGAAAAGAACACACATGCAATGACTCTAGTGCCGGTTTTAGTATAAGAACACACATGCAATGACTCTAGTGGGTCCACATGTAGTTTGTGAAAAGAACACACATGCAATGCCACTGGTTAATCCATAAGTGGTTTGTGGAAAGAACACACATGCAATGACCACTAGTTGATCCATGTGTGGTTTGTGGAAAGAACACACATGCTATGACCACTGGTTGATCCATAACTGGTTTGTGGAAAGAACACACATGCAGTGACCACTGGTGGATCCATATGTTGTTTGTGAAAAGAACACACATGCAATGACTCTAGTGGGTCCACATGTAGTTTGTGAAAATAACACACATGCAATGACCACTGTTTGATCCATAAGTGGTTTGTGGAAAAGAACACACATGCAATGAGTCTACTGCTGGTTTTAGTATAAGAACACACATGCAATGACTCTAATGGATCCACATGTGGTTTGTGAAAAGAACACACATGCAATGACCACTGGTTGATCCATATGTGCTTTTTCGAAAGAACACACATGCAATGAACACTGGTGGATCCATGTGTTGTTTGTGGAAAGAACACACATCTAATGACCACTGGTTGATCCATAAGTGGTTTGTGGAAAAGAACACACATGCAATGACCACTGGTTGATCCATGTGTGATTTTTGGATAGAACAAACATGCAATGAACACTGGTGGATCCATAAGTGGTTTGTGGAAAAAACACACATACAATGACCACTGGTTGATCCATATGTGGTTTGTGGAAAGAACACACATGCAGTGAACACTGGTGGATCCATAAGTGGTTTGTGGAAAGAACACACATGCAATGACCACTGGTTGATCCATATGTGGTTTGTGGAAAGAACACACATGTAGTGAACACTCGTGGATCCATATGTTGTTTGTGAAAAGAACACACATTCAATGAGTCTAGTGCTGGTTTTAGTATAAGAACACACATGCAATGACTCTAGTGGGTCCACATGTAGTTTGTGAAAAGAACACACATGCAATTCCACTGGTTGATCCATATGTGGTTTGTGAAAAGAACACACATGCAATGCCACTGGTTGATCCATGTGTGGTTTGTGGATAGAACACACATGCAATGACTCTAGTGCTAGTTTTAGTATAAGAACACACATACAATGACTATAGTGGGTCCACATGTAGTTTGTGAAAATACCACACATGCAATGACCACTAGTTGATCCATAAGTTGTTTGTGGAAAAGAACACACATGCAATGAGTCTAGTGGATCCATGTGTGGTTTGTGGAAAAGAACACACATGCAATGAGTCTAGTGCTGGTTTTAGTATAAGAACGCACATGCAATGACTCTAGTGGGTCCACATCTGGTTTGTGAAAAGAACACACATGCAATGACCACTTGCTGATCCATACGTGGTTTTTGGAAAAGAACACACATGCAACGAACACTGGTGGATCTATCCGTGGTTTGTGGAAAGAACACACATGCAATGACCACTGGTTGATCCATAAGTGGTTTGTGGAAAGAACACACATGCAATGACCACTGGTTGATCCATAAGTGGTTTGTGGAAATGAACACACATGCAATGAGTCTAGTGGTTGATTTAGTATAATAACGCACATGCAATTAGTCTAGTGGGTCCACATGTGGTTTGTGAAAAGAACACACATGCAATGACCAGGTTGATCCATATGTGGTTTTGGAAAAGAACACACATGCAATGAACATTGGTGGATCCATGTGTGGTTTGTGGAAAGAACACACATGCAATGACCACTAGTTGATCCATAAGTGGTTTGTGTAAAAGAACACACATGCAATGACCACTGGTTGATCCATGTGTGGTTTGTGGATAGAACACACATGCAATGAACACTTGTTGATCCATAAGTGGTTTGTGGAAATAACACACATGCAATGACCACTGGTTGATCCATATGTGGTTTGTGGAAAGAACACACATGCAGTGAACACTGGTGGATCCATAAGTGGTTTGTGGAAAGAACACACATGCAATGACCACTGGTTGATCCATATGTGGTTTGTGGAAAGAACACACATGCAGTGAACACTGGTGGATCCATATGTTGTTTATGAAAAGAACACAAATGCAATGACTCTAGTGCTGCTTTTAGTATAAGAACACACATCCAACGAACACTGGTGGATCTATCTGTGGTTTGTGGAAAGAACACACATGCAATGACCACTGGTTGATCCATAAGTGGTTTGTGGAAAGAACACACATGCAATGACCACTGGTTGATCCATTAGTGGTTTGTGGAAAAGAACACACATGCAATGAGTCTAGTGCTGGTTTTAGTATAAGAACACACATGCAATTACTCTAGTGGGTCCACATGTGGTTTGTGAAAAGAACACACATGCAATGACCACTGGTTGATCCATATGTGGTTTTTGGAAAAGAACACACATGCAATGAACATTGGTGGATCCATGTGTGGTTTGTGGAAAGAACACACATGCAATGACCACTAGTTGATCCATAAGTGGTTTGTGGAAAAGAACACACATGCAATGACCACTGGTTGATCCATGTGTGGTTTGTGGATAGAACACACATGCAATGAACACGGGTGGATCCATAAGTGGTTTGTGGAAAGAACACACATGCAATGACCACTGGTTGATCCATGTGTGGTTTGTGGAAAGAACACACATGCAGTGAACACTGGTGGATCCATAAGTGGTTTGTGGAAAGAACACACATGCAATGACCACTGGTTGATCCATATGTGGTTTATGGAAAGAACACACATGCAGTGAACACTGGTGGATCCATATGGACACAAATGCAATGACTCTAGTGCTAGTTTTAGTATAAGAACACACATGCAATGACTCTAGTGGGTCCACATGTAGTTTGTGAAAAGAACACACATGCAATGCCACTGGTTGATCCATAAGTGGTTTGTGGAAAGAACACACATGCAATGGCCACTAGTTGATCCATATGTGGTTTGTGGAATGAACACACATGCAATGACCATTGGTTTATCCATAAGTGGTTTGTGGAAAGAACACACATGCAGTGACCACTGGTTGATCCATAAGTGGTTTGTGGAAAGAACACACATGCAATGACCACTAGTTGATCCATATGTGGTTTTTGGTAAAGAACACACATGCAATGAACACTGGTGGATCCATGTGTGGTTTGTGGAAAGAACACGCATGCAATGACCACTGGTTGATCCATAAGTGGTTTGTGGAAATAACACACATGCAATGACTCTACTGGTTGATCCATGTGTGGTTTGTGGAAATAACACACATGGAATGACTCTAATGGATCCATAAGTGGTTTGTGGAAAAGAACACACATAAAATGACCACTGGTTAATCCATATGTGTTTTGCGGAAAAGAACACACATGCAATGACCACTGGTTGATCCATAAGTGGTTTGTGGAAAAGAACACACATTCAATGAGTCTAGTGCTGGTTTTAGTATAAGAACACACATGCAATGACTCTAGTGGGTCCACATGTGGTTTGTGAAAAGAACACACATGCAATGACCACTGGTTGATCCATATGTGGTTTTTGGAAAAGAACACACATGCAATGAACATTGGTGGATCCATGTGTGGTTTGTGTAAAGAACACACATGCAATGACCACTAGTTGATCCATAAGTGGTTTGTGGAAAAGAACACACATGCAATGACCACTGGTTGATCCATGTGTGGTTTGTGGATAGAACACACATGCAATGAACACTGGTGGATCCATAAGTGGTTTGTGGAAAGAACACACATGCAATGACCACTGGTTGATCCATATGTGGTTTGTGGAAAGAACACACATGCAGTGAACACTGGTGGATCCATAAGTGGTTTGTGGAAAGAACACACATGCAATGACCACTGGTTGATCCATATATGGTTTGTGGAAAGAACATACATGCAGTGAACACTAGTGGATCCATATATTGTTTGTGAAAAGAACACACATGCAATGACTCTAGTGCCGGTTTTAGTATAAGAACACACATGCAATGACTCTAGTGGGTCCACATGTAGTTTGTGAAAACAACACACATGCAATGCCACTGGTTAATCCATAAGTGGTTTGTGGAAAGAACACACATGCAATGACCACTAGTTGATCCATGTGTGGTTTGTGGAAAGAACACACATGCTATGACCAATGGTTGATCCATAACTGGTTTGTGGAAAGAACACACATGCAGTGACCACTGGTGGATCCATATGTTGTTTGTGAAAAGAACACACATGCAATGACTCTAGTGGGTCCACATGTAGTTTGTGAAAATAACACACATGCAATGACCACTGGTTGATCCATAAGTGGTTTGTGGAAAAGAACACACATGCAATGAGTCTACTGCTGGTTTTAGTATAAGAACACACATGCAGTGACTCTAGTGGATGCACATGTGGTTTGTGAAAAGAACACACATGCAATGACCACTGGTTGATCCATATGTGCTTTTTGGAAAGAACACACATGCAATGAACACTGGTGGATCCATGTGTGGTTTGTGGAAAGAACACACATCTAATGACCACTGGTTGATCCATAAGTGGTTTGTGGAAAAGAACACACATGCAATGACCACTGGTTGATCCATGTGTGATTTGTGGATAGAACAAACATGCAATGAACACTGGTGGATCCATAAGTGGTTTGTGGAAAAAACACACATGCAATGACCACTGGTTGATCCATATGTGGTTTGTGGAAAGAACACACATGCAGTGAACAATGGTGGATCCATAAGTGGTTTGTGGAAAGAACACACATGCAATGACCACTGGTTGATCCATATGTGGTTTGTGGAAAGAACACACATGTAGTAAACACTGGTGGATCCATATGTTGTATGTGAAAAGAACACACATGCAATGAGTCTAGTTCTGGTTTTAGTATAAGAACACACATGCAATGACTCTAGTGGGTCCACATGTAGTTTGTGAAAAGAACACAGATGCAATTCCACTGGTTGATCCATATGTGGTTTGTGAAAAGAACACACATGCAATGCCACTGGTTGATCCATGTGTGGTTTGTGGATAGAACACACATGCAATGACTCTAGTGCTAGTTTTAGTATAAGAACACACATACAATGACTATAGTGGGTCCACATGTAGTTTGTGAAAATACCACATGCAATGACCACTAGTTGATCCATAAGTTGTTTGTGGAAAGAACACACATGCAATGAGTCTAGTGGATCCATGTGTGATTTGTGGAAAAGAACACACATGCAATGAACACTGGTGGATCTAGTGTGGTTTGAGGAAAGAACACACATGCAATGACCACTGGTTGATCCATAAGTGGTTTGTGGAAAGAACACACATGCAATGACCACTGGTTGATCCATAAGTGGTTTGTGGAAAAGAACACACATGCAATGATTCTAGTGGTTTTAGTATAAGAACACACATGCAATTACTCTAGTGGGTCCACATGGTTTGTGAAAAGAACACACATGCAATGACCACTGGTTGATCCCTATGTTGTTTTTGGAAAAGAACACACATGCAATGAACATTGGTGGATCCATGTGTGGTTTGTGGAAAGAACACACATGCAATGACCACTAGTTGATCCATAAGTGGTTTGTGGAAAAGAACACACATGCAATGACCACTGGTTGATCCATGTGTGGTTTGTGGATAGAACACACATGCAATGAACACTGGTGGATCCATAAGTGGTTTGTGGAAAGAACACACATGCAATGACCACTGGTTGATCCATTAGTGGTTTGTGGAAAAGAACACACATGCAATGAGTCTAGTGCTGGTTTTAGTATAAGAACACACATGCAATTACTCTAGTGGGTCCACATGTGGTTTGTGAAAAGAACACACATGCAATGACCACTGGTTGATCCATATGTGGTTTTTGGAAAAGAACACACATGCAATGAACATTGGTGGATCCATGTGTGGTTTGTGGAAAGAACACACATGCAATGACCACTAGTTGATCCATAAGTGGTTTGTGGAAAGAACACACATGCAATGACCACTGGTTGATCCATGTGTGGTTTGTGGATAGAACACACATGCAATGAACACTGGTGGATCCATAAGTGGTTTGTGGAAAGAACACACATGCAATGACCACTGGTTGATCCATGTGTGGTTTGTGGAAAGAACACACATGCAGTGAACACTGGTGGATCCATAAGTGGTTTGTGGAAAGAACACACATGCAATGACCACTGGTTGATCCATATGTGGTTTGTGGAAAGAACACACATGCAGTGAACACTGGTGGATCCATATGTTGTTTATGAAGAACACAAATGCAATGACTCTAGTGCTAGTTTTAGTATAAGAACACACATGCAATGACTCTAGTGGGTCCACATGTAGTTTGTGAAAAGAACACACATGCAATGCCACTGGTTGATCCATAAGTGGTTTGTGGAAAGAACACACATGCAATGGCCACTAGTTGATCCATATGTGGTTTGTGGAATGAACACACATGCAATGACCATTGGTTTATCCATAAGTGGTTTGTGGAAAGAACACACATGCAGTGACCACTGGTTGATCCATAAGTGGTTTGTGGAAAGAACACACATGCAATGACCACTAGTTGATCCATATGTGGTTTTTGGTAAAGAACACACATGCAATGAACACTGGTGGATCCATGTGTGGTTTGTGGAAAGAACACGCATGCAATGACCACTGGTTGATCCATGTGTGGTTTGTGGATAGAACACACATGCAATGAACACTGGTGGATCCATAAGTGGTTTGTGGAAAGAACACACATGCAATGACCACTGGTTGATCCATATGTGGTTTGTGGAAAGAACACACATGCAGTGAACACTGGTGGATCCATAAGTGGTTTGTGGAAAGAACACACATGCAATGACCACTGGTTGATCCATATATGGTTTGTGGAAAGAACATACATGCAGTGAACACTAGTGGATCCATATATTGTTTGTGAAAAGAACACACATGCAATGACTCTAGTGCCGGTTTTAGTATAAGAACACACATGCAATGACTCTAGTGGGTCCACATGTAGTTTGTGAAAACAACACACATGCAATGCCACTGGTTAATCCATAAGTGGTTTGTGGAAAGAACACACATGCAATGACCACTAGTTGATCCATGTGTGGTTTGTGGAAAGAACACACATGCTATGACCACTGGTTGATCCATAACCTGGTTTGTGGAAAGAACACACATGCAATGACCCTTTGGTGGATCCATATGTTGTTTGTGAAAAGAACACACATGCAATGACTCTAGTGGGTCCACATGTAGTTTGTGAAAATAACACACATGCAATGACCACTGGTTGATCCATAAGTGGTTTGTGGAAAAGAACACACATGCAATGAGTCTACTGCTGGTTTTAGTATAAGAACACACATGCAGTGACTCTAGTGGATGCACATGTGGTTTGTGAAAAGAACACACATGCAATGACCACTGGTTGATCCATATGTGCTTTTTGGAAAGAACACACATGCAATGAACACTGGTGGATCCATGTGTGGTTTGTGGAAAGAACACACATCTAATGACCACTGGTTGATCCATAAGTGGTTTGTGGAAAAGAACACACATGCAATGACCACTGGTTGATCCATGTGTGATTTGTGGATAGAACAAACATGCAATGAACACTGGTGGATCCATAAGTGGTTTGTGGAAAAAACACACATGCAATGACCACTGGTTGATCCATATGTGGTTTGTGGAAAGAACACACATGCAGTGAACAATGGTGGATCCATAAGTGGTTTGTGGAAAGAACACACATGCAATGACCACTGGTTGATCCATATGTGGTTTGTGGAAAGAACACACATGTAGTAAACACTGGTGGATCCATATGTTGTATGTGAAAAGAACACACATGCAATGAGTCTAGTTCTGGTTTTAGTATAAGAACACACATGCAATGACTCTAGTGGGTCCACATGTAGTTTGTGAAAAGAACACAGATGCAATTCCACTGGTTGATCCATATGTGGTTTGTGAAAAGAACACACATGCAATGCCACTGGTTGATCCATGTGTGGTTTGTGGATAGAACACACATGCAATGACTCTAGTGCTAGTTTTAGTATAAGAACACACATACAATGACTATAGTGGGTCCACATGTAGTTTGTGAAAATACCACACATGCAATGACCACTAGTTGATCCATAAGTTGTTTGTGGAAAAGAACACACATGCAATGAGTCTAGTGGATCCATGTGTGATTTGTGGAAAAGAACACACATGCAATGAGTCTAGTGCTGGTTTTAGTATAAGAACGCACATGCAATGACTCTAGTGGGTCCACATCTGGTTTGTGAAAAGAACACACATGCAATGACCACTTGCTGATCCATACGTGGTTTTTGGAAAAGAACACACATGCAACGAACACTGGTGGATCTATCTGTGGTTTGTGGAAAGAACACACATGCAATGACCACTAGTTGATCCATAAGTGGTTTGTGGAAAGAACACACATGCAATGACCACTGGTTGATCCATAAGTGGTTTGTGGAAAAGAACACACATGCAATGAGTCTAGTGCTGGTTTTAGTATAAGAACACACATGCAATTACTCTAGTGGGTCCACATGTGGTTTGTGAAAAGAACACACATGCAATGACCACTGGTTGATCCATATGTGGTTTTTGGAAAAGAACACACATGCAATGAACATTGGTGGATCCATGTGTGGTTTGTGGAAAGAACACACATGCAATGACCACTAGTTGATCCCTTAGGGGTTTGTTGAAAAGAACACACATGCAATGACCACTGGTTGATCCATGTGTGGTTTGTGGATAGAACACACATGCAATGAACACTGGTGGATCCATAAGTGGTTTGTGGAAAGAACACACATGCAATGACCACTGGTTGATCCATTAGTGGTTTGTGGAAAAGAACACACATGCAATGAGTCTAGTGCTGGTTTTAGTATAAGAACACACATGCAATTACTCTAGTGGGTCCACATGTGGTTTGTGAAAAGAACACACATGCAATGACCACTGGTTGATCCATATGTGGTTTTTGGAAAAGAACACACATGCAATGAACATTGGTGGATCCATGTGTGGTTTGTGGAAAGAACACACATGCAATGACCACTAGTTGATCCATAAGTGGTTTGTGGAAAAGAACACACATGCAATGACCACTGGTTGATCCATGTGTGGTTTGTGGATAGAACACACATGCAATGAACACTGGTGGATCCATAAGTGGTTTGTGGAAAGAACACACATGCAATGACCACTGGTTGATCCATGTGTGGTTTGTGGAAAGAACACACATGCAGTGAACACTGGTGGATCCATAAGTGGTTTGTGGAAAGAACACACATGCAATGACCACTGGTTGATCCATATGTGGTTTGTGGAAAGAACACACATGCAGTGAACACTGGTGGATCCATATGTTGTTTATGAAGAACACAAATGCAATGACTCTAGTGCTAGTTTTAGTATAAGAACACACATGCAATGACTCTAGTGGGTCCACATGTAGTTTGTGAAAAGAACACACATGCAATGCCACTGGTTGATCCATAAGTGGTTTGTGGAAAGAACACACATGCAATGGCCACTAGTTGATCCATATGTGGTTTGTGGAATGAACACACATGCAATGACCATTGGTTTATCCATAAGTGGTTTGTGGAAAGAACACACATGCAGTGACCACTGGTTGATCCATAAGTGGTTTGTGGAAAGAACACACATGCAATGACCACTAGTTGATCCATATGTGGTTTTTGGTAAAGAACACACATGCAATGAACACTGGTGGATCCATGTGTGGTTTGTGGAAAGAACACGCATGCAATGACCACTGGTTGATCCATAAGTGGTTTGTGGAAATAACACACATGCAATGACTCTACTGGTTGATCCATGTGTGGTTTGTGGAAATAACACACATGGAATGACTCTAATGGATCCATAAGTGGTTTGTGGAAAAGAACACACATACAATGACCACTGGTTAATCCATATGTGTTTTGCGGAAAAGAACACACATGCAATGACCACTGGTTGATCCATAAGTGGTTTGTGGAAAAGAACACACATGCAATGAGTCTAGTGCTGGTTTTAGTATAAGAACACACATGCAATGACTCTAGTGGGTCCACATGTGGTTTGTGAAAAGAACACACATGCAATGACCACTGGTTGATCCATATGTGGTTTTTGGAAAAGAACACACATGCAATGAACATTGGTGGATCCATGTGTGGTTTGTGGAAAGAACACACATGCAATGACCACTAGTTGATCCATAAGTGGTTTGTGGAAAAGAACACACATGCAATGACCACTGGTTGATCCATGTGTGGTTTGTGGATAGAACACACATGCAATGAACACTGGTGGATCCATAAGTGGTTTGTGGAAAGAACACACATGCAATGACCACTGGTTGATCCATATGTGGTTTGTGGAAAGAACACACATGAAGTGAACACTGGTGGATCCATAAGTGGTTTGTGGAAAGAACACACATGCAATGACCACTGGTTGATCCATATATGGTTTGTGGAAAGAACATACATGCAGTGAACACTGGTGGGTCCATATATTGTTTGTGAAAAGAACACACATGCAATGACTCTAGTGCCGGTTTTAGTATAAGAACACACATGCAATGACTCTAGTGGGTCCACATGTAGTTTGTGAAAACAACACACATGCAATGCCACTGGTTAATCCATAAGTGGTTTGTGGAAAGAACACACATGCAATGACCACTAGTTGATCCATGTGTGGTTTGTGGAAAGAACACACATGCTATGACCACTGGTTGATCCATAACTGGTTTGTGGAAAGAACACACATGCAGTGACCACTGGTGGATCCATATGTTGTTTGTGAAAAGAACACACATGCAATGACTCTAGTGGGTCCACATGTAGTTTGTGAAAATAACACACATGCAATGACCACTGGTTGATCCATAAGTGGTTTGTGGAAAAGAACACACATGCAATGAGTCTACTGCTGGTTTTAGTATAAGAACACACATGCAGTGACTCTAGTGGATGCACATGTGGTTTGTGAAAAGAACACACATGCAATGACCACTGGTTGATCCATATGTGCTTTTTGGAAAGAACACACATGCAATGAACACTGGTGGATCCATGTGTGGTTTGTGGAAAGAACACACATCTAATGACCACTGGTTGATCCATAAGTGGTTTGTGGAAAAGAACACACATGCAATGACCACTGGTTGATCCATGTGTGATTTGTGGATAGAACAAACATGCAATGAACACTGGTGGATCCATAAGTGGTTTGTGGAAAAAACACACATGCAATGACCACTGGTTGATCCATATGTGGTTTGTGGAAAGAACACACATGCAGTGAACAATGGTGGATCCATAAGTGGTTTGTGGAAAGAACACACATGCAATGACCACTGGTTGATCCATATGTGGTTTGTGGAAAGAACACACATGTAGTAAACACTGGTGGATCCATATGTTGTTTGTGAAAAGAACACACATGCAATGAGTCTAGTGCTGGTTTTAGTATAAGAACACACATGCAATGACTCTAGTGGGTCCACATGTAGTTTGTGAAAAGAACACAGATGCAATTCCACTGGTTGATCCATATGTGGTTTGTGAAAAGAACACACATGCAATGCCACTGGTTGATCCATGTGTGGTTTGTGGATAGAACACACATGCAATGACTCTAGTGCTAGTTTTAGTATAAGAACACACATACAATGACTATAGTGGGTCCACATGTAGTTTGTGAAAATACCACACATGCAATGACCACCAGTTGATCCATAAGTTGTTTGTGGAAAAGAACACACATGTAATGAGTCTAGTGGATCCATGTGTGGTTTGTGGAAAAGAACACACATGCAATGAGTCTAGTGCTGGTTTTAGTATCAGAACGCACATGCAATGACTCTAGTGGGTCCACATCTAGTTTGTGAAAAGAACACACATGCAATGACCACTTGTTGATCCATACATGGTTTTTGGAAAAGAACACACATGCAACGAACACTGGTGGATCTATCTGTGGTTTGTGGAAAGAACACACATGCAATGACCACTGGTTTATCCATAAGTGGTTTGTGGAAAGAACACACATGCAATGACCACTGGTTGATCCATAAGTGGTTTGTGGAAAATAACACACATGCAATGAGTCTAGTGCTGGTTTTAGTATAAGAACACACATGCAATTACTCTAGTGGGTCCACATGTGGTTTGTGAAAAGAACACACATGCAATGACCACTGGTTGATCCATATGTGGTTTTTGGAAAAGAACACACATGCAATGAACATTGGTGGATCCATGTGTGGTTTGTGGATAGAACACACATGCAATGACCACTAGTTGATCCATAAGTGGTTTGTGGAAAAGAACACACATGCAATGACCACTGGTTGATCCATGTGTGGTTTGTGGATAGAACACACATGCAATGAACACTGGTGGATCCATGTGTGGTTTGTGGAAAGAACACACATCTAATGACCACTGGTTGATCCATAAGTGGTTTGTGGAAAAGAACACACATGCAATGACCACTGGTTGATCCATGTGTGATTTGTGGATAGAACAAACATGCAATGAACACTGGTGGATCCATAAGTGGTTTGTGGAAAAAACACACATGCAATGACCACTGGTTGATCCATATGTGGTTTGTGGAAAGAACACACATGCAGTGAACAATGGTGGATCCATAAGTGGTTTGTGGAAAGAACACACATGCAATGACCACTGGTTGATCCATATGTGGTTTGTGGAAAGAACACACATGTAGTAAACACTGGTGGATCCATATGTTGTTTGTGAAAAGAACACACATGCAATGAGTCTAGTGCTGGTTTTAGTATAAGAACACACATGCAATGACTCTAGTGGGTCCACATGTAGTTTGTGAAAAGAACACAGATGCAATTCCACTGGTTGATCCATATGTGGTTTGTGAAAAGAACACACATGCAATGCCACTGGTTGATCCATGTGTGGTTTGTGGATAGAACACACATGCAATGACTCTAGTGCTAGTTTTAGTATAAGAACACACATACAATGACTATAGTGGGTCCACATGTAGTTTGTGAAAATACCACACATGCAATGACCACCAGTTGATCCATAAGTTGTTTGTGGAAAAGAACACACATGTAATGAGTCTAGTGGATCCATGTGTGGTTTGTGGAAAAGAACACACATGCAATGAGTCTAGTGCTGGTTTTAGTATCAGAACGCACATGCAATGACTCTAGTGGGTCCACATCTAGTTTGTGAAAAGAACACACATGCAATGACCACTTGTTGATCCATACATGGTTTTTGGAAAAGAACACACATGCAACGAACACTGGTGGATCTATCTGTGGTTTGTGGAAAGAACACACATGCAATGACCACTGGTTTATCCATAAGTGGTTTGTGGAAAGAACACACATGCAATGACCACTGGTTGATCCATAAGTGGTTTGTGGAAAATAACACACATGCAATGAGTCTAGTGCTGGTTTTAGTATAAGAACACACATGCAATTACTCTAGTGGGTCCACATGTGGTTTGTGAAAAGAACACACATGCAATGACCACTGGTTGATCCATATGTGGTTTTTGGAAAAGAACACACATGCAATGAACATTGGTGGATCCATGTGTGGTTTGTGGATAGAACACACATGCAATGACCACTAGTTGATCCATAAGTGGTTTGTGGAAAAGAACACACATGCAATGACCACTGGTTGATCCATGTGTGGTTTGTGGATAGAACACACATGCAATGAACACTGGTGGATCCATAAGTGGTTTGTGGAAAGAACACACATGCAATGACCACTGGTTGATCCATATGTGGTTTGCGGAAAGAACACACATGCAGTGAACACTGGTGGATCCATAAGTGGTTTGTGGAAAGAACACACATGCAATGACCACTGGTTGATCCATATGTGGTTTGTGGAAAGGACACACATGCAGTGAACACTGGTGGATCCATATGTTGTTTATGAAAAGAACACAAATGCAATGACTCTAGTGCTGGTTTTAGTATAAGAACACACATGCAATGACTCTAGTGGGTCCACATGTAGTTTGTGAAAAGAACACACATGCAATGCCACTGGTTGATCCATAAGTTGTTTGTGGAAAAGAACACACATGCAATGAGTCTAGTGGATCCATGTGTGGTTTGTGGAAAAGAACACACATGCAATGAGTCTAGTGCTGGTTTTAGTATAAGAACGCACATGCAATGACTCTAGTGGGTCCACATCTAGTTTGTGAAAAGAACACACATGCAATGACCACTTGTTGATCCATACGTGGTTTTTGGAAAAGAACAGACATGCAACGAACACTGGTGGATCTATCTGTGGTTTGTGGAAAGAACACACATGCAATGACCACTGGTTTATCCATAAGTGGTTTGTGGAAAGATGTAAGATCCCTCCTTATAAAAGGAAAAGATCCCTGTGATTGCAATGCTAGTCCCTGGATCAATAGCTAGCATCCACAGTTCAGATGTAATATCAAGAAACAAAGGTCATAATACAACTTTATAACCAGGAATAACATAATTTTATTACATCTTTACATAGCTCATTAGGCTATTACATTACATTGCAGCGGAATATCTTTAGTCATGGGTCCTTCATCTTCAACGTGCCACAGGCAGATGTTGGTTGTAGACTTTGTAATCCTAATCAATCAATCCTCACTAAAACAATCAAACCTGCAACATTAAAAGTTACAGCCACAAGGGTCAATACATTTGAATTGTATTGGCAAGTGATACTTTGGTAGTATAGTGGAGTCTATCATCTATATGCATTTGGCTAAGTGGAGTTGAGGCTTGCATTGCTCAAAATAGATTTTTCCTATCATTTTGAAAATACTAAGTTTTGTTTGGCAAAAACTTTCCAAGGAATCTATCAATCAAAGACTGAAGATCCACTCAGGGCATCTATCAATCGAAGACTGAAGACTTGCTTGGCAAAAACAATTTCTCAATCAATGATTGAAGATCCTCTCAAGGCATCTACCAATCAAAGACTTAAGAATTTCACACAACCCTTGTTGAACCCACAAGTTTTATTTAGAAATTGGAATGATGAGATTCTTGATTGCTTCCATGTCTTGATGCTCAAATTGTCCTTTACCAGGGACATGGCTAAGTACTTAGGTTTTACACTCTGCAGAGGTGGTGCACTTTCCCCACAAGACTTGGTTTCCCAAGACAAAATCTTTCAGAAGCCTTCCCTTAGACCAACATGGACGCGCTCCAACCTATCAATCACTACCACCCACTGTCCATGTGGCTAAGTTCGTGCAACCTATATGATCATGGCAGAGCCCATATTGCCAAGTGGTTGCACTTGAAGCTTCTCAACATTTTACATCTCAAATCTCTTTGTTTCCTGGGTGGCCATCCACAAGTGAGATACACAAGGTTCACCAGTACCCCTGGCCTTGTGTAACCACTCAACATATCCCATTCTTTCCATTCCACCCAGGTGATTCATTAACTTAGTTGTTTTGTTAAATAAAAACAAGTCCTTAGACTTAGAATATGTTTCCATAGTGTGAATATATAAACCACCCTTGTTTTCTAGTAGCTAGGCTAAGCATGGCATGGCAACTTATCTTTAGGGAATTCTCCTAGCAATTCTAGCATTCTATTCTAAATAGGATTTCCCATCATCAATTGACAAAAGTAGCATGCAAGTCCTAACAAAATATATCTAATGCAAGTATAAAATATAGGTATGGAATATTCATGAAGATATCACTTGCCTTTTTGGTAGAGGGTATAGGTTTACTCCTTGATCTTGCTAGTCTCACTCTTCTCTAACTTCACTACAAGTCAATCAAGCAAACACAAACTCAATCCACCAATCAAGCAAAACACAAAATCATCTAACATTCCAAACCAAAGTCAAACATACAATTTCTCTCACACAAAGTAATGGGATCTAAGTCAGGCATAAGCATGCAAATGTTGGTTCTAATGTAGGGATGGTCTTCACTAGGCTTCTAAACTTTGTAGGTTCCAAATTGGTCATTTACCAAAATGGCAAAGTCATTTGCAAAGAGGGTCTCTATTAAATTCCTAAACTTTGTAAGATCCAAAATGGTCATTTACCAAAGTGGCAAAGTTAAGAAATGCATGCAAGCATGCCAAGCCTTGTTTTGTTTGAAAAAGGGGTTCCTAATGGGTCATAGACATTTGGGTACACCTAATGGTCATTTTGGTGAAGTGGCTAAGTCATTTGCAAAAGGTTTCACTATAAAACCATTTGCAAAACAAAGTGTCATTCTATGTGGTGTAGAAATATTTCTACTAGGGTATTAACCTATAGGTTTCACCAAATGAGTTGCTATTGCAAAACTTGGTGTTTTGGGTCAGTAGGTTTGGTTCAAAACATCTTCTCAAAGTTTTCTTTATGAAAGCATTTTCATAAACAAAACAAATAGTTTTAGTTAGCTAGAAATGGACTAAACTAATTAATCCATCCTATTCTTTTCCAAAATCACTTTCCAAACTATGGGTTGGTTCCTAGGGTCAGTAAGGTCACAACAAACTAAATTGCAAAGGTCTTAACCTAAATATCATTTTTAAATGATTTTTCTAATGTTAGCAAGCACACAAAAGAATCTGCAAAGTTAAACAAGCTAGCAGTTACTATTTTCTAAACTAAGGGTAGGGTTGGCTAGGGCTTGTCTTGCTGATTCCAACGACATCAAATTTGTAAAATTTGGACGTGTGGATCAAAAGATACATGGGTTTGAAATTGGCAAAAGTTTCTGTTTTCTAATTTCTGTTTTTAATCAAACGATACGCGCGTTCTATTGGTCGATCGGTTCGGCGGATCGTGGCTGTGGTGCGTTGGATCAAATCTAATCGTGGCGCAGAGCTAGTACCCCTTCGTGATTAAATGAATCTATCGATTCGCTCGAATCGTGAGCCGCTGGGTGCTCGACCACGACGAAATGAGCTGGGGCCGAACCGGGCGGGCGTGAGCGGTTGTGGACAGACGCGACGCCACAGGGGTGAGGGAGAAGGGAAGTTGCTCACCGTGCTCGGAGGTTCGGTGAAGCTCTACGTTTGATGGCTCGACGAGGGCGCCAGGCGTCGCAATTCCTCGTCGGAGTTGGGAACGGCGGCGGTTGGCTCATCCCACGGTCGAAGACGGTCCGTGGACCATGAGAGGACGAACGAGGTCTGGGTTAGACGCAGGAGATCATGTCGGAGCTATGGGCGTGAACGAGAGGGCTCGGGGCGGTCGAGGCTTACCGGGAAACGTTGCCGGAGAAGAAGCAGACACGGCGGCGCTCTGTGCTTGTCGGAGTCGTCGCTACAGATCACGAGAAGAACAACCGAGGGTTGGGTTAGACGCAGGAGGTCACGGAGGTGCTGTGTGCGTGAACGAGGAGAAGAGGGGCGACCGGAATCTACCTTTGGGGCTCGCCGGAGAAAGAGGCAGACGGCGGTGATGTAGCTCGTCGTTGAAGTCGAGCTTCTGAGGCACCGTGGATGAATGGCTGGCACAGGAGGATGCGTCTGGAAGTGAGGAAGCGGCTAGGTTGCTTAGTAATGCAAGTGGAAGTGGGTTTTCGTCGGATTTGTCACCTGAACATCGACGGAGCAGAGGTGGCTCGTGAGAAATTGAGGCGGCCTGGGGCGAAGCTTGGGGAAGTGCGAGGGAAATGATGAGGAGAGGGAGGCGTTTAAGTAGACATCGTCATGGCGAGGATTAACGCAGATTATGTAATTGAAGCCCGGATTGAAGGGCAAACAGTGCGCGTCGTCGGGGAGAAGAAGTCATGGGAAGAAGAAGCTCTGGCGGTGGGGTCCTCTGGTCAGCGAGTGAGGGAGAGGGATAATTGGGTCAACCCTGTCTGTGACTGAGTGGTTCAGATAATTGGTTTCAATCGTTTATATTCGGGGAGAAACTGGAGGGGCATTGGGCCTTAGTGGAGTTGCTGGGCTGCTGTCCTTTTCCTATTTTTTTGTCTAATCTCTTTTTCTTTTTCTAATTCTTTTTCTGTTTTCAATTTCCAAACAATTATTCAAACATTCAAACAACACTCAAATCAATTTAAACAATCAGCAAACCTTTCATTTGAATTTGGTTCTGTTTATCAACATAGTCCAAATCCAAAATGAAATAGTATTTTTATTTAATTTAGGATCCATTTAATAATTAAATAAAATGGATCTTTAGTTGTTTAATAGAATAGGGTTTGATTTATTTAAATAAAATTTCCATTTGAAATCCAATTATTTTCAAAACCAAACCAGAAGGTTTTATTTGAAAAAATAAAAGATTACTTGGAAACTTAATTAAATAAATAAATAAGTTTTGGTGTTTAATTAAAATGGGAAAGCCTTTACTTAAATAAAATTGGATATTTAAATCCTTATTATTTTATTTAAATAATCCTTTACTCATTTTAATCAAAGCAAAACCTTTTAATAAAAGATTTCAAAGTAGTAATAAAATACTTGGTGTTCATTTAAAATGGGAAAAGCTTTTACTTAAATAAAATTGGATATTTAAATCCTTTATTTTATTTAAATAAACCTTTACTCATTTTATCAAAACAAAATATTTTATTACAAAAGCTTGGCCAAAATTAATTTGGCTCACCTTTTCATTTGAAACAGAGTCTTTTATTAAAAGATCTAAAATAGTATTTCCAAAACAATTTATCTTCCTTTGATAAATGTTTATCTTTATAAATCCCTTTAGGATTACCTGATCACCAATTGGTATGGGCTTTTGGTAAGGGCTTTAAAGGCTTTGGAAATTCATTTTCCTTAACTCATTATATTCACAAGATCTTGTCTATGGTTCCAAACTAAGTGAAACCAACCTCTATGGTCTTTCTTGATCCTTTGTGAAAATTTGTTGATCAAATTTGGTATGGATCAAATCCATGGATTTGGAGATACTTTGGAAAATGATTTCCTTCCATTAGGGTTTAGGGTTTTTGATTTATTTTCCAGTGTTCAAATTTCGGATACATTCATTGAGGAATGCATTTCCTTGATTTGGATTTTTGTTGAATTCAAACTTCTGCCAAGGTTTGTTCAAGATGGGATTTCAAGTCTCCTTTTAGAAACAAAAGTTTCTTTTCACCCTGATTTCCAACAAAATTTATTTTGTTATTTTATTTTTCACATTACAAGATTTGGAAAATCTTGGGATGTGACAGTTACCACTTAAAATAAATCTCGTCCCGAGATTTGGGGAGGCTAGGGTTACAAGCAGGTTCAAAACATCTAGGGTACTACCACCCTTAAAATTTTCCAACTAAACTTCATCTTGGCTTGCTTGGAATCTTGATGAAACTTCCTTGGAAAACTTCTGCATAGTGGTCTTTATTTCCATACTTGACTCATGGGCCAAGGTTGAGATCCTTCATAGGCTTGTTTATCTTGTTCTTCATCTTTTACGGACAATTGCTTACATAGTGTCCTGGTTCCTTGCAATTGAAACAGTGGATATCTTGGAGTTCTTTACGTTGCTCTTGTGGACAAGTGGCTACATAGTGGCCTGGTTCTTTGCAGTTGTTGCACACTACTTGGTCCATCCTTTTATTCTTTATGGACTCGGGCATCCAACGGGTTGTGTCCCATTTCTTACATTTACGACATTGCACAAGGCTCATGTCTTGCTTTGGTTTCTTGGGCTTCTTTGATCCTTTGAATTGGGTTGTCTTGTTTGGAGGTATAAGTGGTCCTTTTCCTTTGTCATCAACATTCTTGGCGTACTTGGATCCTTCTTGTTTCTTTTGTTCAACAATGGCATAGATGGGGCATTGGATAGGAACATGGTCATTTCCTTCACAAAGGTAACAAGTAACTTGAGATGTGGGGCATTGGCCAACTGGATGTTCCTCTTCACAATTGGGGCATTGATCTTCATGCTCTTTGGATGTATGATCCTTGTCTCCACAAATAATGCAAGCTGGGTCTCCATCTAGAATAACATTCTTGTCATCCTTGTTGTCATACACTCTTTTGGGATAGTTTTCTTCCATGCTGATCATTTGATTAGTCACCTTAAGCATCAGTTGGGATTGTTCTTCCAAAAACTTTTGCAAGGTAGGGTCTTTATCACTATTGTTGGCTATGAACTGAGCTGTTAGTTGGCTCAATTGGTGTTGGGTTGCTAGGAGTTCTCTCATGTTGTCCTCTTGGTTGTTGTTGTTGTCACCATCCTTGATGTTGGAGTTTCTTGGAGAAGTCATCTGTTTGGGTTGGAGGGGATTAGAATAGGCAAAAGGTTTTTCTAAGAAGTCAATTCTATTCACACACTTCACATTTCACACAAGCAATGTGCAAGCAATCACAATCACACATTCCACTCAAACAACATGTTTCAAGCACATACTTAGGCAACAAAATAATTTTTGTTACACCACATAAGTTGGTGGGTTTGACTTAACTAAAATATGGTGGTCCATCTACATGGTTTACTTGTGATCTTTCCATTCTTCTTGCTTGAGATCTTTGTATCCTTGGAGAATTCTTGTGTCTTGGTCACAAATCTTCAAAGGTGATGATGGCTTCTTCTAAGTTGTGTTTCCTTAGTCTTCAAATGAAATGTTACTCAAGACTTGTATTCTTTAGTGACATCCAAGTTGAAGTCCTTGGTGTACATGTTGAAGATGTTGAAGAAGTTGAAGTCATTAGAGTTGAAAGTGTTGAAGAAGTCCTTTGCACATGGTGTAGTCTTTGGTCATGGGGTAGGCTTTCCATTAAGTTTGAAGTAGAAGAGAAGTAGAGTTGAAACCAAAATGGTTGAGGAAAGAGTTTACAAGATTGTTTTTGTAAATAAGTTTTGGAACAAAATAACTCCTATTTTTCTAAGGGTCTTTGTCCAAACCTAGGGTTACATATCCTACAGGCAACACAATGCTCTGATACCATTCTGTAAGATCCCTCTTATAAAGGAAAAGATCCTGTGATTGCAATGCTAGTCCCTGGATCAATAGCTAGCATCCACAGTTCAGATGTAATATCAAGAAACAAAGGTCATAATACAACTTTATAACCAGGAATAACATAATTTTATTACATCTTTACATAGCTCATTAGGCTATTACATTACATTGCAGCGGAATATCTTTAGTCATGGGTCCTTCATCTTCAACGTGCCACGTGTATGTTGGTTGTAGACTTTGTAATCCTAATCAATCAATCCTCACTAAAACAATCAAACCTGCAACATTAAAAGTTACAGCCACAAGGGTCAATACATTTGAATTGTATTGGCAAGTGATACTTTGGTAGTATAGTGGAGTCTATCATCTATATGCATTTGGCTAAGTGGAGTTGAGGCTTGCATTGCTCAAAATAGATTTTTCCTATCATTTTGAAAATACTAAGTTTTGTTTGGCAAAAACTTTCCAAGGAATCTATCAATCAAAGACTGAAGATCCACTCAGGCATCTATCAATCAAGACTGAAGACTTGCTTGGCAAAAACAATTTTCTCAATCAATGATTGAAGATCCTCTCAAGGCATCTACCAATCAAAGACTTAAGAATTTCACACAACCCTTGTTGAACCCACAAGTTTTATTTAGAAATTGGAATGATGAGATTCTTGATTGCTTCCATGTCTTGATGCTCAAATTGTCCTTTACCAGGGACATGGCTAAGTACTTAGGTTTTACACTCTGCAGAGGTGGTGCACTTTCCCCACAAGACTTGGTTTCCCAAGACAAAATCTTCAAGCCTTCCTTAGACCAACATGGACGCCCCAACCTATCAATCACTACCACCCACTGTCCATGTGGCTAAGTTCGTGCAACCTATATGATCATGGCAGAGCCCATATTGCCAAGTGGTTGCACTTGAAGCTTCTCAACATTTGACATCTCAAATCTCTTTGTTTCCTGGGTGGCCATCCACAAGTGAGATACACAAGGTTCACCAGTACCCTGGCCTTGTGTAACCACTCAACATATCCCATTCTTTCCATTCCACCCAGGTGATTCATTAACTTAGTTGTTTTGTTAAATAAAAACAAGTCCTTAGACTTAGAATATGTTTCCATAGTGTGAATATATAAACCACCCTTGTTTTCTAGTAGCTAGGCTAAGCATGGCATGGCAACTTATCTTTAGGGAATTCTCCTAGCAATTCTAGCATTCTATTCTAAATAGGATTTCCCATCATCAATTGACAAAAGTAGCATGCAAGTCCTAACAAAATATATCTAATGCAAGTATAAAATATAGGTATGGAATATTCATGAAGATATCACTTGCCTTTTTGGTAGAGGGTATAGGTTTACTCCTTGATCTTGCTAGTCTCACTCTTCTCTAACTTCACTACAAGTCAATCAAGCAAACACAAACTCAATCCACCAATCAAGCAAAACACAAAATCATCTAACATTCCAAACCAAAGTCAAACATACAATTTCTCTCACACAAAGTAATGGGATCTAAGTCAGGCATAAGCATGCAAATGTTGGTTCTAATGTAGGGATGGTCTTCACTAGGCTTCTAAACTTTGTAGGTTCCAAATTGGTCATTTACCAAAATGGCAAAGTCATTTGCAAAGAGGGTCTCTATTAAATTCCTAAACTTTGTAAGATCCAAAATGGTCATTTACCAAAGTGGCAAAGTTAAGAAATGCATGCAAGCATGCCAAGCCTTGTTTTGTTTGAAAAAGGGGTTCCTAATGGGTCATAGACATTTGGGTACACCTAATGGTCATTTTGGTGAAGTGGCTAAGTCATTTGCAAAAGGTTTCACTATAAAACCATTTGCAAAACAAAGTGTCATTCTATGTGGTGTAGAAATATTTCTACTAGGGTATTAACCTATAGGTTTCACCAAATGAGTTGCTATTGCAAAACTTGGTGTTTTGGGTCAGTAGGTTTGGTTCAAAACATCTTCTCAAAGTTTTCTTTATGAAAGCATTTTCATAAACAAAACAAATAGTTTTAGTTAGCTAGAAATGGACTAAACTAATTAATCCATCCTATTCTTTTCCAAAATCACTTTCCAAACTATGGGTTGGTTCCTAGGGTCAGTAAGGTCACAACAAACTAAATTGCAAAGGTCTTAACCTAAATATCATTTTTAAATGATTTTTCTAATGTTAGCAAGCACACAAAAGAATCTGCAAAGTTAAACAAGCTAGCAGTTACTATTTGCTAAACTAAGGGTAGGGTTGGCTAGGGCTTGTCTTGCTGATTCCAACGACATCAAATTTGTAAAATTTGGACGTGTGGATCAAAAGATACATGGGTTTAAAATTGGCAAAAGTTTCTGTTTTCTAATTTCTGTTTTTAATCAAACAGGTACCACGCCTTGTTTCCTATTGGTCGATACCGTTCGGCCGGATCGTGGCTGTGGTGCGTTGGATCAAATCTAATCGTGGCGCAGAGCTAGTACCCTTCGTGATTAAATGAATCTATCGATTCGCTCGATCTGAATCGACGGCACGTGGGTGCTCGACCACGACGATGGCCGCGGCGGTCGGCCGGCGGAGCGGTCGGTCGGCGACAGACGCGACGCTACAGGGGGTGAGGGAGAAAGGGAAGTTGCTCACCGTGCTCAGGAGGTTGCGGTGAAGCTCTACGTTTTGATGGCTCAACGAGGGGCACTCAGGGGCAGTCGCAATTCCTCGTCGGAGTTGGGAACGGCGGCGGTTGGCTCTGTCCACGGTCGAAGACGGTGCTGTGGACCACGAGAGGACGAACGGAGGTCTGGGTTAGACGCAGGAGATCATGTCGGAGCTATGGGCGTGAACGAGAGGGCTCGGGGCGGTCGAGGCTTACCGGGAAACGTTGCCGGAGAAGAAGCAGACACGGCGGCGCTCTGTGCTTGTCGGAGTCGTCGCTACAGATCACGAGAAGAACAACCGAGGGTTGGGTTAGACGCAGGAGGTCACGGAGGTGCTGTGTGCGTGAACGAGGAGAAGAGGGGCGACCGGAATCTACCTTTGGGGCTCGCCGGAGAAAGAGGCAGACGGCGGTGATGTAGCTCGTCGTTGAAGTCGAGCTCTGAGGCACCCGCGGATGAATGGTGGCACAGAGGATGCGTCTGGAAGTGAGGAAGCGGCTAGGTTGCTTAGGAAGGCAAGGGGCAGTGGGGTTTCGTCGGAATTGTCACCGGAACATCGTCGGAGCAGAGGTGGCTCGGGAGAAATTGAGGCGGCCTGGGGGCGAGCTTGGGGAAGGGGTCTGAGGGAAATGACAGAGGAGAGGGAGGCGTTTAAGTAGACATCGTCGCGGCGAGGGATTAACGCAGTATTAACGCGAATTGAAGCCGCGGATTGAAGGCAGCAACGGTAGCGTCGTCTGGGGGAGAAGAAGTCATGGGAAGAAGAAGCTCGTGGCGTGGGGTCCTCCGGGCCGAAAGTGAGGGAGAGGGAGAAGTGGGTCCACGCTGTCTGGATCGAGTGGGTCGATAATTGGTGTCAATCGCTTTTCTTCGGGAGAAACTGACTGGGCCGCCTTGGGCCTTAGTGGGTTGGTGGGCTTGGCGGTCCTTTTACTATTTTTTTTTGTCTAATCTCTTTTTCTTTTTCTAATTTTTTTTTCTGTTTCAATTTCAAACAATTATTCAAACATTCAAACAACACTCAAATCAATTTAAACAATCAGCAAACCTTTCATTTGAATTTGGTTCTGTTTATCAACATAGTCCAAATCCAAAATGAAATAGTGTTTTTATTTAATTTAGGATCCATTTAATAATTAAATAAAATGGATCTTTAGTTGTTTAATAGAATAGGGTTTGATTTATTTAAATAAAATTTCCATTTGAAATCCAATTATTTTCAAAACCAAACCGGAAGGTTTTATTTGAAAAATAAAAGATTACTTGGAAACTTAATTAAATAAATAAATAAGTTTTGGTGTTTAATTAAAATGGGAAAGCCTTTACTTAAATAAAATTGGATATTTAAATCCTTATTATTTTATTTAAATAATCCTTTACTCATTTTAATCAAAGCAAAACCTTTTAATAAAAGATTTCAAAGTAGTAATAAAATACTTGGTGTTCATTTAAAATGGGAAAAGCTTTTACTTAAATAAAATTGGATATTTAAATCCTTTATTTTATTTAAATAAACCTTTACTCATTTTATCAAAACAAAATATTTTATTACAAAAGCTTGGCCAAAATTAATTTGGCTCACCTTTTCATTTGAAATGTAGTCTTTATTAAAAGATCTAAAATAGTATTTCCAAAACAATTTATCTTCCTTTGATAAATGTTTATCTTTATAAATCCCTTTAGGATTACCTGATCACCAATTGGTATGGGCTTTTGGGTAAGGGCTTTAAAGGCTTTGGAAATTCATTTTCCTTAACTCATTATATTCACAAGATCTTGTCTATGGTTCCAAACTAAGTGAAACCAACCTCTATGGTCTTTCTTGATCCTTTGTGAAAATTTGTTGATCAAATTTGGTATGGATCAAATACATGGATTTGGAGATACTTTGGAAAATGATTTCCTTCCATTAGGGTTTAGGGTTTTTGATTTATTTTCCAGGTGTTCAAATTTCCAGATACATTCATTGAGGAATGCATTTCCCTTGATTTGGATTTTTGTTGAATTCAAACTTCTGCCAAGGTTTGTTCAAGATGGGATTTCAAGTCTCCTTTTAGAAACAAAAGTTTCTTTTCACCCTGATTTCCAACAAAAATTTATTTTGTTATTTTATTTTTCACATTACAAGATTTGGAAAATCTTGGGATGTGACAAAAGAACACACATGCAATGACCACTGGTTGATCCATAAGTGGTTTGTGGAAAATAACACACATGCAATGAGTCTAGTGCTGGTTTTAGTATAAGAACACACATGCAATTACTCTAGTGGGTCCACATGTGGTTTGTGAAAAGAACACACATGCAATGACCACTGGTTGATCCATATGTGGTTTTTGGAAAAGAACACACATGCAATGAACATTGGTGGATCCATGTGTGGTTTGTGGAAAGAACACACATGCAATGACCACTAGTTGATCCATAAGTGGTTTGTGGAAAAGAACACACATGCAATGACCACTGGTTGATCCATGTGCGGTTTGTGGATAGAACACACATGCAATGAACACTGGTGGATCCATAAGTGGTTTGTGGAAAGAACACACATGCAATGACCACTGGTTGATCCATATGTGGTTTGCGGAAAGAACACACATGCAGTGAACACTGGTGGATCCATAAGTGGTTTGTGGAAAGAACACACATGCAATGACCACTGGTTGATCCATATGTGGTTTGTGGAAAGGACACACATGCAGTGAACACTGGTGGATCCATATGTTGTTTATGAAAAGAACACAAATGCTATGACTCTACGGCTGGTTTTAGTATAATAACACACATGCAATGACTCTAGTGGGTCCACATGTAGTTTGTGAAAAGAACACACATGCAATGCCACTGGTTGATCCATAAGTGGTTTGTGGAAAGAACACACATGCAATGGCCACTAGTTGATCCATATGTGGTTTGTGGAATGAACACACATGCAATGACCACTGTTTTATCCATAAGTGGTTTGTGGAAAGAACACACATGCAGTGACCACTGGTTGATCCATAAGTGGTTTGTGGAAAGAACACACATGCAATGACCACTAGTTGATCCATATGTGGTTTTTGGAAAAGAACACACATGCAATGAACACTGGTGGATCCATGTGTGGTTTGTGGAAAGAACACGCATGCAATGACCACTTGTTGATCCATAAGTGGTTTGTGGAAATAACACACATGCAATGACTCTACTGGTTGATACATGTGTGGTTTGTGGAAATAACACACATGGAATGACTCTAATGGATCCATAAGTGGTTTGTGGAAAAGAACACACATACAATGACCACTGGTTAATCCATATGTGTTTTGCGGAAAAGAACACACATACAATGACCACTGGTTAATCCATATGTGTTTTGCGGAAAAGAACACACATGCAATAACCACTGGTTTATCCATAAGTGGTTTGTGGAAAAGAACACACATGCCATGAGTCTAGTGCTGGTTTTAGTATAAGAACACACATGCAATGACTCTAGTGGGTCCACATGTGGTTTGTGAAAAGAACACACATGCCATGAGTCTAGTGCTGGTTTTAGTATAAGAACACACATGCAATGACTCTAGTGGGTCCACATGTGGTTTGTGAAAAGAACACACATGCAATGACCACTGGTTGATCCATATGTGGTTTTTGGAAAAGAACACACATGCAATGAACATTGATGGATCCATGTGTGGTTTGTGGAAAGAACACACATGCAATGACCACTAGTTGATCCATAAGTGGTTTGTGGAAAAGAACACACATGCAATAACCACTGGTTGATCCATGTGTGGTTTGTGGATAGAACACACATGCAATGAACACTGGTGGATCCATAAGTGGTTTGTGGAAAGAACACACATGCAATGACCATTGGTTGATCCATATGTGGTTTGTGGAAAGAACACACATGCAGTGAACACTGGTGGATCCATAAGTGGTTTGTGGAAAGAACACACATGCAATGACCACTGGTTGATCCATATATGGTTTGTGGAAAGAACATACATGCAGTGAACACTGGTGGATCCATATGTTGTTTGTGAAAAGAACACACATGCAATGACTCTAGTGCCGATTTTAGTATAAGAACACACATGCAATGACTCTAGTGGGTCCACATGTAGTTTGTGAAAAGAACACACATGCAATGCCACTGGTTAATCCATAAGTGGTTTGTGGAAAGAACACACATGCAATGACCACTAGTTGATCCATATGTGGTTTTTGGAAAAGAACACACATGCAATGAACACTGGTGGATCCATGTGTGGTTTGTGGAAAGAACACGCATGCAATGACCACTGGTTGATCCATAAGTGGTTTGTGGAAATAACACACATGCAATGACTCTACTGGTTGATCCATGTGTGGTTTGTGGAAATAACACACATGGAATGACTCTAATGGATCCATAAGTGGTTTGTGGAAAAGAACACACATACAATGAGTCTACTGCTGGTTTTAGTATAAGAACACAGATGCAGTGACTCTAGTGGATCCACATGTGGTTTGTGAAAAGAACACACATGCAATGACCACTGGTTGATCCATATGTGCTTTTTGGAAAGAACACACATGCAATGAACACTGGTGGATCCATGTGTGGTTTGTGGAAAGAACACACATCTAATGACCACTGGTTGATCCATAAGTGGTTTGTGGAAAAGAACACACATGCAATGACCACTGGTTGATCCATGTGACGGTTTGTGGATAGAACAAACATGCAATGAACACTGGTGGATCCATAAGTGGTTTGTGGAAAAAACACACATGCAATGACCACTGGTTGATCCATATGTGGTTTGTGGAAAGGACACACATGCCGTGAACACTGGTGGATCCATAAGTGGTTTGTGGAAAGAACACACATGCAATGACCACTGGTTGATCAATATGTGGTTTGTAGAAAGAACACACATGCAGTGAACACTGGTGGATCCATATGTTGTTTGTGAAAAGAACACACATGCAATGAGTCTAGTGCTGGTTTTAGTATAAGAACACACATGCAATGACTCTAGTGGGTCCACATGTAGTTTGAGAAAAGAACACACATGCAATTCCACTGGTTGATCCATATGTGGTTTGTGAAAAGAACACACATGCAATGCCACTGGTTGATCCATGTGTGGTTTGTGGATAGAACACACATGCAATGACTCTAGTGCTAGTTTTAGTATAAGAACACACATACAATGACTATAGTGGGTCCACATGTAGTTTGTGAAAATACCACACATGCAATGACCACTAGTTGATCCATAAGTTGTTTGTGGAAAGAACACACATGCAATGAGTCTAGTGGATCCATGTGTGGTTTGTGGAAAAGAACACACATGCAATAAGTCTAGTGCTGCTTTTAGTATAAGAACGCACATGCAATGACTCTAATGGGTCCACATCTAGTTTGTGAAAAGAACACACATGCAATGACCACTTGTTGATCCATACGTGGTTTTTGGAAAAGAACACACATGCAATCAACACTGGTGGATCTATCTGTGGTTTGTGGAAAGAACACACATGCAATGACCACTAGTTGATCCATAAGTGGTTTGTGGAAAGAACACACATGCAATGACCACTGGTTGATCCATAAGTGGTTTGTGAAAAGAACACACATGCAATGACCACTTGTTGCTCCAGTTGTGGTTTGTGGATAGAACACACATGCAATGACCACTGGTTGATCCATATGTGGTTTTGGAAAGAACACACATGCAATGACCACTAGTTCATCCATATGTGGTTTGTGGAAAGAACACACATGCAGTGAACACTGGTGGATCCATAAGTGGTTTGTGGAAAGAACACACATGCAATGACCACTGGTTGATCCATATGTGGTTTGTGGAAAGAACACACATGCAGTGAACACTGATGGATCCATATGTTGTTTATGAAAATAACACAAATGCAATGACTCTAGTGCTAGTTTTAGTATAAGAACACACATGCAATGACTCTAGTGGGTCCACATGTAGTTTGTGAAAAGAACACACATGCAATGCCACTGGTTAATCCATAAGTGGTTTGTGGAAAGAACACACATGCAGTGACCACTGGTTAATCCATAAGTGGTTTGTGGAAAGAACACACATGCAATGACCACTGGTTGATCCATATGTGGTTTTTGGAAAAGAACACACATGCAATGAACCCTGGTGGATCCATGTGTGGTTTGTGGAAAGAACACGCATGCAATGACCACTGGTTGATCCATAAGTTGTTTGTTGAAATAACACACATGCAATGACTCTACTGGTTGATCCATGTGTGGTTTGTGGAAATAACACACATGTAATGACTCTAATGGATCCATAAGTGGTTTGTGGAAAAGAACACACATACAATGACCACTGGTTGATCCATATGTGTTTTGCAGAAAAGAACACACATGTAATGACCACTGGTTGATCCATAAGTGGTTTGTGGAAAAGAAGACACATGCAATGACTCTTGTGCTGGTTTTAGTATAAGAACACACATGCAATGACTCTAGTGGGTCCACATGTGGTTTGTGAAAAGAACACACATGCAATGACCACTGGTTGATCCATATGTGGTTTTTGGAAAAGAACACACATGCAATGAACACTGGTGGATCCATGTGTGGTTTGTGGAAAGAACACACATGCAATGACCACTGGTTGATCCATAATTGGTTTGTGGAAAAGAACACACATGCAATGGCCACTTGTTGATCCATATGTGGTTTGTGGAAAGAACACACATGCAGTGAACACTGGTGGATCCATAAGTGGTTTGTGGAAAGAACACACATGCAATGACCACTGGTTGATCCATATGTGGTTTGTGGAAAGAACATACATGCAGTGAACACTGGTGGATCCATATGTTGTTTGTCAAAAGAACATACATGCAATGACTCTAGTGCTGGTTTTAGTATAAGAACACACATGCAATGACTCTAGTGGGTCCACATGTAGTTTGTGAAAAGAACACAAATGCAATGCCACTGGTTAATCCATAAGTGGTTTGTGGAATGAACACACATGCAATGGCCACATGTTGATCCATAAGTGGTTTGTGGAAAGAACACACATGCCGTGACCACTTGTTGATCCATAAGTGGTTTGTGGAAAGAACACACATGCAGTGACCACTGGTGGATCCATATGTTGTTTGTGAAAATAACACACATGCAATGACTCTAGTGGGTCCACATGTAGTTTGTGAAAAGAACACACATGCAATGACCACTGGTTGATCCATAAGTGGTTCGTGGAAAAGAACACACATGCAATGAGTCTAGTGTTGTTTTAGTATAAGAACACACATGCAATGTCTCTAGTGGGTCCACATGTGGTTTGTGAAAAGAACACACATGCAATGACCACTGGTTGATCCATATGTGCTTTTTGGAAAAGAACACACATGCAATGAACACTGGTGGATCCATGTGTGGTTTGTGGAAAGAACACACAGCTAATGACCATTGGTTGATCCATAAGTGGTTTGTGGAAAAGAACACACATGCAATGACCACTGGTTGATCCATGTGTGGTTTGTGGATAGAACAAACATGCAATGAACATTGGTGGATCCATAAGGGGTTTGTGGAAAGAACACACATGCAATGACCACTGGTTGATCCATATGTGGTTTGTGGAAAGAACACACATACAGTGAACACGGGTGGATCCATATGTTGTTTGTGAAAAGAACACACATGCAATGACTCTAGTGGGTCCACGTGTAGTTTGTGAAAAGAACACACATGCAATGCCACTAGTTGATCCATATGTGGTTTGTGAAAAGAACACACATGCAATTCCACTGGTTGATCCATGTGTGGTTTGTGGATAGAACACACATGCAATGACTCTAGTGCTAGTTTTAGTATAAGAACACACATACAATGACTCTAGTGGGTCCACATGTAGTTTGTGAAATGAACACACATGCAATGACCATTGGTTGATACATAAGTTGTTTGTGGAAACAAACACACATGCAATGAGTCTAGTGGATCCATGTGTGGTTTGTGGAAAATAACACACATGCAATGAGTCTAGTGCTGGTTTTAGTATAAGAACATACATGCAATGACTCTAGTGGGTCCACATGTGGTTTGTGAAAAGAACACACATGCAATGACCACTGATTGATCCATATGTGATTTTTGGAAAAGAACACGCATGCAATGAACACTTGTGGATCCATGTGTGGTTTGTGCAAAGAACACGCATGTAATGACCACTGGTTGATCCATAAGTGGTTTGTGGAAAAGAACACACATGCAATGACCACTGGTTGATCCATGTGTGGTTTGTGCATAGAACACACATGCAATGGACACTAGTCGATCCATGTGTGGTTTGTGGAAAGAACACACATGCAATGACAACTGGTTGATCCATATGTGGTTTGTGGAAAGAACACACATGCAGTGAACACGGGCGGATCCATAAGTGGTTTGTGGAAAGAACACACATGCAGTGACCACTGGGTTGATCCATATGTGGTTTTTGGAAAGAACACACATGCAATGAACACTGGTGGATCCATATGTTGTTTGTGAAAAGAACACACATGCAATGACTCTAGTGCTGGTTTATTTATAAGAATACACATGCAATGACTCTAGTGGGTCCACATGTAGTTTGTGAAAAGAACACACATGCAATGCCACTGGTTGATCCATAAGTGGTTTATGGAAAGAACACACGTGCAATGGCCACTGGTTGATCCATAAGTGGTTTGTGGAAAGAACACACTTGCAATGACAACTGGTTGATCCATAAGTAGTTTGTGGAAAGAACACACATGCAATGACCACTGGTGGATCCATATGTTGTTTGTGAAAAGAACACACATGCAATGAACACTGGTGGATCCATAAGTGGTTTGTGGAAAGAACACACATGCAATGACTCTAGTGCTAGTTTTAGTATAAGAACACACATGCAATGACTCTAATGGATCCATATGTGGTTTGTGAAAAGAACACACATGCAATGACGACTTGTTGATCCATGTGTGGTTTGTGGAAAGAACACACATGCAATGACAGTGGTGGATCCAAGTGTGGTTTGTGAAAAGAACACACATGCAATGACTCTAGTGTTGGTTTTAGTATAATAAAACACATGCAATGACTCTAGTGGGTTCACATGTGGTTTGTGAAAAGAACACACATGCAATGACCACTGGTTGATCCATATGTGGTTTGTGGAAAGAACACACATGCAATGACACTGCTTGATCCATGTGTGGTTTGCGGAAAAGAACACACATGCAATGACCACTGGTTGATCCATGTGTGGTTTGTGGAACAACACACATGCAATGACCACTGGCTGATCCATAAGTGGTTTGTGGAAAAGAACATACATGCAATGACCACTGGTTGATCCATGTGTGGTTTGTGGATAGGACACACATGCAATGAACACTGGTGGATCCGTAAGTGGTTTGTGGAAATAACACACATGCAATGACCACTAGTTGATCCATATGTGGTTTGTGGAAAGAACACACATGAAGTGAACACTGGTGGATCCATAAGTGGTTTGTGGAAAGAACACACATGCAATGACCACTAGGGTATCCATATGTGGTTTGTTGAAAGAACACACATGCAGTGAACACTGGTGGCTCCATATGTTGTTTGCGAAAAGAACACACATGCAATGACCAGTGGTTGATCCATATGTGGTTTGTGGAAAGAACACACATGCAATGACACTGCTTGATCCATGTGTGGTTTGTGGAAAAGAACACACATGCAATGACAACTGTTTGATCCATGTGTGGATTGTGGAAAGAGCACACATGCAATGACCACGGGTTGATCCATATGTGGTTTGTGGAAAAGAACACACATGCAATGACCACTGGTTGGTCCATAAGTTGTTTGTGGAAAAGAACACACATGTAATGAGTCTAGTGGATCCATGTGTGGTTTGTGGAAAAGAACACACATGCAATGCCACTGGTTGATCCATATGTGGTTTGTGAAAAGAACACACATGCAATGCCACTGGTTGATCCATGTGTGGTTTGTGGATAGAACACACATGCAATGACTCTAGGGCTAGTTTTAGTGTAAGAACACACATACAATGACTCTACTGGGTCTACATGCAGTTTGTGAAAAGAACACACATGCCATGACCACTGGTTGATCCATAAGTTGTTTGTGGAAAAGAACACACATGTAATGAGTCTAGTGGATCCATGTGTGGTTTGTGCAAAAGAACACACATGCAATGAGTCTAGTGCTGGTTTAGGTATAAGAACACACATGCAATGACTCTAGTGGGTCCACATGTTGTTTGTGAAAAGAACACGCATGCAATGACCACTGGTTGATCCATATGTGGTTTTTGGAAAAGAACACACATGCAATGAACACTGGTGGATCCATGTGTTGTTTGTGGAAAGAACACACATGCAATGACCACTGGTTGATCAATAAGTGGTTTGTGGAAAAGAACACACATGCAATGACCACTGGTTGTTCCATGTGTGGTTTGTGGATAGAACACAAATGCAATGAACACTGGTGGATCCATAAGTGGTTTGTGGAAAGAACACACATGCAATGACCACTGGTTGATCCATATGTGGTTTGTGGAAAGAACACACATAAAGTGAATATTAGTGGAACCATAACAGGTTTGTGGAAAGAACACACATGCAATGACCAGTGGTTGATCCATATGTGGTTTATGAAAAGAACACACATGAAGTGAACACTGGTGGATCCATATGTTGTTTGTGAAAAGAACACACATGCAATGACTCTAGTGCTAGTTTTAGTATAAGAACACACATGCAATGACTCTAGTGGGTCCACATGTAGTTTGTGAAAAGAACACAAATGCAATGCCACTGGTTAATCCATAAGTGGTTTGTGGAAAGAACACACATGCAATGGCCACTAGTTGATCCATAAGTGGTTTGTGGAAAGAACACACATGCTGTGACCACTTGTTGATCCATAAGTGGTTTGTGGAAAGAACACACATGCAGTGACCACTGGTGGATCCATATGTTGTTTGTGAAAAGAACACACATGCAATGACTCTAGTGGGTCCATATGTAGTTTGTGAAAAGAACATACATGCAATGACCACTTGTTGATCCATAAGTGGTTTGTGGAAAAGAACACACATGCAATGAGTCTAGTGCTGGTTTTAGTATAAAAACACACATGCAATGTCTCTAGTGGGTCCACATGTGGTTTGTGAAAAGAACACACATGCAATGACCACTGGTTGATCCATATGTGGTTTTTGGAAAAGAACACACATGCAATGAACATTGGTGGATCCATGTGTGGTTTGTGGAAAGAACACACATCTAATGACCATTGGTTGATCCATAAGTGGTTTGTGGAAAAGAACACACATGCAATGACCACTGGTTGATCCATGTGTGGTTTGTGGATAGAACACACATGCAATGAACACTGGTGGATCCATAAGTGGTTTGTGGAAAGAACACACATGCAATGACCACTGGTTGATCCATATGTGGTTTTTGGAAAGAACACACATGCAGTGAACACTGGTGGATCCATAAGTGGTTTGTGGAAAGAACACACATGCAATGACCACTAGTTGATCCATATATGGTTTGTGGAAAGAACATACATGCAGTGAACACTGGTGGATCCATATGTTGTTTGTGAAAAGAACACACATGCAATGACTCTAGTGCCGGTTTTAGTATAAGAACACACATGCAATGACTCTAGTGGGTCCACATGTAGTTTGTGAAAACAACACACATGCAATGCCACTGGTTAATCCATAAGTGGTTTGTGGAAAGAACACACATGCAATGACCACTAGTTGATCCATGTGTGGTTTGTGGAAAGAACACACATGCTATGACCACTGGTTGATCCATAACTGGTTTGTGGAAAGAACACACATGCAGTGACCACTGGTGGATCCATATGTTGTTTGTGAAAAGAACACACATGCAATGACTCTAGTGGGTCCACATGTAGTTTGTGAAAATAACACACATGCAATGACCACTGGTTGATCCATAAGTGGTTTGTGGAAAAGAACACACATGCAATGAGTCTACTGCTGGTTTTAGTATAAGAACACACATGCAGTGACTCTAGTGGATCCACATGTGGTTTGTGAAAAGAACACACATGCAATGACCACTGGTTGATCCATATGTGCTTTTTGGAAAGAACACACATGCAATGAACACTGGTGGATCCATGTGTGGTTTGTGGAAAGAACACACATCTAATGACCACTGGTTGATCCATAAGTGGTTTGTGGAAAAGAACACACACGCAATGACCACTGGTTGATCCATGTGTGATTTGTGGATAGAACAAACATGCAATGAACACTGGTGGATCCATAAGTGGTTTGTGGAAAAAACACACATGCAATGACCACTGGTTGATCCATATGTGGTTTGTGGAAAGAACACACATGTAGTGAACACTGGTGGATCCATAAGTGGTTTGTGGAAAGAACACACATGCAATGACCACTGGTTGATCCATATGTGGTTTGTGGAAAGAACACACATGTAGTGAACACTGGTGGATCCATATGTTGTTTGTGAAAAGAACACACATGCAATGACCACTGGTTGATCCATGTGTGGTTTGTGGATAGAACACACATGCAATGAACACTGGTGGATCCATAAGTGGTTTGTGGAAAGAACACACATGCAATGACCACTGGTTGATCCATATGTGGTTTGCGGAAAGAACACACATGCAGCGAACACTGGTGGATCCATAAGTGGTTTGTGGAAAGAACACACATGCAATGACCACTGGTTGATCCATATGTGGTTTGTGGAAAGGACACACATGCAGTGAACACTGGTGGATCCATATGTTGTTTATGAAAAGAACACAAATGCAATGACTCTAGTGCTGGTTTTAGTATAAGAACACACTTGCAATGACTCTAGTGGGTCCACATGTAGTTTGTGAAAAGAACACACATGCAATGCCACTGGTTGATCCAAGTGGTTTGTGGAAAGAACACACATGCAATGGCCACTAGTTGATCCATATGTGGTTTGTGGAATGAACACACATGCAACGACCACTGTTTTATCCATAAGTGGTTTGTGGAAAGAACACACATGCAGTGACCTTGGTTGATCCATAAGTGGTTTGTGGAAAGAACACACATGCAATGACCACTAGTTGATCCATATGTGGTTTTTGGAAAAGAACACACATGCAATGAACACTGGTGGATCCATGTGTGGTTTGTGGAAAGAACACGCATGCAATGACCACTTGTTGATCCATAAGTGGTTTGTGTAAATAACACACATGCAATGACTCTACTGGTTGATACATGTGTGGTTTGTGGAAATAACACACATGGAATGACTCTAATGGATCCATAAGTGGTTTGTGGAAAAGAACACACATACAATGACCACTGGTTAATCCATATGTGTTTTGCGGAAAAGAACACACATGCAATAACCACTGGTTTATCCATAAGTGGTTTGTGGAAAAGAACACACATGCCATGAGTCTAGTGCTGGTTTTAGTATAAGAACACACATGCAATGACTCTAGTGGGTCCACATGTGGTTTGTGAAAAGAACACACATGCAATGACCACTGGTTGATCCATATGTGGTTTTTGGAAAAGAACACACATGCAATGAACATTGATGGATCCATGTGTGGTTTGTTGAAAGAACACACATGCAATGACCACTAGTTGATCCATAAGTGGTTTGTGGAAAAGAACACACATGCAATGACCACTAGTTGATCCATGTGTGGTTTGTGGATAGAACACACATGCAATGAACACTGGTGGATCCATAAGTGGTTTGTGGAAAGAACACACATGCAATGACCACTGGTTGATCCATATGTGGTTTTTGGAAAGAACACACATGCAGTGAACACTGGTGGATCCATAAGTGGTTTGTGGAAAGAACACACATGCAATGACCACTAGTTGATCCATATATGGTTTGTGGAAAGAACATACATGCAGTGAACACTGGTGGATCCATATGTTGTTTGTGAAAAGAACACACATGCAATGACTCTAGTGCCGGTTTTAGTATAAGAACACACATGCAATGACTCTAGTGGGTCCACATGTAGTTTGTGAAAACAACACACATGCAATGCCACTGGTTAATCCATAAGTGGTTTGTGGAAAGAACACACATGCAATGACCACTAGTTTATCCATGTGTGGTTTGTGGAAAGAACACACATGCTATGACCACTGGTTGATCCATAACTGGTTTGTGGAAAGAACACACATGCAGTGACCACTGGTGGATCCATATGTTGTTTGTGAAAAGAACACACATGCAATGACTCTAGTGGGTCCACATGTAGTTTGTGAAAATAACACACATGCAATGACCACTGGTTGATCCATAAGTGGTTTGTGGAAAGAACACACATGCAATGAGTCTACTGCTGGTTTTAGTATAAGAACACACATGCAGTGACTCTAGTGGATCCACATGTGGTTTGTGAAAAGAACACACATGCAATGACCACTGGTTGATCCATATGTGCTTTTTGGAAAGAACACACATGCAATGAACACTGGTGGATCCATGTGTGGTTTGTGGAAAGAACACACATCTAATGACCACTGGTTGATCCATAAGTGGTTTGTGGAAAAGAACACACACGCAATGACCACTGGTTGATCCATGTGTGATTTGTGGATAGAACAAACATGCAATGAACACTGGTGGATCCATAAGTGGTTTGTGGAAAAAACACACATGCAATGACCACTGGTTGATCCATATGTGGTTTGTGGAAAGAACACACATGTAGTGAACACTGGTGGATCCATAAGTGGTTTGTGGAAAGAACACACATGCAATGACCACTGGTTGATCCATATGTGGTTTGTGGAAAGAACACACATGTAGTGAACACTGGTGGATCCATATGTTGTTTGTGAAAAGAACACACATGCAATGACCACTGGTTGATCCATGTGTGGTTTGTGGATAGAACACACATGCAATGAACACTGGTGGATCCATAAGTGGTTTGTGGAAAGAACACACATGCAATGACCACTGGTTGATCCATATGTGGTTTGCGGAAAGAACACACATGCAGTGAACACTCGTGGATCCATAAGTGGTTTGTGGAAAGAACACACATGCAATGCCCACTGGTTGATCCATATGTGGTTTGTGGAAAGGACACACATGCAGTGAACACTGGTGGATCCATATGTTGTTTATGAAAAGAACACAAATGCAATGACTCTAGTGCTGGTTTTAGTATAAGAACACACTTGCAATGACTCTAGTGGGTCCACATGTAGTTTGTGAAAAGAACACACATGCAATGCCACTGGTTGATCCATAAGTGGTTTGTGGAAAGAACACACATGCAATGGCCACTAGTTGATCCATATGTGGTTTGTGGAATGAACACACATGCAACGACCACTGTTTTATCCATAAGTGGTTTGTGGAAAGAACACACATGCAGTGACCACTGGTTGATCCATAAGTGGTTTGTGGAAAGAACACACATGCAATGACCACTAGTTGATCCATATGTGGTTTTTGGAAAAGAACACACATGCAATGAACACTGGTGGATCCATGTGTGGTTTGTGGAAAGAACACGCATGCAATGACCACTTGTTGATCCATAAGTGGTTTGTGTAAATAACACACATGCAATGACTCTACTGGTTGATACATGTGTGGTTTGTGGAAATAACACACATGGAATGACTCTAATGGATCCATAAGTGGTTTGTGGAAAAGAACACACATACAATGACCACTGGTTAATCCATATGTGTTTTGCGGAAAAGAACACACATGCAATAACCACTGGTTTATCCATAAGTGGTTTGTGGAAAAGAACACACATGCCATGAGTCTAGTGCTGGTTTTAGTATAAGAACACACATGCAATGACTCTAGTGGGTCCACATGTGGTTTGTGAAAAGAACACACATGCAATGACCACTGGTTGATCCATATGTGGTTTTTGGAAAAGAACACACATGCAATGAACATTGATGGATCCATGTGTGGTTTGTGGAAAGAACACACATGCAATGACCACTAGTTGATCCATAAGTGGTTTGTGGAAAAGAACACACATGCAATGACCACTGGTTGATCCATGTGTGGTTTGTGGATAGAACACACATGCAATGAACACTGGTGGATCCATAAGTGGTTTGTGGAAAGAACACACATGCAATGACCATTGGTTGATCCATATGTGGTTTGTGGAAAGAACACACATGCAATGAACACTTGTGGATCCATAAGTGGTTTGTGGAAAGAACACACATGCAATGACCACTGGTTGATCCATATATGGTTTGTGGAAAGAACATACATGCAGTGAACACTGGTGGATCCATATGTTGTTTGTGAAAAGAACACACATGCAATGACTCTAGTGCCGGTTTTAGTATAAGAACACACATGCAATGACTCTAGTGGGTCCACATGTAGTTTGTGAAAAGAACACACATGCAATTCCACTGGTTAATCCATAAGTGGTTTGTGGAAAGAACACACATGCAATGACCACTAGTTGATCCATATGTGGTTTTTGGAAAAGAACACACATGCAATGAACACTGGTGGATCCATGTGTGGTTTGTGGAAAGAACACGCATGCAATGACCACTGGTTGATCCATAAGTGGTTTGTGGAAATAACACACATGCAATGACTCTACTGGTTGATCCATGTGTGGTTTGTGGAAATAACACACATGGAATGACTCTAATGGATCCATAAGTGGTTTGTGGAAAAGAACACACATACAATGAGTCTACTGCTGGTTTTAGTATAAGAACACACATGCAGTGACTCTAGTGGATCCACATGTGGTTTGTGAAAAGAACACACATGCAATGACCACTGGTTGATCCATATGTGCTTTTTGGAAAGAACACACATGCAATGAACACTGGTGGATCCATGTGTGGTTTGTGGAAAGAACACACATCTAATGACCACTGGTTGATCCATAAGTGGTTTGTGGAAAAGAACACACATGCAATGACCACTGGTTGATCCATGTCTGATTTGTGGATAGAACAAACATGCAATGAACACTGGTGGATCCATAAGTGGTTTGTGGAAAAAACACACATGCAATGACCACTGGTTGATCCATATGTGGTTTGTGGAAAGAACACACATGCCGTGAACACTGGTGGATCCATAAGTGGTTTGTGGAAAGAACACACATGCAATGACCACTGGTTGATCAATATGTGGTTTGTAGAAAGAACACACATGCAGTGAACACTGGTGGATCCATATGTTGTTTGTGAAAAGAACACACATGCAATGAGTCTAGTGCTGGTTTTAGTATAAGAACACACATGCAATGACTCTAGTGGGTCCACATGTAGTTTGAGAAAAGAACACACATGCAATTCCACTGGTTGATCCATATGTGGTTTGTGAAAAGAACACACATGCAATGCCACTGGTTGATCCATGTGTGGTTTGTGGATAGAACACACATGCAATGACTCTAGTGCTAGTTTTAGTATAAGAACACACATACAATGACTATAGTGGGTCCACATGTAGTTTGTGAAAATACCACACATGCAATGACCACTAGTTGATCCATAAGTTGTTTGTGGAAAAGAACACACATGCAATGAGTCTAGTGGATCCATGTGTGGTTTGTGGAAAAGAACACACATGCAATAAGTCTAGTGCTGGTTTTAGTATAAGAACGCACATGCAATGACTCTAATGGGTCCACATCTAGTTTGTGAAAAGAACACACATGCAATGACCACTTGTTGATCCATACGTGGTTTTTGGAAAAGAACACACATGCAATCAACACTGGTGGATATATCTGTGGTTTGTGGGAAGAACACACATGCAATGACCACTAGTTGATCCATAAGTGGTTTGTGGAAAGAACACACATGCAATGACCACTGGTTGATCCATAAGTGGTTTGTGGAAAAGAACACACATGCAATGACCACTTGTTGATCCATGTGTGGTTTGTGGATAGAACACACATGCAATGAACACTGGTGGATCCATAAGTGGTTTTTGGAAAGAACACACATGCAATGACCACTAGTTCATCCATATGTGGTTTGTGGACAGAACACATGCAATGACACCGGTGGATCCATAAGTGGTTTGTGGAAAGAACACACATGCAATGACCACTGGTTGATCCATATGTGGTTTGTGGAAAGAACACACATGCAGTGAACACTGATGGATCCATATGTTGTTTATGAAAATAACACAAATGCAATGACTCTAGTGCTAGTTTTAGTATAAGAACACACATGCAATGACTCTAGTGGGTCCACATGTAGTTTGTGAAAAGAACACACATGCAATGCCACTGGTTAATCCATAAGTGGTTTGTGGAAAGAACACACATGCAGTGACTGGTTAATCCATAAGTGGTTTGTGGAAAGAACACATGCAATGACCACTGGTTGATCCATATGTGGTTTTGGAAAAGAACACACATGCAATGAACCTGGTGGATCCATGTGGTTTGTGGAAAGAACACGCATGCAATGACCACTGGTTGATCCATAAGTTGTTTGTTGAAATAACACACATGCAATGACTCTACTGGTTGATCCATGTGTGGTTTGTGGAAATAACACACATGTAATGACTCTAATGGATCCATAAGTGGTTTGTGGAAAAGAACACACATACAATGACCACTGGTTGATCCATATGTGTTTTGCAGAAAAGAACACACATGTAATGACCACTGGTTGATCCATAAGAGGTTTGTGGAAAAGAAGACACATGCAATGACTCTAGTGCTGGTTTTAGTATAAGAACACACATGCAATGACTCTAGTGGGTCCACATGTGGTTTGTGAAAAGAACACACATGCAATGACCACTGGTTGATCCATATGTGGTTTTTGGAAAAGAACACACATGCAATGAACACTGGTGGATCCATGTGTGGTTTGTGGAAAGAAGACACATGCAATGACCACTGGTTGATCCATAATTGGTTTGTGGAAAAGAACACACATGCAATGACCACTTGTTGATCCATATGTGGTTTGTGGAAAGAACACACATGCAGTGAACACTGGTGGATCCATAAGTGGTTTGTCGAAAGAACACACATGCAATGACCACTGGTTGATCCATAAGTGGTTTGTGGAAAGAACACACTTGCAATGACAACTAGTTGATCCATAAGTAGTTTGTGGAAAGAACACACATGCAATTACCACTGGTGGATCCATATGTTGTTTGTGAAAAGAACACACATGCAATGAACACTGGTGGATCCATAAGTGGTTTGTGGAAAGAACACACATGCAATGACTCTAGTGCTAGTTTTAGTATAAGAACACACATGCAATGACTCTAATGGATCCATATGTGGTTTGTGAAAAGAACACACATGCAATGACGACTTGTTGATCCATGTGTGGTTTGTGGAAAGAACACACATGCAATGACAGTGGTGGATCCAAGTGTGGTTTGTGAAAAGAACACACATGCAATGACTCTAGTGTTGGTTTTAGTATAAGAAAACACATGCAATGACTCTAGTGGGTTCACATGTGGTTTGTGAAAAGAACACACATGGAATGACCACTGGTTGATCCATATGTGGTTTGTGGAAAGAACACACATGCAATGACACTGCTTGATCCATGTGTGGTTTGCGGAAAAGAACACACATGCAATGACCACTGGTTGATCCATGTGTGGTTTATGGAACAACACACATGCAATGACCACTGTTTGATCCATAAGTGGTTTGTGGAAAAGAACATACATGCAATGACCACTGGTTGATCCATGTGTGGTTTGTGGATAGGACACACATGCAATGAACACTGGTGGATCCGTAAGTGGTTTGTGGAAATAACACACATGCAATGACCACTAGTTGATCCATATGTGGTTTGTGGAAAGAACACACATGAAGTGAACACTGGTGGATCCATAAGTGGTTTGTGGAAAGAACACACATGCAATGACCACTGGGGTATCCATATGTGGTTTGTTGAAAGAACACACATGCAGTGAACACTGGTGGCTCCATATGTTGTTTGTGAAAAGAACACACATGCAATGACCAATGGTTGATCCATATGTGGTTTGTGGAAAGAACACACATGCAATGACACTGCTTGATCCATGTGTGGTTTGTGGAAAAGAACACACATGCAATGACAACTGTTTGATCCATGTGTGGATTGTGGAAAGAGCACACATGCAATGACCACGGGTTGATCCATATGTGGTTTGTGGAAAAGAACACACATGCAATGACCACTGGTTGGTCCATAAGTTGTTTGTGGAAAAGAACACACATGTAATGAGTCTAGTGGATCCATGTGTGGTTTGTGGAAAAGAACACACATGCAATGCCACTGGTTGATCCATATGTGGTTTGTGAAAAGAACACACATGCAATGCCACTGGTTGATCCATGTGTGGTTTGTGGATAGAACACACATGCAATGACTCTAGGGCTAGTTTTAGTGTAAGAACACACATACAATGACTCTAGTGGGTCTACATGCAGTTTGTGAAAAGAACACACATGCAATGACCACTGGTTGATCCATAAGTTGTTTGTGGAAAAGAACACACATGTAATGAGTCTAGTGGATCCATGTGTGGTTTGTGCAAAAGAACACACATGCAATGAGTCTAGTGCTGGTTTAGGTATAAGAACACACATGCAATGACTCTAGTGGGTCCACATGTTGTTTGTGAAAAGAACACTCATGCAATGACCACTGGTTGATCCATATGTGGTTTCTGGAAAAGAACACACATGCAATGAACACTGGTGGATCCATGTGTTGTTTGTGGAAAGAACACACATGCAATGACCACTGGTTGATAAATAAGTGGTTTGTGGAAAAGAACACACATGCAATGACCACTGGTTGTTCCATGTGTGGTTTGTGGATAGAACACAAATGCAATGAACACTGGTGGATCCATAAGTGGTTTGTGGAAAGAACACACATGCAATGACCACTGGTTGATCCATATGTGGTTTGTGGAAAGAACACACATAAAGTGAATACTAGTGGAACCATAAGTGGTTTGTGGAAAGAACACATGCAATGACCAGTGGTTGATCCATATGTGGTTTATGAAAAGAACACACATGCAGTGAACACTGGTGGATCCATATGTTGTTTGTGAAAAGAACACACATGCAATGACTCTAGTGCTAGTTTTAGTATAAGAACACACATGCAATGACTCTAGTGGGTCCACATGTTGTTTGTGAAAAGAACACAAATGCAATGCCACTGGTTAATCCATAAGTGGTTTGTGGAAAGAACACACATGCAATGGCCACTAGTTGATCCATAAGTGGTTTGTGGAAAGAACACACATGCTGTGACCACTTGTTGATCCATAAGTGGTTTGTGGAAAGAACACACATGCAGTGACCACTGGTGGATCCATATGTTGTTTGTGAAAAGAACACACATGCAATGACTCTAGTGGGTCCACATGTAGTTTGTGAAAAGAACATACATGCAATGACCACTTGTTGATCCATAAGTGGTTTGTGGAAAAGAACACACATGCAATGAGTCTAATGCTGGTTTTAGTATAAAAACACACATGCAATGTCTCTAGTGGGTCCACATGTGGTTTGTGAAAAGAACACACATGCAATGACCACTGGTTGATCCATATGTGCTTTTTGGAAAAGAACACACATGCAATGAACACTGGTGGATCCATGTGTGGTTGGTGGAAAGAACACACATCTAATGACCATTGGTTGATCCATAAGTGGTTTGTGGAAAAGAACACACATGCAATGACCACTGGTTGATCCATGTGTGGTTTGTGGATAGAACAAACATGCAATGAACACTGGTGGATCCATAAGTGGTTTGTGGAAAGAACACACATGCAATGACCACTGGTTGATCCATATGTGGTTTGTGAAAAGAACACACATGCAGTGAACACTGGTGGATCCATAAGTGGTTTGTGGAAAGAACACACATGCAATGACCACTGGTTGATCCATATGTGGTTTGTGGAAAGAACATACATAAAGTGAACACGGGTGGATCCATATGTTGTTTGTGGAAAGAACACACATGCAATGACCACTGGTTGATAAATAAGTGGTTTGTGGAAAAGAACACACATGCAATGACCACTGGTTGTTCCATGTGTGGTTTGTGGATAGAACACAAATGCAATGAACACTGGTGGATCCATAAGTGGTTTGTGGAAAGAACACACATGCAATGACCACTGGTTGATCCATATGTGGTTTGTGGAAAGAACACACATAAAGTGAATACTAGTGGAACCATAAGTGGTTTGTGGAAAGAACACACATGCAATGACCAGTGGTTGATCCATATGTGGTTTATGAAAAGAACACACATGCAGTGAACACTGGTGGATCCATATGTTGTTTGTGAAAAGAACACACATGCAATGACTCTAGTGCTAGTTTTAGTATAAGAACACACATGCAATGACTCTAGTGGGTCCACATGTTGTTTGTGAAAAGAACACAAATGCAATGCCACTGGTTAATCCATAAGTGGTTTGTGGAAAGAACACACATGCAATGGCCACTAGTTGATCCATAAGTGGTTTGTGGAAAGAACACACATGCTGTGACCACTTGTTGATCCATAAGTGGTTTGTGGAAAGAACACACATGCAGTGACCACTGGTGGATCCATATGTTGTTTGTGAAAAGAACACACATGCAATGACTCTAGTGGGTCCACATGTAGTTTGTGAAAAGAACATACATGCAATGACCACTTGTTGATCCATAAGTGGTTTGTGGAAAAGAACACACATGCAATGAGTCTAATGCTGGTTTTAGTATAAAAACACACATGCAATGTCTCTAGTGGGTCCACATGTGGTTTGTGAAAAGAACACACATGCAATGACCACTGGTTGATCCATATGTGCTTTTTGGAAAAGAACACACATGCAATGAACACTGGTGGATCCATGTGGTTGGTGGAAAGAACACACATCTAATGACCATTGGTTGATCCATAAGTGGTTTGTGGAAAAGAACACACATGCAATGACCACTGGTTGATCCATGTGGTTTGTGGATAGAACAAACATGCAATGAACACTGGTGGATCCATAAGTGGTTTGTGGAAAGAACACACATGCAATGACCACTGGTTGATCCATATGTGGTTTGTGAAAAGAACACACATGCAAAGGAACACCGGTGGATCCATAAGTGGTTTGTGGAAAGAACACACATGCAATGACCACTGGTTGATCCATATGTGGTTTGTGGAAAGAACATACATAAAGTGAACACGGTGGATCCATATGTTGTTTCTGAAAACAACACACATGCAATGACTCTAGTGGGTCCACGTGTAGTTTGTGAAAAGAACACACATGCAATTCCACTGGTTGATCCATATGTGGTTTGTGAAAAGAACACACATGCAATTCCACTAGTTGATCCATGTGTGGTTTGTGGATAGAACACACATGCAATGACTCTAGTGCTAGTTTTAGTATAAGAACACACATACAATGACTCTAGTGGGTCCACATGTAGTTTGTGAAAAGAACACACATGCAATGACCATTGGTTGATCCATAAGTTGTTTGTGGAAACGAACACACATGCAATGAGTCTAGTGGATCCATGTGTGGTTTGTGGAAAAGAACACACATGCAATGAGTCTAGTGCTGGTTTTAGTATAAGAACACACATGCAATGACTCTAGTGGGTCCACATGTGGTTTGTGAAAAGAACACACATGCAATGACCACTAGTTGATCCATATGTGATTTTTGGAAAAGAACACGCATGCAATGAACACTTGTGGATCCATGTGTGGTTTGTGCAAAGAACACGCATGTAATGACCACTGGTTGATCTATAAGTGGTTTGTGGAAAAGAACACACATGCAATGACCACAGGTTTATCCATGTGTGGTTTGTGCATAGAACACACATGCAATGAACACTAGTCGATCCATGTGTGGTTTGTGGAAAGAACACACATGCAATGACAACTGGTTGATCCATATGTGGTTTGTGGAAAGAACACACATGCAGTGAACACGGGCGGATCCATAAGTGGTTTGTGGAAAGAACACACATGCAGTGACCACTGGGTTGATCCATATGTGGTTTTTGGAAAGAACACACATGCAATGAACACTGGTGGATCCATATGTTGTTTGTGAAAAGAACACACATGCAATGACTCTAGTGCTGGTTTTAGTATAAGAATACACATGCAATGACTCTAGTGGGTCCACATGTAGTTTGTGAAAAGAACACACATGCAATGACGACTTGTTGATCCATGTGTGGTTTGTGGAAAGAACACACATGCAAAGACAGTGGTGGATCCAAGTGTGGTTTGTGAAAAGATCACACATGCAATGACTCTAGTGTTGGTTTTAGTATAAGAAAACACATGCAATGACTCTAGTGGGTTCACATGTGGTTTGTGAAAAGAACACACATGCAATGACCACTGGTTGATCCATATGTGGTTTGTGGAAAGAACACACATGCAATGACACTGCGCTATCCATGTGTGGTTTGCGGAAAAGAACACACATGCAATGACCACTGGTTGATCCATGTGTGGTTTGTGGAACAACACACATGCAATGACCACTGGTTGATCCATATGTGGTTTGTGGAAAAGAACACACATGCAATGACCACTGGTTGATCCAGATGTGGTTTGTGAAAAGAACACATGCAATGACCCTAGTGGGTCCACATGTAGTTTGTGAAAAGAACACACATGCAATGCCACTGGTTGATCCATATGTGGTTTGTGAAAAGAACACACATGCAATGCCACTGGTTGATCCATGTGTGGTTTGTGGATAGAACACACATGAAATGACTCTAGGGCTAGTTTTAGTGTAAGAACACACATACAATGACTCTAGTGGGTCCACAATCCACATGCAGTTTGTGAAAAGAACACACATGCAATGACCACTGGTTGATCCATAAGTTGTTTGTGGAAAATAACACACATGTAATGAGTCTAGTGGATCCATGTGTGGTTTGTGCAAAAGAACACACATGCAATTACCGTGGTGGATCCATGTGTGGTTTGTGAAAAGAACACATATGCAATGACTCTAGTGTTGGTTTTAGTATAAGAACACACATGCAATGACTCTAGTGGGTTCACATGTGGTTTGTGAAAAGAACACACGTGCAATGACCACTGGTTGATCCATATGTGGTTTGTGGAAAGAACACACATGCAATGACACTACTTGATCCATGTGTGGTTTGTGGAAAAGAACACACATGCAATGACCACTGGTTGATCCATGTGTGGTTTGTGGAAACAACACACATGCAATGACCACTACTTGATCCATATGTGTTTTGTGGAAAACAACACACATGCAATGACCACTGGTTGATCCATATGTGGTTTGTGGAAAGAACACACATGCAATGACCACTGGTTGATCCATGTGTGGTTCGTGAAAAGAACACACATGCAATGCCACCGGTTGATCCATAAGTGGTTTGTGGAAAAGAACACACATGCAATGACCACTGGTTGATCCATGTGGTTTGTGGAAAGAACACACATGCAATGAACACTGGTGGATCCATAAGTGGTTTATGGAAAGAACACGCATGCAATGACTCTAGTGCTGGTTTTAGTATAAGAACACACATGCAATGACTCTAGTGGGTCCACTTGTACTTCGTAAAAAGAACACACATGCAATGCCACTGGTTGATCCATATGTGTTTTGTGAAAAGAACACACATGCAATGTCACTGGTTGATCCATGTGTGGTTTGTGGATAGAACACACATGCAATGACTCTAGTGCAAGTTTTAGTAAAAGAACACACATACAATGACTCTAGTGGGTCCACATTTAGTTTGTGAAAAGAACACACATGCAATGTCCACTGGTTGATCCATAAGTTGTTTGTGGAAAAGAACACACATGCAAAGAGTCTAGTGGATCCATGTGTGGTTTGTGGAAAAGAACACACATGCAATGAGTCTAGTGCTGGTTTTAGTATAAGAACACACATGCAATGACTCTAGTGGGTCCACATGTGGTTTGTGAAAAGAACAAACATGCAATGACCACTGGTTGATCCATATGTGGTTTTTGGAAAAGAACACACATGCAATGAACACTGGTGGATCCATGTGTGGTTTGTGGAAAGAACACACATGCAATGACCACTGGTTGATCCATAAGTGGTTTGTGGAAATAACACACATGCAATGACTCTACTGGTTGATCCATGTGTGGTTTGTGGAAACTACACACATGCAATGACTCTAATGGATCCATAAGTGGTTTGTTGAAAACAACACACATACAATGACCACTGGTTGATCCATATGTGTTTTGCGGAAAAGAATACACATGCAATGACCACTGGTTGATCCATCAGTGGTTTGTGGAAAAGAACACACATGCAATGAGTCTAGTGCTGGTTTTAGTATAAGAACACACATGCAATGACTCTAGTGGTTCCACATGTGGTTTGTGAAAAGAACACACAAGCAATGACCACTGGTTGATCCATATGTGATTTTTGGAAAAGAACACACATGCAATGAACACTGGTGGATCCATGTGTGGTTTGTGAAAAGAACACACATGCAATGAACACTGGTGGATCCATGTGTGGTTTGTGAAAAGAACACACATGCAATGACACTGCTTGATCCATGTGTGGTTTGCGGAAAAGAACACACATGCAATGACCACTGGTTGATCCATGTGTGGTTTATGGAACAACACACATGCAATGACCACTGTTTGATCCATAAGTGGTTTGTGGAAAAGAACATACATGCAATGAACATTGGTGGATCCATGTGTGGTTTGTGGAAAGAACACACATGCAATGACCACTGGTTGATCCATAAGTGGTTTGTGGAAAAGAACACACATGCAATGACCACTGGTTTATCCATGTGTGGTTTGTGGATAGAACACACATGCAAATGAACACTGGTGGATCCGTAAGTAGTTTGTGGAAATAACACACATGCAATGACCACTGGTTGATCCATATGTGGTTTGTGGAAAGAACACACATCAAGTGAACACTGGTGGATCCATAAGTGGTTTGTGGAAAGAACACACATGCAATGACCACTGGGGTATCCATATGTGGTTTGTTGAAAGAACACACATGCAGTGAACACTGGTGGCTCCATATGTTGTTTGTGAAAAGAACACACATGCAATGACCAATGGTTGATCCATATGTGGTTTGTGGAAAGAACACACATGCAATGACACTGCTTGATCCATGTGTGGTTTGTGGAAAAGAACACACATGCAATGACAACTGTTTGATCCATGTGTGGATTGTGGAAAGAGCACACATGCAATGACCACGGGTTGATACATATGTGGTTTGTGGAAAAGAACACACATGCAATGACCACTGGTTGGTCCATAAGTTGTTTGTGGAAAAGAACACACATGTAATGAGTCTAGTGGATCCATGTGTGGTTTGTGGAAAAGAACACACATGCAATGCCACTGGTTGATCCATATGTGGTTTGTGAAAAGAACACACATGCAATGCCACTGGTTGATCCATGTGTGGTTTGTGGATAGAACACACATGCAATGACTCTAGGGCTAGTTTTAGTGTAAGAACACACATACAATGACTCTAGTGGGTCTACATGCAGTTTGTGAAAAGAACACACATGCAATGACCACTGGTTGATCCATAAGTTGTTTGTGGAAAAGAACACACATGTAATGAGTCTAGTGGATCCATGTGTGGTTTGTGCAAAAGAACACACATGCAATGAGTCTAGTGCTGGTTTAGGTATAAGAACACACATGCAATGACTCTAGTGGGTCCACATGTTGTTTGTGAAAAGAACACTCATGCAATGACCACTGGTTGATCCATATGTGGTTTCTGGAAAAGAACACACATGCAATGAACACTGGTGGATCCATGTGTTGTTTGTGGAAAGAACACACATGCAATGACCACTGGTTGATAAATAAGTGGTTTGTGGAAAAGAACACACATGCAATGACCACTGGTTGTTCCATGTGTGGTTTGTGGATAGAACACAAATGCAATGAACACTGGTGGATCCATAAGTGGTTTGTGGAAAGAACACACATGCAATGACCACTGGTTGATCCATATGTGGTTTGTGGAAAGAACACACATAAAGTGAATACTAGTGGAACCATAAGTGGTTTGTGGAAAGAACACACATGCAATGACCAGTGGTTGATCCATATGTGGTTTATGAAAAGAACACACATGCAGTGAACACTGGTGGATCCATATGTTGTTTGTGAAAAGAACACACATGCAATGACTCTAGTGCTAGTTTTAGTATAAGAACACACATGCAATGACTCTAGTGGGTCCACATGTAGTTTGTGAAAAGAACACAAATGCAATGCCACTGGTTAATCCATAAGTGGTTTGTGGAAAGAACACACATGCAATGGCCACTAGTTGATCCATAAGTGGTTTTTGGAAATAACACACATTGACAGAAAAATTGTTGAAACATAAGTGGTTTGTGGAAAGAACACACATGCAGTGACCACTGGTGGATCCATATGTTGTTTGTGAAAAGAACACACATGCAATGACTCTAGTGGGTCCACATGTAGTTTGTGAAAAGAACATACATGCAATGACCACTTGTTGATCCATAAGTGGTTTGTGGAAAAGAACACACATGCAATGAGTCTAATGCTGGTTTTAGTATAAAAACACACATGCAATGTCTCTAGTGGGTCCACATGTGGTTTGTGAAAAGAACACACATGCAATGACCACTGGTTGATCCATATGTGCTTTTTGGAAAAGAACACACATGCAATGAACACTGGTGGATCCATGTGTGGTTGGTGGAAAGAACACACATCTAATGACCATTGGTTGATCCATAAGTGGTTTGTGGAAAAGAACACACATGCAATGACCACTGGTTGATCCATGTGTGGTTTGTGGATAGAACAAACATGCAATGAACACTGGTGGATCCATAAGTGGTTTGTGGAAAGAACACACATGCAATGACCACTGGTTGATCCATATGTGGTTTTAGAAAACAACACACATGCAGTGAACACTGGTGGATCCATAAGTGGTTTGTGGAAAGAACACACATGCAATGACCACTGGTTGATCCATATGTGGTTTGTGGAAAGAACATACATAAAGTGAACACGGGTGGATCCATATGTTGTTTGTGAAAAGAACACACATGCAATGACTCTAGTGGGTCCACGTGTAGTTTGTGAAAAGAACACACATGCAATTCCACTGGTTGATCCATATGTGGTTTGTGAAAAGAACACACATGCAATTCCACTGGTTGATCCATGTGTGGTTTGTGGATAGAACACACATGCAATGACTCTAGTGCTAGTTTTAGTATAAGAACACACATACAATGACTCTAGTGGGTCCACATGTAGTTTGTGAAAAGAACACACATGCAATGACCATTGGTTGATCCATAAGTTGTTTGTGGAAACGAACACACATGCAATGAGTCTAGTGGATCCATGTGTGGTTTGTGGAAAAGAACACACATGCAATGAGTCTAGTGCTGGTTTTAGTATAAGAACACACATGCAATGACTCTAGTGGGTCCACATGTGGTTTGTGAAAAGAACACACATGCAATGACCACTAGTTGATCCATATGTGATTTTTGGAAAAGAACACGCATGCAATGAACACTTGTGGATCCATTTGTGGTTTGTGCAAAGAACACGCATGTAATGACCACTGGTTGATCTATAAGTGGTTTGTGGAAAAGAACACACATGCAATGACCACAGGTTTATCCATGTGTGGTTTGTGCATAGAACACACATGCAATGAACACTAGTCGATCCATGTGTGGTTTGTGGAAAGAACACACATGCAATGACAACTGGTTGATCCATATGTGGTTTGTGGAAAGAACACACATGCAGTGAACACGGGCGGATCCATAAGTGGTTTGTGGAAAGAACACACATGCAGTGACCACTGGGTTGATCCATATGTGGTTTTTGGAAAGAACACACATGCAATGAACACTGGTGGATCCATATGTTGTTTGTGAAAAGAACACACATGCAATGACTCTAGTGCTGGTTTTAGTATAAGAATACACATGCAATGACTCTAGTGGGTCCACATGTAGTTTGTGAAAAGAACACACATGCAATGACGACTTGTTGATCCATGTGTGGTTTGTGGAAAGAACACACATGCAATGACACTGCGCTATCCATGTGTGGTTTGCGGAAAAGAACACACATGCAATGACCACTGGTTGATCCATGTGTGGTTTGTGGAACAACACACATGCAATGACCACTGGTTGATCCATATGTGGTTTGTGGAAAAGAACACACATGCAATGACCACTGGTTGATCCAGATGTGGTTTGTGAAAAGAACACATGCAATGACTCTAGTGGGTCCACATGTAGTTTGTGAAAAGAACACACATGCAATGCCACTGGTTGATCCATATGTGGTTTGTGAAAAGAACACACATGCAATGCCACTGGTTGATCCATGTGTGGTTTGTGGATAGAACACACATGAAATGACTCTAGGGCTAGTTTTAGTGTAAGAACACACATACAATGACTCTAGTGGGTCCACATGCAGTTTGTGAAAAGAACACACATGCAATGACCACTGGTTGATCCATAAGTTGTTTGTGGAAAATAACACACATGTAATGAGTCTAGTGGATCCATGTGTGGTTTGTGCAAAAGAACACACATGCAATTACCGTGGTGGATCCATGTGTGGTTTGTGAAAAGAACACATATGCAATGACTCTAGTGTTGGTTTTAGTATAAGAACACACATGCAATGACTCTAGTGGGTTCACATGTGGTTTGTGAAAAGAACACACGTGCAATGACCACTGGTTGATCCATATGTGGTTTGTGGAAAGAACACACATGCAATGACACTACTTGATCCATGTGTGGTTTGTGGAAAAGAACACACATGCAATGACCACTGGTTGATCCATGTGTGGTTCGTGGAAACAACACACATGCAATGACCACTAGTTGATCCATATGTGTTTTGTGGAAAAGAACACACATGCAATGACCACTGGTTGATCCATATGTGGTTTGTGGAAAGAACACACATGCAATGACCACTGGTTGATCCATGTGTGGTTCGTGAAAAGAACACACATGCAATGCCACCGGTTGATCCATAAGTGGTTTGTGGAAAAGAACACACATGCAATGACCACTGGTTGATCCATGTGGTTTGTGGAAAGAACACACATGCAATGAACACTGGTGGATCCATAAGTGGTTTATGGAAAGAACACGCATGCAATGACTCTAGTGCTGGTTTTAGTATAAGAACACACATGCAATGACTCTAGTGGGTCCACTTGTACTTCGTAAAAAGAACACACATGCAATGCCGCTGGTTGATCCATATGTGTTTTGTGAAAAGAACACACATGCAATGTCACTGGTTGATCCATGTGTGGTTTGTGGATAGAACACACATGCAATGACTCTAGTGCAAGTTTTAGTAAAAGAACACACATACAATGACTCTAGTGGGTCCACATTTAGTTTGTGAAAAGAACACACATGCAATGTCCACTGGTTGATCCATAAGTTGTTTGTGGAAAAGAACACACATGCAAAGAGTCTAGTGGATCCATGTGTGGTTTGTGGAAAAGAACACACATGCAATGAGTCTAGTGCTGGTTTTAGTATAAGAACACACATGCAATGACTCTAGTGGGTCCACATGTGGTTTGTGAAAAGAACAAACATGCAATGACCACTGGTTGATCCATATGTGGTTTTTGGAAAAGAACACACATGCAATGAACACTGGTGGATCCATGTGTGGTTTGTGGAAAGAACACACATGCAATGACCACTGGTTGATCCATAAGTGGTTTGTGGAAATAACACACATGCAATGACTCTACTGGTTGATCCATGTGTGGTTTGTGGAAACTACACACATGCAATGACTCTAATGGATCCATCAGTGGTTTGTTGAAAACAACACACATACAATGACCACTGGTTGATCCATATGTGTTTTGCGGAAAAGAATACACATGCAATGACCACTTGGTTGATCCATCAGTGGTTTGTGGAAAAGAACACACATGCAATGAGTCTAGTGCTGGTTTTAGTATAAGAACACACATGCAATGACTCTAGTGGTTCCACATGTGGTTTGTGAAAAGAACACACAAGCAATGACCACTGGTTGATCCATATGTGATTTTTGGAAAAGAACACACATGCAATGAACACTGGTGGATCCATGTGTGGTTTGTGAAAAGAACACACATGCAATGAACACTGGTGGATCCATGTGTGGTTTGTGAAAAGAACACACATGCAATGCCACTGGTTGATCCATGTGTGGTTTGTGGATAGAACACACATGCAATGACTCTAGGGCTAGTTTTAGTGTAAGAACACACATACAATGACTCTAGTGGGTCCACATGCATTTTGTGAAAAGAACACACATGCAATGACCACTGGTTGATCCATAAGTTGTTTGTGGAAAAGAACACACATGTAATGAGTCTAGTGGATCCATGTGTGGTTTGTGCAAAAGAACACACATGCAATGAGTCTAGTGCTGGTTTTAGTATAAGAACACACATGCAATGACTATAGTGGGTCAACATGTGGTTTGTGAAAAGAACACACATGCAATGACCACTGGTTGATCCATATGTGGAATTTGGAAAAGAACACACATGCAATGAACACTGGTGGATCCATGTGTCGTTTGTGGAAAGAACACACATGCAATGACCACTTGTTGATCCATAAGTGGTTTGTGGAAAAGAACACACATGCAATGACCACTGGTTGTTCCATGTATGGTTTGTGGATAGAACACAAATGCAATGAACAGTGGTGGATCCATAAGTGGTTTGTGGAAAGAACACACATGCAATGACCACTGGTTGATCCATATGTGGTTTGTGGAAAGAACACACATGCAGTGAACACTGGTGGATCCATAAGTGGTTTGTGGAAAGAACACACATGCAATGACCACTGGTTGATCCATATATGGTTTGTGGAAAGAACATACATGCAGTGAACACTGGTGGATCCATATGTTGTTTGTGAAAAGAACACACATGCAATGACTAGTGTTGGTTTTAGTATAAGAACACACATGCAATGACTCTAGTGGGTCCACATGTAGTTTGTGAAAACAACACACATGCAATGCCACTGGTTAATCCATAACTGGTTTGTGGAAAGAACACACATGCAGTGACCACTGGTGGATCCATATGTTGTTTGTGAAAAGAACACACATGCAATGACTCTAGTGGGTCCACATGTAGTTTGTGAAAATAACACACATGCAATGACCACTGGTTGATCCATAAGTGGTTTGTGGAAAAGAACACACATGCAATGAGTCTACTGCTGGTTTTAGTATAAGAACACACATGCAGTGACTCTAGTGGATCCACATGTGGTTTGTGAAAAGAACACACATGCAATGACCACTGGTTGATCCATATGTGCTTTTTGGAAAGAACACACATGCAATGAACACTGGTGGATCCATGTGTGGTTTTAGGAAAGAACACACATCTAATGACCACTGGTTGATCCATAAGTGGTTTGTGGAAAAGAACACACATGCAATGACCACTGGTTGATCCATGTGTGATTTGTGGATAGAACAAACATGCAATGAACACTGGTGGATCCATAAGTGGTTTGTGGAAAAAACACACATGCAATGAACACTGGTTGATCCATATGTGGTTTGTGGAAAGAACACACATGCAGTGAACACTGGTGGATCCATCAGTGGTTTGTGGAAAGAACACACATGCAATGACCACTGGTTGATCCATATGTGGTTTGTGGAAAGAACACACATGCAGTGAACACTGGTGGATCCATATGTTGTTCGTGAAAAGAACACACATGCAATGAGTCTAGTGCTGGTTTTAGTATAAGAACACACATGCAATGACTCTAGTGGGTCCACATGTGGTTTGTGAAAAGAACACACATGCAATGACCACTAGTTGATCCATATGTGATTTTTGGAAAAGAACACGCATGCAATGAACACTTGTGGATCCATGTGTGGTTTGTGCAAAGAACACGCATGTAATGACCACTGGTTGATCTATAAGTGGTTTGTGGAAAAGAACACACATGCAATGACCACTGGTTTATCCATGTGCCGTTTGTGCATAGAACACACATGCAATGAACACTAGTCGATCCATGTGTGGTTTGTGGAAAGAACAAACATGCAATGACAACTGGTTGATCCATATGTGGTTTGTGGAAAGAACACACATGCAGTTAACACGGGCGGATCCATAAGTGGTTTGTGGAAAGAACACACATGCAGTGACCACTGGGTTGATCCATATGTGGTTTTTGGAAAGAACACACATGCAATGAACACTGGAGGATCCATATGTTGTTTGTGAAAAGAACACACATGCAATGACTCTAGTGCTGGTTTTAGTATAAGAATACACATGCAATGACTCGAGTGGGTCCACATGTAGTTTGTGAAAAGAACACACATGCAATGCCACTGGTTGATCCATAAGTGGTTTGTGGAAAGAACACACGTGCAATGGACACTGGTTGATCCATAAGTGGTTTGTGGAAAGAAGACACCTGCAATGACAACTGGTTGATCCATAAGTAGTTTGTGGAAAGAACACACATGCAATGACCACTGGTGGATCCATATGTTGTTTGTGAAAAGAACACACATGCAATGAACACTGGTGGATCCATAAGTGGTTTGTGGAAAGAACACACATGCAATGACTCTAGTGATAGTTGTAGTATAAGAACACACATGCAATGACTCTAATGGATCCATATGTGGTTTGTGAAAAGAACACACATGCAATGACGACTTGTTGATCCATGTGTGGTTTGTGGAAAGAACACACATGCAATGACAGTGGTGGATCCAAGTGTGGTTTGTGAAAAGATCACACATGCAATGACTCTAGTGTTGGTTTTAGTATAAGAAAACACATGCAATGACTCTAGTGGGTTCACATGTGGTTTGTGAAAAGAAAACACATGCAATGACCACTGGTTGATCCATATGTGGTTTGTGGAAAGAACACACATGCAATGACAACGCGCTATCCATGTGTGGTTTGCGGAAAAGAACACACATGCAATGACCACTGGTTGATCCATGTGTGGTTTGTGGAAGAACACACATGCAATGACCACTGGTTGATCCATATGTGGTTTGTGGAAAAGAACACACATGCAAAGACCACTGGTTGATCCAGATGTGGTTTGTGAAAAGAACACATGCAATGACTCTAGTGGGTCCACATGTAGTTTGTGAAAAGAACACACATGCAATGCCACTGGTTGATCCATATGTGGTTTGTGAAAAGAACACACATGCAATGCCACTGGTTGATCCATGTGTGGTTTGTGGATAGAACACACATGCAATGACTCTAGGGCTAGTTTTAGTGTAAGAACACACATACAATGACTCTAGTGGGTCCACATGCAGTTTGTGAAAAGAACACACATGCAATGACCACTGGTTGATCCATAAGTTGTTTGTGGAAAATAACACACATGTAATGAGTCTAGTGGATCCTTGTGTGGTTTGTGAAAAAGAACACACATGCAATTACCGTGGTGGATCCATGTGTGGTTTGTGAAAAGAACACATATGCAATGACTCTAGTGTTGGTTTTAGTATAAGAACACACATGCAATGACTCTAGTGGGTTCACATGTGGTTTGTGAAAAGAACACACGTGCAATGACCACTGGTTGATCCATATGTGGTTTGTGGAAAGAACACACATGCAATGACACTACTTGATCCATGTGTGGTTTGTGGAAAAGAACACACATGCAATGACCACTGGTTGATCCATGTGTGGTTTGTGGAAACAACACACATGCAATGACCACTAGTTGATCCATATGTTGTTTGTGGAAAATAACACACATGCAATGACCACTGGTTGATCCATATGTGGTTTGTGGAAAGAACACACATGCAATGACCACTGGTTGATCCATGTGTGGTTCGTGAAAAGAACACACATGCAATGCCACCGGTTGATCCATAAGTGGTTTGTGGAAAAGAACACACATGCAATGACCATTGGTTGATCCATGTGGTTTGTGGAAAGAACACACATGCAATGAACACTGGTGGATCCATAAGTGGTTTGTGGAAAGAACACGCATGCAATGACTCTAGTGCTGGTTTTAGTATAAGAACACACATGCAATGACTCTAGTGGGTCCACTAGTACTTCGTGAAAAGAACACACATGCAATGCCACTGGTTGATCCATATGTGTTTTGTGAAAAGAACACACATGCAATGTCACTGGTTGATCCATGTGTGGTTTGTGGATAGAACACACATGCAATGACTCTAGTGCAAGTTTTAGTAAAAGAACACACATACAATGACTCTAGTGGGTCCACATTTAGTTTGTGAAAAGAACACACATGCAATGTCCACTGGTTGATCCATAAGTTGTTTGTGGAAAAGAACACACATGCAAAGAGTCTAGTGGATCCATGTGTGGTTTGTGGAAAAGAACACACATGCAATGAGTCTAGTGCTGGTTTTAGTATAAGAACACACATGCAATGACTCTAGTGGGTCCACATGTGGTTTGTGAAAAGAACAAACATGCAATGACCACTTGTTGATCCATATGTGGTTTTTGGAAAAGAACACACATGCAATGAACACTGGTGGATCCATGTGTGGTTTGTGGAAAGAACACACATGCAATGACCACTGGTTGATCCATAAGTGGTTTGTGGAAATAACACACATGCAATGACTCTACTGGTTGATCCATGTGTGGTTTGTGGAAACTACACACATGCAATGACTCTAATGGATCCATAAGTGGTTTGTTGAAAACAACACACATACAATGACCACTGGTTGATCCATATGTGTTTTGCGGAAAAGAATACACATGCAATGACCACTGGTTGATCCATCAGTGGTTTGTGGAAAAGAACACACATGCAATGAGTCTAGTGCTGGTTTTAGTATAAGAACACACATGCAATGACTCTAGTGGTTCCACATGTGGTTTGTGAAAAGAACACACAAGCAATGACCACTGGTTGATCCATATGTGATTTTTGGAAAAGAACACACATGCAATGAACACTGGTGGATCCATGTGTGGTTTGTGAAAAGAACACACATGCAATGAACACTGGTGGATCCATGTGTGGTTTGTGAAAAGAACACACATGCAATGCCACTGGTTGATCCATGTGTGGTTTGTGGATAGAACACACATGCAATGACTCTAGGGCTAGTTTTAGTGTAAGAACACACATACAATGACTCTAGTGGGTCCACATGCATTTTGTGAAAAGAACACACATGCAATGACCACTGGTTGATCCATAAGTTGTTTGTGGAAAAGAACACACATGTAATGAGTCTAGTGGATCCATGTGTGGTTTGTGCAAAAGAACACACATGCAATGAGTCTAGTGCTGGTTTTAGTATAAGAACACACATGCAATGACTATAGTGGGTCAACATGTGGTTTGTGAAAAGAACACACATGCAATGACCACTGGTTGATCCATATGTGGAATTTAGAAAAGAACACACATGCAATGAACACTGGTGGATCCATGTGTCGTTTGTGGAAAGAACACACATGCAATGACCACTTGTTGATCCATAAGTGGTTTGTGGAAAAGAACACACATGCAATGACCACTGGTTGTTCCATGTGTGGTTTGTGGATAGAACACAAATGCAATGAACACTGGTGGATCCATAAGTGGTTTGTGGAAAGAACACACATGCAATGACCACTGGTTGATCCATATGTTGTTTGTGAAAAGAACACACATGCAATGAACACTGGTGGATCCATAAGTGGTTTGTGGAAAGAACACACATGCAATGACTCTAGTGATAGTTGTAGTATAAGAACACACATGCAATGACTCTAATGGATCCATATGTGGTTTGTGAAAAGAACACACATGCAATGACGACTTGTTGATCCATGTGTGGTTTGTGGAAAGAACACACATGCAATGACAGGGGTGGATCCAAGTGTGGTTTGTGAAAAGATCACACATGCAATGACTCTAGTGTTGGTTTTAGTATAAGAAAACACATGCAATGACTCTAGTGGGTTCACATGTGGTTTGTGAAAAGAAAACACATGCAATGACCACTGGTTGATCCATATGTGGTTTGTGGAAAGAACACACATGCAATGACACTGCGCTATCCATGTGTGGTTTGCGGAAAAGAACACACATGCAATGACCACTATTTGATCCATGTGTGGTTTGTGGAACAACACACATGCAATGACCACTGGTTGATCCATATGTGGTTTGTGGAAAAGAACACACATGCAATGACCACTGGTTGATCCAGATGTGGTTTGTGAAAAGAACACATGCAATGACTCTAGTGGGTCCACATGTAGTTTGTGAAAAGAACACACATGCAATGCCACTAGTTGATCCATATGTGGTTTGTGAAAAGAACACACATGCAATGCCACTGGTTGATCCATGTGTGGTTTGTGGATAGAACACACATGCAATGACTCTAGGGCTAGTTTTAGTGTAAGAACACACATACAATGACTCTAGTGGGTCCACATGGAGTTTGTGAAAAGAACACACATGCAATGACCACTGGTTGATCCATAAGTTGTTTGTGGAAAATAACACACATGTAATGAGTCTAGTGGATCCATGTGTGGTTTGTGCAAAAGAACACACATGCAATTACCGTGGTGGATCCATGTGTGGTTTGTGAAAAGAACATATATGCAATGACTCTAGTGTTGGTTTTAGTATAAGAACACACATGCAATGACTCTAGTGGGTTCACATGTGGTTTGTGAAAAGAACACACGTGCAATGACCACTGGTTGATCCATATGTGGTTTGTGGAAAGAACACACATGCAATGACACTACTTGATCCATGTGTGGTTTGTGGAAAAGAAGACACATGCAATGACCACTGGTTGATCCATGTGTGGTTTGTGGAAACAACACACATGCAATGACCACTAGTTGATCCATATGTGGTTTGTGGAAAATAACACACATGCAATGACCACTGGTTGATCCATATGTGGTTTGTGGAAAGAACACACATGCAATGACCACTGGTTGATCCATGTGTGGTTCGTGAAAAGAACACACATGCAATGCCACCGGTTGATCCATAAGTGGTTTTTGGAAAAGAACACACATGCAATGACCACTGGTTGATCCATGTGGTTTGTGGAAAGAACACACATGCAATGAACACTGGTGGATCCATAAGTGGTTTGTGGAAATAACACGCATGCAATGACTCTAGTGCTGGTTTTAGTATAAGAACACACATGCAACGACTCTAGTGGGTCCACTTGTACTTCGTGAAAAGAACACACATGCAATGCCACTGGTTGATCCATATGTGTTTTGTGAAAAGAACACACATGCAATGTCACTGGTTGATCCATGTGTGGTTTGTGGATAGAACACACATGCAATGACTCTAGTGCAAGTTTTAGTAAAAGAACACACATACAATGACTCTAGTGGGTCCACATTTAGTTTGTGAAAAGAACACACATGCAATGTCCACTGGTTGATCCATAAGTTGTTTGTGGAAAAGAACACACATGCAAAGAGTCTAGTGGATCCATGTGTGGTTTGTGGAAAAGAACACACATGCAATGAGTCTAGTGCTGGTTTTAGTATAAGAACACACATGCAATGACTCTAGTGGGTCCACATGTGGTTTGTGAAAAGAACAAACATGCAATAACCACTGGTTGATCCATATGTGGTTTTTGGAAAAGAACACACATGCAATGAACACTGGTGGATCCATGTGTGGTTTGTGGAAAGAACACACATGCAATGACCACTGGTTGATCCATAAGTGGTTTGTGGAAATAACACACATGCAATGACTCTACTGGTTGATCCATGTGTGGTTTGTGGAAACTACACACATGCAATGACTCTAATGGATCCATAAGTGGTTTGTTGAAAACAACACACATACAATGACCACTGGTTGATCCATATGTTTTTTGCGGAAAAGAATACACATGCAATGACCACTGGTTGATCCATCAGTGGTTTGTGGAAAAGAACACACATGCAATGAGTCTAGTGCTGGTTTTAGTATAAGAACACACATGCAATGACTCTAGTGGTTCCACATGTGGTTTGTGAAAAGAACACACAAGCAATGACCACTGGTTGATCCATATGTGATTTTTGGAAAAGAACACACATGCAATGAACACTGGTGGATCCATGTGTGGTTTGTGAAAAGAACACACATGCAATGAACACTGGTGGATCCATGTGTGGTTTGTGAAAAGAACACACATGCAATGCCACTGGTTGATCCATGTGTGGTTTGTGGATAGAACACACATGCAATGACTCTAGGGCTAGTTTTAGTGTAAGAACACACATACAATGACTCTAGTGGGTCCACATGCAGTTTGTGAAAAGAACACACATGCAATGACCACTGGTTGATCCATAAGTTGTTTGTGCAAAAGAACACACATGTAATGAGTCTAGTGGATCCATGTGTGGTTTGTGCAAAAGAACACACATGCAATGAGTCTAGTGCTGGTTTTAGTATAAGAACACACATGCAATGACTATAGTGGGTCAACATGTGGTTTGTGAAAAGAACACACATGCAATGACCACTGGTTGATCCATATGTGGAATTTGGAAAAGAACACACATGCAATGAACACTGGTGGATCCATGTGTCGTTTGTGGAAAGAACACACATGCAATGACCACTTGTTGATCCATAAGTGGTTTGTGGAAAAGAACACACATGCAATGACCACTGGTTGTTCCATGTGTGGTTTGTGGATAGAACACAAATGCAATGAACACTGGTGGATCCATAAGTGGTTTGTGGAAAGAACACACATGCAATGACCACTGGTTGATCCATATGTGGTTTGTGGAAAGAATACACATGCAGTGAACACTGGTGGATCCATAAGTGGTTTGTGGAAAGAACACACATGCAATGACCACTGGTTGATCCATATATGGTTTGTGGAAAGAACATACATGCAGTGAACACTGGTGGATCCATATGTTGTTTGTGAAAAGAACACACATGCAATGACTAGTGCCGGTTTTAGTATAAGAACACACATGCAATGACTCTAGTGGGTCCACATGTAGTTTGTAAAAACAACACACATGCAATGCCACTGGTTAATCCATAAGTGGTTTGTGGAAACAACACACATGCAATGACCACTAGTTGATCCATGTGTGGTTTGTGGAAAGAACACACATGCTATGACCACTGGTTGATCCATAACTGGTTTGTGGAAAGAACACACATGCAGTGACCACTGGTGGATCCATATGTTGTTTGTGAAAAGAACACACATGCAATGACTCTAGTGGGTCCACATGTAGTTTGTGAAAATAACACACATGCAATGACCACTGGTTGATCCATAAGTGGTTTGTGGAAAAGAACACACATGCAATGAGTCTACTGCTGGTTTTAGTATAAGAACACACATGCAGTGACTCTAGTGGATCCACATGTGGTTTGTGAAAAGAACACACATGCAATGACCACTGGTTGATCCATATGTGCTTTTTGGAAAGAACACACATGCAATGAACACTGGTGGATCCATGTGTGGTTTTAGGAAAGAACACACATCTAATGACCACTGGTTGATCCATAAGTGGTTTGTGGAAAAGAACACACATGCAATGACCACTCGTTGATCCATGTGTGATTTGTGGATAGAACAAACATGCAATGAACACTGGTGGATCCATAAGTGGTTTGTGGAAAAAACACACATGCAATGACCACTGGTTGATCCATATGTGGTTTGTGGAAAGAACACACATGCAGTGAACACTGGTGGATCCATAAGTGGTTTGTGGAAAGAACACACAGGCAATGACCACTGGTTGATCCATATGTGGTTTGTGGAAAGAACACACATGCAGTGAACACTGGTGGATCCATATGTTGTTTGTGAAAAGAACACACATGCAATGAGTCTAGTGCTGGTTTTAGTATAAGAACACACATGCAATGACTCTAGTGGGTCCACATGTAGTTTGTGAAAAGAACACACATGCAATTCCACTGGTTGATCCATATGTGGTTTGTGAAAAGAACACACATGCAATGCCACTGGTTGATCCATGTGTGGTTTGTGGATAGAACACACATGCAATGACTCTAGTGCTAGTTTTAGTATAAGAACACACGTACAATGACTATAGTGGGTCCACATGTAGTTTGTCAAAATACCACACATGCAATGACCACTAGTTGATCCATAAGTTGTTTGTGGAAAAGAACACACATGCAATGAGTCTAGTGGATCCATGTGTGGTTTGTGGAAAAGAACACACATGCAATGAGTCTAGTGCTGGTTTTAGTATAAGAACGCACATGCAATGACTCTAGTGGGTCCACATCTGGTTTGTGAAAAGAACACACATGCAATGACCACTTGTTGATCCATACGTGGTTTTTGGAAATGAACACATATGCAACGAACACTGGTGGATCTATCTGTGGTTTGTGGAAAGAACACACATGCAATAACCACTGGTTGATCCATAAGTGGTTTGTGGAAAGAACACACATGCAATGACCACTGGTTGATCCATAAGTGGTTTGTGGAAAATAACACACATGCAATGAGTCTAGTGCTGGTTTTAGTATAAGAACACACATGCAATTACTCTAGTGGGTCCACATGTGGTTTGTGAAAAGAACACACATGCAATGACCACTGGTTGATCCATATGTGGTTTTTGGAAAAGAACACACATGCAATGAACATTGGTGGATCCATGTGTGGTTTGTGGAAAGAACACACATGCAATGACCACTAGTTGATCCATAAGTGGTTTGTGGAAAAGAACACACATGCAATGACCACTGGTTGATCCATGTGTGGTTTGTGGATAGAACACACATGCAATGAACACTGGTGGATCCATAAGTGGTTTGTGGAAAGAACACACATGCAATGAGCGCTGGTTGATCCATATGTGGTTTGTGGAAAGAACACACATGCAGTGAACACTGGTGGATCCATAAGTGGTTTGTGGAAAGAACACACATGCAATGACCACTGGTTGATCCATATGTGGTTTGTGGAAAGAACACACATGCAGTGAACACTGGTGGATCCATATGTTGTTTATGAAAAGAACACAAATGCAATGACTCTAGTGCTGGTTTTAGTATAAGAACACACATGAAATGACTCTAGTGGGTCCACATGTAGTTTGTGAAAAGAACACACATGCAATGCCACTGGTTGATCCATAAGTGGTTTGTGGAAAGAACACACATGCAATGGCCACTAGTTGATCCATATGTGGTTTGTGGAATGAACACACATAATATGACCACTGGTTTATCCATAAGTGCTTTGTGGAAAGAACACACATGCAGTGACCACTGGTTGATCCATAAGTGGTTTGTGGAAAGAACACACATGCAATGACCACTAGTTGATCCATATGTGGTTTTTGGAAAAGAACACACATGCAATGAACACTGGTGGATCCATGTGTGGTTTGTGGAAAGAACACGCATGCAATGACCACTTGTTGATCCATAAGTGGTTTGTGGAAATAACACACATGCAATGACTCTACTGGTTGATACATGTGTGGTTTGTGGAAATAACACACATGGAATGACTCTAATGGATCCATAAGTGGTTTGTGGAAAAGAACACACATACAATGACCACTGGTTAATCCATATGTGTTCTGCGGAAAAGAACACACATATAATAACCACTGGTTGATCCATAAGTGGTTTGTGGAAAAGAACACACATGCAATGAGTCTAGTGCTGGTTTTAGTATAAGAACACACATGCAATGACTCTAGTGGATCCACATGTGGTTTGTGAAAAGAACACACATGCAATGACCACTGGTTGATCCATATGTGGTTTTTGGAAAAGAACACACATGCAATGAACATTGATGGATCCATGTGTGTTTTGTGGAAAGAACACACATGCAATGACCACTAGTTGATCCATAAGTGGTTTGTGGAAAAGAACACACATGCAATGACCACTGGTTGATCCATGTGTGGTTTGTGGATAGAACACACATGCAATGAACACTGGTGGATCCATAAGTGGTTTGTGGAAAGAACACACATGCAATGACCACTAGTTCATCCATATGTGGTCTGTGGAAAGAACACACATGCAGTGAACACTGGTGGATCCATAAGTGGTTTGTGGAAAGAACACACATGCAATGACCACTGTTTGATCCATATATGGTTTGTGGAAAGAACATACATGCAGTGAACACCGGTGGATCCATATGTTGTTTGTGAAAAGAACACACATGCAATGACTCTAGTGCCGGTTTTAGTATAAGAACACACATGCAATGACTCTAGTGGGTCCACATGTAGTTTGTGAAAAGAACACACATGCAATGCCACTGGTTAATCCATAAGTGGTTTGTGGAAAGAACACACATGCAATGACCACTAGTTGATCCATATGTGGTTTTTGGAAAAGAACACACATGCAATGAACACTGGTGGATCCATGTGTGGTTTGTGGAAAGAACACGCATGCAATGACCACTGGTTGATCCATAAGTGGTTTGTGGAAATAACACACATGCAATGACTCTACTGGTTGATCCATGTGTGGTTTGTGGAAATAACACACATGGAATGACTCTAATGGATCCATAAGTGGTTTGTGGAAATGAACACACATACAATGAGTCTACTGCTGGTTTTAGTATAAGAACACACATGAAGTGACTCTAGTGGATCCACATGTGTTTTGTGAAAAGAACACACATGCAATGACCACTGGTTGATCCATATGTGCTTTTTGGAAAGAACACACATGCAATGAACACTGGTGGATCCATGTGTGGTTTGTGGAAAGAACACACATCTAATGACCACTGGTTGATCCATAAGTGGTTTGTGGAAAAGAACACACATGCAATGACCACTGGTTGATCCATGTCTGATTTGTGGATAGAACAAACATGCAATGAACACTGGATCCATAAGTGGTTTGTGGAAAAAACACACATGCAATGACCACTGGTTGATCCATATGTGGTTTGTGGAAAGAACACACATGCCGTGAACACTGGTGGATCCATAAGTGGTTTGTGGAAAGAACACACATGCAATGACCACTGGTTGATCCATATGTGGTTTGTGGAAAGAACACACATGTAGTGAACACTGGTGGATCCATATGTTGTTTGTGAAAAGAACACACATGCAATGAGTCTAGTGCTGGTTTTAGTATAAGAACACACATGCAATGACTCTAGTGGGTCCACATGTAGTTTGTGAAAAGAACACACATGCAATTCCACTGGTTGATCCATATGTGGTTTGTGAAAAGAACACACATGCAATGCGACTGGTTGATCCATGTGTGGTTTGTGGATAGAACACACATGCAATGACTCTAGTGCTAGTTTTAGTATAAGAACACACATACAATGACTATAGTGGGTCCACATGTAGTTTGTGAAAATACCACACATGCAATGACCACTAGTTGATCCATAAGTTGTTTGTGGAAAAGAACACACATGCAATGAGTCTAGTGGATCCATGTGTGGTTTGTGGAAAAGAACACACATGCAATGAGTCTAGTGCTGGTTTTAGTATAAGAACGCACATGCAATGACTCTAGTGGGTCCACATCTGGTTTGTGAAAAGAACACACATGCAATGACCACTTGTTGATCCATACGTGGTTTTTGGAAAAGAACACACATGCAACGAACACTGGTGGATCTATCTGTGGTTTGTGGAAAGAACACACATGCAATAACCACTGGTTGATCCATAAGTGGTTTGTGGAAAGAACACACATGCAATGACCACTGGTTGATCCATAAGTGGTTTGTGGAAAATAACACACATGCAATGAGTCTAGTGCTGGTTTTAGTATAAGAACACACATGCAATTACTCTAGTGGGTCCACATGTGGTTTGTGAAAAGAACACACATGCAATGACCACTGGTTGATCCATATGTGGTTTTTGGAAAAGAACACACATGCAATGAACATTGGTGGATCCATGTGTGGTTTGTGGAAAGAACACACATGCAATGACCACTAGTTGATCCATAAGTGGTTTGTGGAAAGAACACATGCAATGACCACTGGTTGATCCATGTGTGGTTTGTGGATAGAACACACACTAATGAACACTGGTGGATCCATAAGTGGTTTGTGGAAAGAACACACATGCAATGGCTGGTTGATCCATATGTGGTTTGTGGAAAGAACACACATGCAGTGAACACTGGTGGATCCATAAGTGGTTTGTGGAAAGAACACACATGCAATGATCACTGGTTGATCCATATGTGGTTTGTGGAAAGAACACACATGCAATGAACACTGGTGGATCCATATGTTGTTTATGAAAAGAACACAAATGCAATGACTCTAGTGCTGGTTTTAGTATAAGAACACACATGCAATGACTCTAGTGGGTCCACATGTAGTTTGTGAAAAGAACACACATGCAATGCCACTGGTTGATCCATAAGTGGTTTGTGGAAAGAACACACATGCAATGGCCACTAGTTGATCCATATGTGGTTTGTGGAATGAACACACATGCAATGACCACTGGTTTATCCATAAGTGGTTTGTGGAAAGAACACACATGCAGTGACCACTGGTTGATCCATAAGTGGTTTGTGGAAAGAACACACATGCAATGACCACTAGTTGATCCATATGTGGTTTTTGGAAAAGAACACACATGCAATGAACACTGGTGGATCCATGTGTGGTTTGTGGAAAGAACACGCATGCAATGACCACTTGTTGATCCATAAGTGGTTTGTGGAAATAACACACATGCAATGACTCTACTGGTTGATACATGTGTGGTTTGTGGAAATAACACACATGGAATGACTCTAATGGATCCATAAGTGGTTTGTGGAAAAGAACACACATACAATGACCACTGGTTAATCCATATGTGTTCTGCGGAAAAGAACACACATGCAATAACCACTGGTTGATCCATAAGTGGTTTGTGGAAAAGAACACACATGCAATGAGTCTAGTGCTGGTTTTAGTATAAGAACACACATGCAATGACTCTAGTGGATCCACATGTGGTTTGTGAAAAGAACACACATGCAATGACCACCGGTTGATCCATATGTGGTTTTTGGAAAAGAACATACATGCAATGAACATTGATGGATCCATGTGTGTTTTGTGGAAAGAACACACATGCAATGACCACTAGTTGATCCATAAGTGGTTTGTGGAAAAGAACACACATGCAATGACCACTGGTTGATCCATGTGTGGTTTGTGGATAGAACACACATGCAATGAACACTGGTGGATCCATAAGTGGTTTGTGGAAAGAACACACATGCAATGACCACTGGTTGATCCATATGTGGTTTGTGGAAAGAACACACATGCAATGACCACTGTTTGATCCATATATGGTTTGTGGAAAGAACATACATGCAGTGAACACCGGTGGATCCATATGTTGTTTGTGAAAAGAACACACATGCAATGACTCTAGTGCCGGTTTTAGTATAAGAACACACATGCAATGACTCTAGTGGGTCCACATGTAGTTTGTGAAAAGAACACACATGCAATGCCACTGGTTAATCCATAAGTGGTTTGTGGAAAGAACACACATGCAATGACCACTAGTTGATCCATATGTGGTTTTTGGAAAAGAACACACATGCAATGACCACTGGTTGATCCATAAGTGGTTTGTGGAAATAACAAACATGCAATGACTCTACTGGTTGATCCATGTGTGGTTTGTGGAAATAACACACATGGAATGACTCTAATGGATCCATAAGTGGTTTGTGGAAATGAACACACATACAATGAGTCTACTGCTGGTTTTAGTATAAGAACACACATGAAGTGACTCTAGTGGATCCACATGTGGTTTGTGAAAAGAACACACATGCAATGACCACTGGTTGATCCATATGTGCGTTTTGGAAAGAACACACATGCAATGAACACTGGTGGATCCATGTGTGGTTTGTGGAAAGAACACACATCTAATGACCACTGGTTGATCCATAAGTGGTTTGTGGAAAAGAACACACATGCAATGACCACTGGTTGATCCATGTCTGATTTGTGGATAGAACAAACATGCAATGAACACTGGTGGATCCATAAGTGGTTTGTGGAAAAAACACACATGCAATGACCACTGGTTGATCCATATGTGGTTTGTGGAAAGAACACACATGCCGTGAACACTGGTGGATCCATAAGTGGTTTGTGGAAAGAACACACATGCAATGACCACTGGTTGATCCATATGTGGTTTGTGGAAAGAACACACATGCAGTGAACACTGGTGGATCCATATGTTGTTTGTGAAAAGAACACACATGCAATGAGTCTAGTGCTGGTTTTAGTATAAGAACACACATGCAATGACTCTAGTGGGTCCACATGTAGTTTGAGAAAAGAACACACATGCAATTCCACTAGTTGATCCATATGTGGTTTGTGAAAAGAACACACATGCAATGCCACTAGTTGATCCATGTGTGGTTTGTGGATAGAACACACATGCAATGACTCTAGTGCTAGTTTTAGTATAAGAACACACATACAATGACTATAGTGGGTCCACATGTAGTTTGTGAAAATACCACACATGCAATGACCACTAGTTGATCCATAAGTTGTTTGTGGAAAAGAACACACATGCAATGAGTCTAGTGGATCCATGTGTGGTTTGTGGAAAAGAACACACATGCAATGAGTCTAGTGCTTTTAGTATAAGAACGCACATGCAATGACTCTAATGGGTCCACATCTGGTTTGTGAAAAGAAAACACATACAATGACCACTTGTTGATCCATACGTGGTTTTTGGAAAAGAACACACATGCAATCAACACTGGTGGATCTATCTGTGGTTTGTGGAAAGAACACACATGCAATGACCACTAGTTGATCCATAAGTTGTTTGTGGAAAGAACACACATGCAATGACCACTGGTTGATCCATAAGTGGTTTGTGGAAAAGAACACACATGCAATGACCACTTGTTGATCCATGTGTGGTTTGTGGATAGAACACACATGCAATGAACACTGGTGGATCCATAAGTGGTTTTTGGAAAGAACACACATGCAATGACCACTAGTTCATCCATATGTGGTTTGTGGAAAGAACACACATGCAGTGAACACTTGTGGATCCATAAGTGGTTTGTGGAAAGAACACACATGCAATGACCATTGGTTGATCCATATGTGGTTTGTGGAAAGAACACACATGCAGTGAACACTGATGGATCCATATGTTGTTTATGAAAATAACACAAATGCAATGACTCTAGTGCTAGTTTTAGTATAAGAACACACATGCAATGACTCTAGTGGGTCCACATGTAGTTTGTGAAAAGAACACACATGCAATGCCACTGGTTAATCCATAAGTGGTTTGTGGAAAGAACACACATGCAGTGACCACTGGTTAATCCATAAGTGGTTTGTGGAAAGAACACACATGCAATGACCACTGGTTGATCCATATGTGGTTTTTGGAAAAGAACACACATGCAATGAACCCTGGTGGATCCATGTGTGGTTTGTGGAAAGAACACGCATGCAATGACCACTGGTTGATCCATAAGTTGTTTGTTGAAATAACACACATGCAATGACTCTACTGGTTGATCAATGTGTGGTTTGTGGAAATAACACACATGTAATGACTCTAATGGATCCATAAGTGGTTTGTGGAAAAGAACACACATACAATGACCACTGGTTGATCCATATGTGTTTTGCAGAAAAGAACACACATGTAATGACCTGGTTGATCCATAAGTGGTTTGTGGAAAGAACACACATGCAATGACTCTAGTGCTGGTTTTAGTATAAGAACACACATGCAATGACTCTAGTGGGTCCACATGTGGTTTGTGAAAAGAACACACATGCAATGACCACTGGTTGATCCATATGTGGTTTTTGGAAAAGAACACACATGCAATGAACACTGGTGGATCCATGTGTGGTTTGTGGAAAGAACACACATGCAATGACCACTGGTTGATCCATGACTGGTTTGTGGAAAGAACACACATGCAATGACCACTTGTTGATCCATATGTGGTTTGTGGAAAGAACACACATGCAGTGAATACTGGTGGATCCATAAGTGGTTTGTGGAAAGAACACACATGCAATGACCACTGGTTGATCCATATGTGGTTTGTGGAAAGAACACACATGCAGTGAACACTGGTGGATCCATATGTTGTTTGTGAAAAGAACATAGATGCAATGACTCTAGTGCTGGTTTTAGTATAAGAACACACATGCAATGACTCTAGTGGGTCCACATGTAGTTTGTGAAAAGAACACAAATGCAATGCCACTGGTTAATCCATAAGTGGTTTGTGGAAAGAACACACATGCAATGGCCACATGTTGATCCATAAGTGGTTTGTGGAAAGAACACACATGCTGTGACCACTTGTTGATCCATAAGTGGTTTGTGGAAAGAACACACATGCAGTGACTACTGGTGGATCCATATGTTGTTTGTGAAAAGAACACACATGCAATGAGTCTAGTGCTGGTTTTAGTATAAGAACACACATGCAATGACTCTAGTGGGTCCACATGTAGTTTGTGAAAAGAACACACATGCAATTCCACTGGTTGATCCATATGTGGTTTGTGAAAAGAACACACATGCAATGCCACTGGTTGATCCATGTGTGGTTTGTGGATAGAACACACATGCAATGACTCTAGTGCTAGTTTTAGTATAAGAACACACATACAATGACTATAGTGGGTCCACATGTAGTTTGTGAAAATACCACACATGCAATTACCACTAGTTGATCCATAAGTTGTTTGTGGAAAAGAACACAGATGCAATGAGTCTAGTGGATCCATGTGTGGTTTGTGGAAAAGAACACACATGCAATGAGTCTAGTGCTGGTTTTAGTTTAAGAACGCACATGCAATGACTCTAGTGGGTCCACATCTGGTTTGTGAAAAGAACACACATGCAATGACCACTTGTTGATCCATACGTGGTTTTTGGAAAAGAACACACATGCAACGAACACTGGTGGATCTATCTGTGGTTTGTGGAAAGAACACACATGCAATAACCACTGGTTGATCCATAAGTGGTTTGTGGAAAGAACACACATGCAATGACCACTGGTTGATCCATAAGTGGTTTGTGGAAAATAACACACATGCAATGAGTCTAGTGCTGGTTTTAGTATAAGAACACACATGCAATTACTCTAGTGGGTCCACATGTGGTTTGTGAAAAGAACACACATGCAATGACCACTGGTTGATCCATATGTGGTTTTTGGAAAAGAACACACATGCAATGAACATTGGTGGATCCATGTGTGGTTTGTGGAAAGAACACACATGCAATGACCACTAGTTGATCCATAAGTGGTTTGTGGAAAAGAACACACATGCAATGACCACTGGTTGATCCATGTGTGGTTTGTGGATAGAACACACATGCAATGAACACTGGTGGATCCATAAGTGGTTTGTGGAAAGAACACACATGCAATGAGCGCTGGTTGATCCATATGTGGTTTGTGGAAAGAACACACATGCAGTGAACACTGGTGGATCCATAAGTGGTTTGTGGAAAGAACACACATGCAATGACCACTAGTTGATCCATAGGTGGTTTGTGGAAAGAACACACATGCAGTGAACACTGGTGGATCCATATGTTGTTTATGAAAAGAACACAAATGCAATGACTCTAGTGCTGGTTTTAGTATAAGAACACACATGCAATGACTCTAGTGGGTCCACATGTAGTTTGTGAAAAGAACACACATGCAATGCCACTGGTTGATCCATAAGTGGTTTGTGGAAAGAACACACATGCAATGGCCACTAGTTGATCCATATGTGGTTTGTGGAATGAACACACATGCAATGACCACTGGTTTATCCATAAGTGGTTTGTGGAAAGAACACACATGCAGTGACCACTGGTTGATCCATAAGTGGTTTGTGGAAAGAACACACATGCAATGACCACTAGTTGATCCATATGTGGTTTTTGGAAAAGAACACACATGCAATGAACACTGGTGGATCCATGTGTGGTTTGTGGAAAGAACACGCATGCAATGACCACTTGTTGATCCATAAGTGGTTTGTGGAAATAACACACATGCAATGACTCTACTGGTTGATACATGTGTGGTTTGTGGAAATAACACACATGGAATGACTCTAATGGATCCATAAGTGGTTTGTGGAAAAGAACACACATACAATGACCACTGGTTAATCCATATGTGTTCTGGAAAGAACACACATGCAATAACCTGGTTGATCCATAAGTGGTTTGTGAAAAGAATACACATGCAATGAGTCTAGTGCTGGTTTTAGTATAAGAACACACATGCAATGACTCTAGTGGATCCACATGTGGTTTGTGAAAAGAACACACATGCAATGACCATTGGTTGATCCATATGTGGTTTTTGGAAAAGAACACACATGCAATGAACATTGATGGATCCATGTGTGTTTTGTGGAAAGAACACACATGCAATGACCACTAGTTGATCCATAAGTGGTTTGTGGAAAAGAACACACATGCAATGACCACTGGTTGATCCATGTGTGGTTTGTGGATAGAACACACATGCAATGAACACTGGTGGATCCATAAGTGGTTTGTGGAAAGAACACACATGCAATGACCACTGGTTGATCCATATGTGGTTTGTGGAAAGAACACACATGCAGTGAACACTGGTGGATCCATAAGTGGTTTGTGGAAAGAACACACATGCAATGACCACTGTTTGATCCATATATGGTTTATGGAAAGAACATACATGCAGTGAACACCGGTGGATCCATATGTTGTTTGTGAAAAGAACACACATGCAATGACTCTAGTGCCGGTTTTAGTATAAGAACACACATGCAATGACTCTAGTGGGTCCACATGTAGTTTGTGAAAAGAACACACATGCAATGCCACTGGTTAATCCATAAGTGGTTTGTGGAAAGAACACACATGCAATGACCACTAGTTGATCCATATGTGGTTTTTTGAAAAGAACACACATGCAATGAACACTGGTGGATCCATGTGTGGTTTGTGGAAAGAACACGCATGCAATGACCACTGGTTGATCCATAAGTGGTTTGTGGAAATAACACACATGCAATGACTCTACTGGTTGATCCATGTGTGGTTTGTGGAAATAACACACATGGAATGACTCTAATGGATCCATAAGTGGTTTGTGGAAATGAACACACATACAATGAGTCTACTGCTGGTTTTAGTATAAGAACACACATGAAGTGACTCTAGTGGATCCACATGTGGTTTGTGAAAAGAACACACATGCAATGACCACTGGTTGATCCATATGTGCGTTTTGGAAAGAACACACATGCAATGAACACTGGTGGATCCATGTGTGGTTTGTGGAAAGAACACACATCTAATGACCACTGGTTGATCCATAAGTGGTTTGTGGAAAAGAACACACATGCAATGACCACTGGTTGATCCATGTCTGATTTGTGGATAGAACAAACATGCAATGAACACTGGTGGATCCATAAGTGGTTTGTGGAAAAAACACACATGCAATGACCACTGGTTGATCCATATGTGGTTTGTGGAAAGAACACACATGCCGTGAACACTGGTGGATCCATAAGTGGTTTGTGGAAAGAACACACATGCAATGACCACTGGTTGATCCATATGTGGTTAGTGGAAAGAACACACATGCAGTGAACACTGGTGGATCCATATGTTGTTTGTGAAAAGAACACACATGCAATGAGTCTAGTGCTGGTTTTAGTATAAGAACACACATGCAATGACTCTAGTGGGTCCACATGTAGTTTGAGAAAAGAACACACATGCAATTCCACTAGTTGATCCATATGTGGTTTGTGAAAAGAACACACATGCAATGCCACTAGTTGATCCATGTGTGGTTTGTGGATAGAACACACATGCAATGACTCTAGTGCTAGTTTTAGTATAAGAACACACATACAATGACTATAGTGGGTCCACATGTAGTTTGTGAAAATACCACACATGCAATGACCACTAGTTGATCCATAAGTTGTTTGTGGAAAAGAACACACATGCAATGAGTCTAGTGGATCCATGTGTGGTTTGTGGAAAAGAACACACATGCAATGAGTCTAGTGCTGCTTTTAGTATAAGAACGCACATGCAATGACTCTAATGGGTCCACATCTGGTTTGTGAAAAGAAAACACATACAATTACCACTTGTTGATCCATACGTGGTTTTTGGAAAAGAACACACATGCAATCAACACTGGTGGATCTATCTGTGGTTTGTGGAAAGAACACACATGCAATGACCACTAGTTGATCCATAAGTGGTTTGTGGAAAGAACACACATGCAATGACCACTGGTTGATCCATAAGTGGTTTGTGGAAAAGAACACACATGCAATGACCACTTGTTGATCCATGTGTGGTTTGTGGATAGAACACACATGCAATGAACACCGGTGGATCCATAAGTGGTTTTTGGAAAGAACACACATGCAATGACCACTAGTTCATCCATATGTGGTTTGTGGAAAGAACACACATGCAGTGAACACTGGTGGATCCATAAGTGGTTTGTGGAAAGAACACACATGCAATGACCACTGGTTGATCCATATGTGGTTTGTGGAAAGAACACACATGCAGTGAACACTGATGGATCCATATGTTGTTTATGAAAATAACACAAATGCAATGACTCTAGTGCTAGTTTTAGTATAAGAACACACATGCAATGACTCTAGTGGGTCCACATGTAGTTTGTGAAAAGAACACACATGCAATGCCACTGGTTAATCCATAAGTGGTTTGTGGAAAGAACACACATGCAAAGGACCGGTTAATCCATAAGTGGTTTGTGGAAAGAACACACATGCAATGACCACTGGTTGATCCATATGTGGTTTTTGGAAAAGAACACACATGCAATGAACCCTGGTGGATCCATGTGTGGTTTGTGGAAAGAACACGCATGCAATGACCACTGGTTGATCCATAAGTTGTTTGTTGAAATAACACACATGCAATGACTCTACTGGTTGATCAATGTGTGGTTTGTGGAAATAACACACATGTAATGACTCTAATGGATCCATAAGTGGTTTGTGGAAAAGAACACACATACAATGACCACTGGTTGATCCATATGTGTTTTGCAGAAAAGAACACACATGTAATGACCACTGGTTGATCCATAAGTGGTTTGTGGAAAAGAAGACACATGCAATGACTCTAGTGCTGGTTTTAGTATAAGAACACACATGCAATGACTCTAGTGGGTCCACATGTGGTTTGTGAAAAGAACACACATGCAATGACCACTGGTTGATCCATATGTGGTTTTTGGAAAAGAACACACATGCAATGAACACTGGTGGATCCATGTGTGGTTTGTGGAAAGAACACACATGCAATGACCACTGGTTGATCCATAATTGGTTTGTGGAAAAGAACACACATGCAATGACCACTTGTTGATCCATATGTGGTTTGTGGAAAGAACACACATGCAGTGAATACTGGTGGATCCATAAGTGGTTTGTGGAAAGAACACACATGCAATGACCACTGGTTGATCCATATGTGGTTTGTGGAAAGAACACACATGCAGTGAACACTGGTGGATCCATATGTTGTTTGTGAAAAGAACATAGATGCAATGACTCTAGTGCTGGTTTTAGTATAAGAACACACATGCAATGACTCTAGTGGGTCCACATGTAGTTTGTGAAAAGAACACAAATGCAATGCCACTGGTTAATCCATAAGTGGTTTGTGGAAAGAACACACATGCAATGGCCACATGTTGATCCATAAGTGGTTTGTGGAAAGAACACACATGCTGTGACCACTTGTTGATCCATAAGTGGTTTGTGGAAAGAACACACATGCAGTGACCACTGGTGGATCCATATGTTGTTTGTGAAAAGAACACACATGCAATGAGTCTAGTGCTGGTTTTAGTATATGAACACACATGCAATGACTCTAGTGGGTCCACATGTAGTTTGTGAAAAGAACACACATGCAATTCCACTGGTTGATCCATATGTGGTTTGTGAAAAGAACACACATGCAATGCCACTGGTTGATCCATGTGTGGTTTGTGGATAGAACACACATGCAATGACTCTAGTGCTAGTTTTAGTATAAGAACACACATACAATGACTATAGTGGGTCCACATGTAGTTTGTGAAAATACCACACATGCAATGACCACTAGTTGATCCATAAGTTGTTTGTGGAAAAGAACACAGATGCAATGAGTCTAGTGGATCCATGTGTGGTTTGTGGAAAAGAACACACATGCAATGAGTCTAGTGCTGGTTTTAGTATAAGAACGCACATGCAATGACTCTAGTGGGTCCACATCTGGTTTGTGAAAAGAACACACATGCAATGACCACTTGTTGATCCATACGTGGTTTTTGGAAAAGAACCCACATGCAACGAACACTGGTGGATCTATCTGTGGTTTGTGGAAAGAACACACATGCAATAACCACTGGTTGATCCATAAGTGGTTTGTGGAAAGAACACACATGCAATGACCACTGGTTGATCCATAAGTGGTTTGTGGAAAATAACACACATGCAATGAGTCTAGTGCTGGTTTTAGTATAAGAACACACATGCAATTACTCTAGTGGGTCCACATGTGGTTTGTGAAAAGAACACACATGCAATGACCACTGGTTGATCCATATGTGGTTTTTGGAAAAGAACACACATGCAATGAACATTGGTGGATCCATGTGTGGTTTGTGGAAAGAACACATGCAATGACCACTAGTTGATCCATAAGTGGTTTGTGGAAAAGAACACACATGCAATGACCACTGGTTGATCCATGTGTGGTTTGTGGATAGAACACACATGCAATGAACACTGGTGGATCCATAAGTGGTTTGTGGAAAGAGCACACATGCAATGAGCGCTGGTTGATCCATATGTGGTTTGTGGAAAGAACACACATGCAGTGAACACTGGTGGATCCATAAGTGGTTTGTGGAAAGAACACACATGCAATGACCACTAGTTGATCCATATGTGGTTTGTGGAAAGAACACACATGCAGTGAACACTGGTGGATCCATATGTTGTTTATGAAAAGAACACAAATGCAATGACTCTAGTGCTGGTTTTAGTATAAGAACACACATGCAATGACTCTAGTGGGTCCACATGTAGTTTGTGAAAAGAACACACATGCAATGCCACTGGTTGATCCATAAGTGGTTTGTGGAAAGAACACACATGCAATGGCCACTAGTTGATCCATATGTGGTTTGTGGAATGAACACACATGCAATGACCACTGGTTTATCCATAAGTGGTTTGTGGAAAGAACACACATGCAGTGACCACTGGTTGATCCATAAGTGGTTTGTGGAAAGAACACACATGCAATGACCACTAGTTGATCCATATGTGGTTTTTGGAAAAGAACACACATGCAATGAACACTGGTGGATCCATGTGTGGTTTGTGGAAAGAACACGCATGCAATGACCACTGGTTGATCCATAAGTGGTTTGTGGAAATAACACACATGCAATGACTCTACTGGTTGATACATGTGGTTTGTGGAAATAAAACACATGGAATGACTCTAATGGATCCATAAGTGGTTTGTGGAAAAGAACACATACAATGACCACTGGTTAATCCATATGTGTTCTGCGGAAAAGAACACACATGCAATAACCACTGGTTGATCCATAAGTGGTTTGTGGAAAAGAACACACATGCAATGAGTCTAGTGCTGGTTTTAGTATAAGAACACACATGCAATGACTCTAGTGGATCCACATGTGGTTTGTGAAAAGAACACACATGCAATGACCACTGGTTGATCCATATGTGCTTTTTGGAAAAGAACACACATGCAATGAACATTGATGGATCCATGTGTGTTTTGTGGAAAGAACACACATGCAATGACCACTAGTTGATCCATAAGTGGTTTGTGGAAAAGAACACACATGCAATGACCACTGGTTGATCCATGTGTGGTTTGTGGATAGAACACACATGCAATGAACACTGGTGGATCCATAAGTGGTTTGTGGAAAGAACACACATGCAATGACCACTGGTTGATCCATATGTGGTTTGTGGAAAGAACACACATGCAGTGAACACTGGTGGATCCATAAGTGGTTTGTGGAAAGAACACACATGCAATGACCACTGTTTGATCCATATATGGTTTGTGGAAAGAACATACATGCAGTGAACACCGGTGGATCCATATGTTGTTTGTGAAAAGAACACACATGCAATGACTCAAGTGCCGGTTTTAGTATAAGAACACACATGCAATGACTCTAGTGGGTCCACATGTAGTTTGTGAAAAGAACACACATGCAATGCCACTGGTTAATCCATAAGTGGTTTGTGGAAAGAACACACATGCAATGACCACTAGTTGATCCATATGTGGTTTGTGGAAAAGAACACACATGCAATGAACACTGGTGGATCCATGTGTGGTTTGTGGAAAGAACACGCATGCAATGACCACTGGTTGATCCATAAGTGGTTTGTGGAAATAACACACATGCAATGACTGTAGTGGTTTATACATGTGTGTAGTGAGGAAATAACTCACATGGAATGACTCTAATGGATCCATAAGTGGTTTGTGGAAATGAACACACATACAATGAGTCTACTGCTGGTTTTAGTATAAGAACACACATGAAGTGACTCTAGTGGATCCACATGTGGTTTGTGAAAAGAACACACATGCAATGACCACTGGTTGATCCATATGTGCGTTTTGGAAAGAACACTGGTGGATCCATGTGTGGTTTGTGGAAAGAACACACATCTAATGACCACTGGTTGATCCATAAGTGGTTTGTGGAAAAGAACACACATGCAATGACCACTGGTTGATCCATGTCTGATTTGTGGATAGAACAAACATGCAATGAACACTGGTGGATCCATAAGTGGTTTGTGGAAAAAACACACATGCAATGACCACTGGTTGATCCATATGTGGTTTGTGGAAAGAACACACATGCCGTGAACACTGGTGGATCCATAAGTGGTTTGTGGAAAGAACACACATGCAATGACCACTGGTTGATCCATATGTGGTTTGTGGAAAGAACACACATGAAGTGAACACTGGTGGATCCATATGTTGTTTGTGAAAAGAACACACATGCAATGAGTCTAGTGCTGGTTTTAGTATAAGAACACACATGCAATGACTCTAGTGGGTCCACATGTAGTTTGAGAAAAGAACACACATGCAATTCCACTGGTTGATCCATATGTGGTTTGTGAAAAGAACACACATGCAATGCCACTAGTTGATCCATGTGTGGTTTGTGGATAGAACACACATGCAATGACTCTAGTGCTAGTTTTAGTATAAGAACACACATACAATGACTATAGTGGGTCCACATGTAGTTTGTGAAAATACCACACATGCAATGACCACTAGTTGATCCATAAGTTGTTTGTGGAAAAGAACACACATGCAATGAGTCTAGTGGATCCATGTGTGGTTTGTGGAAAAGAACACACATGCAATGAGTCTAGTGCTGCTTTTAGTATAAGAACGCACATGCAATGACTCTAATGGGTCCACATCTAGTTTGTGAAAAGAAAACACATACAATGACCACTTGTTGATCCATACGTGGTTTTTGGAAAAGAACACACATGCAATCAACACTGGTGGATCTATCTGTGGTTTGTGGAAAGAACACACATGCAATGACCACTAGTTGATCCATAAGTGGTTTGTGGAAAGAACACACATGCAATGACCACTGGTTGATCCATAAGTGGTTTGTGGAAAAGAACACACATGCAATGACCACTTGTTGATCCATGTGTGGTTTGTGGATAGAACACACATGCAATGAACACTGGTGGATCCATAAGTGGTTTTTGGAAAGAACACACATGCAATGACCACTAGTTCATCCATATGTGGTTTGTGGAAAGAACACACATGTAGTGAACACTGGTGGATCCATAAGTGGTTTGTGGAAAGAACACACATGCAATGACCACTGGTTGATCCATATGTGGTTTGTGGAAAGAACACACATGCAGTGAACACTGATGGATCCATATGTTGTTTATGAAAATAACACAAATGCAATGACTCTAGTGCTAGTTTTAGTATAAGAACACACATGCAATGACTCTAGTGGGTCCACATGTAGTTTGTGAAAAGAACACACATGCAATGCCACTGGTTAATCCATAAGTGGTTTGTGGAAAGAACACACATGCAGTGACCACTGGTTAATCCATAAGTGGTTTGTGAAAAGAACACACATGCAATGACCACTGGTTGATCCATATGTGGTTTGTGGAAAGAACACACATGCAATGACACTGCTTGATCCATGTGTGGTTTGCGGAAAAGAACACACATGCAATGACCACTGGTTGATCCATGTGTGGTTTGTGGAACAACACACATGCAATGACCACTGGTTGATCCATAAGTGGTTTGTGGAAAAGAACATACATGCAATGACCACTGGTTGATCCATGTGCGGTTTGTGGATAGGACACACATGCAATGAACACTGGTGGATCCGTAAGTGGTTTGTGGAAATAACACACATGCAATGACCACTAGTTGATCCATATGTGGTTTGTGGAAAGAACACACATGAAGTGAACACTGGTGGATCCATAAGTGGTTTGTGGAAAGAACACACATGCAATGACCACTGGGTATCCATATGTGGTTTGTTGAAAGAACACACATGCAGTGAACACTGGTGGCTCCATATGTTGTTTGTGAAAAGAACACACATGCAATGACCAGTGGTTGATCCATATGTGGTTTGTGGAAAGAACACACATATAATGACACTGCTTGATCCATGTGTGGTTTGTGGAAAAGAACACACATGCAATGACAACTGTTTGATCCATGTGTGGATTGTGGAAAGAGCACACATGCAATGACCACGGGTTGATCCATATGTGGTTTGTGGAAAAGAACACACATGCAATGACCACTGGTTGGTCCATCAGTTGTTTGTGGAAAATAACACACATGTAATGAGTCTAGTGGATCCATGTGTGGTTTGTGGAAAAGAACACACATGCAATGCCACTGGTTGATCCATATGTGGTTTGTGAAAAGAACACACATGCAATGCCACTGGTTGATCCATGTGTGGTTTGTGGATAGAACACACATGCAATGACTCTAGGGCTAGTTTTAGTGTAAGAACACACATACAATGACTCTAGTGGGTCTACATGCAGTTTGTGAAAAGAACACACATGCAATGACCACTGGTTGATCCATAAGTTGTTTGTGGAAAAGAACACACATGTAATGAGTCTAGTGGATCCATGTGTGGTTTGTGCAAAAGAACACACATGCAATGAGTCTAGTGCTGGTTTAGGTATAAGAACACACATACAATGACTCTAGTGGGTCCACATGTTGTTTGTGAAAAGAACACGCATGCAATCACCACTGGTTGATCCATATGTGGTTTTTGGAAAAGAACACACATGCAATGAACACTGGTGGATCCATGTGTTGTTTGTGGAAAGAACACACATGCAATGACCACTCGTTGATCAATAAGTGGTTTGTTGAAAAGAACACACATGCAATGACCACTGGTTGTTCCATGTGTGGTTTGTGGATAGAACACAAATGCAATGAACACTGGTGGATCCATAAGTGGTTTGTGGAAAGAACACACATGCAATGACCACTGGTTGATCCATATGTGGTTTGTGGAAAGAACACACATAAAGTGAATACTAGTGGAACCATAAGTGGTTTGTGGAAACAACACACATGCAATGACCAGTGGTTGATCCATATGTGGTTTATGAAAAGAACACACATGCAGTGAACACTGGTGGATCCATATGTTGTTTGTGAAAAGAACACACATGCAATGACTCTAGTGCTAGTTTTAGTATAAGAACACACATGCAATGACTCTAGTGGGTCCACATGTAGTTTGTGAAAAGAACACAAATGCAATGCCACTAGTTAATCCATAAGTGGTTTGTGGAAAGAACACACATGCAATGGCCACTAGTTGATCCATAAGTGGTTTGTGGAAAGAACACACATGCTGTGACCACTTGTTGATCCATAAGTGGTTTGTGGAAAGAACACACATGAAGTGACCACTGGTGGATCCATATGTTGTTTGTGAAAAGAACACACATGCAATGACTCTAGTGGGTCCACATGTAGTTTGTGAAAAGAACATACATGCAATGACCACTTGTTGATCCATAAGTGGTTTGTGGAAAAGAACACACATGCAATGAGTCTAATGCTGGTTTTAGTATAAAAACACACATGCAATGTCTCTAGTGGGTCCACATGTGGTTTGTGAAAAGAACACACATGCAATGACCACTGGTTGATCCATATGTGCTTTTTGGAAAAGAACACACATGCAATGAACACTGGTGGATCCATGTGTGGTTTGTGGAAAGAACACACATCTAATGACCATTGGTTGATCCATAAGTGGTTTGTGGAAAAGAACACACATGCAATGACCACTGGTTGATCCATGTGTGGTTTGTGAAAAGAACACACATGCAATGCCACTGGTTGATCCATAAGTGGTTTGTGGAAAGAACACACATGCAATGGCCACTGGTTGATCCATAAGTGGTTTATGGAAAGAACACACATGCAATGACCACTAGTTGATCCATAAGTGGTTTTGGAAAGAACACACATGCAATGCCACTGGTTGATCCATATGTGGTTTGTGAAAAGAACACACATGCAGTGAACACTGGTGGATCCATAAGTGGTTTGTGGAAAGAACACACATGCAATGACCACTGGTTGATCCATATGTGGTTTGTGGAAAGAACACACATACAGTGAACACGGGTGGATCCATATGTTGTTTGTGAAAAGAACACACATGCAATGACTCTAGTGGGTCCACGTGTAGTTTGTGAAAAGAACACACATGCAATGCCACTGGTTGATCCATGTGTGGTTTGTGGATGAAACACACATGCAATGACTCTAGTACTAGTTTTAGTATAAGTACACACATACAATGACTCTAGTGTCCACATGTAGTTTGTGAAAAGAACACACATGCAATGACCATTGGTTGATCCATAAGTTGTTTGTGGAAACGAACACACATGCAATGAGTCTAGTGGATCCATGTGTGGTTTGTGGAAAAGAACACACATGCAATGAGTCTAGTGCTGGTTTTAGTATAAGAACACACATGCAATGACTCTAGTGGGTCCACATGTGGTTTGTGAAAAGAACACACATGCAATGACCACTAGGTTATCCATATGTGATTTTTGGAAAAGAAAACGCATGCAATGAACACTTGTGGATCCATGTGTGGTTTGTGCAAGGAACACGCATGTAATGACCACTGTTTGATCCATAAGTGGTTTGTGGAAAAGAACACACATGCAATGACCACTGGTTTATCCATGTGTGGTTTGTGCATAGAACACACATGCAATGAACACTAGTCGATCCATCTGTGGTTTGTGGAAAGAACACACATGCAATGACAACTGGTTGATCCATATGTGGTTTGTGGAAAGAACACACATGCAGTGAACACGGGCGGATCCATAAGTGGTTTGTGGAAAGAACACACATGCAGTGACCAGTGGGTTGATCCATATGTGGTTTTTGGAAAGAACACACATGCAATGAACACTGGTGGATCCATATGTTGTTTGTGAAAAGAACACACATGCAATTACTCTAGTGCCGGTTTTAGTATAAGAATACACATGCAATGACTCTAGTGGGTCCACATGTAGTTTGTGAAAAGAACACACATGCAATGCCACTGGTTGATCCATAAGTGGTTTGTGGAAAGAACACACGTGCAATGGCCACTGGTTGATCCATAAGTGGTTTGTGGAAAGAAGACACCTGCAATGACAACTGGTTGATCCATAAGTAGTTTGTCGAAAGAACACACATGCAATTACCACTGGTGGATCCATATGTTGTTTGTGAAAAGAACACACATGCAATGAACACTGGTGGATCCATAAGTGGTTTGTGGAAAGAACACACATGCAATGACTCTAGTGCTAGTTGTACTATAAGAACACACATGCAATGACTCTAATGGATCCATATGTGGTTTGTGAAAAGAACACACATGCAATGACGACTTGTTGATCCATGTGTGGTTTGTGGAAAGAACACACATGCAATGACAGTGGTGGATCCAAGTGTGGTTTGTGAAAAGAACACACATGCAATGACTCTAGTGTTGGTTTTAGTATAAGAAAACACATGCAATGACTCTAGTGGGTTCACATGTGGTTTGTGAAAAGAACACACATGCAATGACCACTGGTTGATCCATATGTGGTTTGTGGAAAGAACACACATGCAATGACACTGCGCTATCCATGTGTGGTTTGCGGAAAAGAACACACATGCAATGACCACTGGTTGATCCATGTGTGGTTTGTGGAACAACACACATGCAATGACCACTGGTTGATCCATATGTGGTTTGTGGAAAAGAACACACATGCAATGACCACTGGTTGATCCATATGTGGTTTGTGAAAAGAACACATGCAATGACTCTAGTGGGTCCACATGTAGTTTGTGAAAAGAACACACATGCAATGCCACTGGTTGATCCATATGTGGTTTCTGAAAAGAACACACATGCAATGCCACTGGTTGATCCATGTGTGGTTTGTGGATAGAACACACATGCAATGACTCTAGGGCTAGTTTTAGTGTAAGAACACACATACAATGACTCTAGTGGGTCCACATGCAGTTTGTGAAAAGAACACACATGCAATGACCACTGGTTGATCCATAAGTTGTTTGTGGAAAAGAACACACATGTAATGAGTCTAGTGGATCCATGTGTGGTTTGTGCAAAAGAACACAAATGCAATTACCGTGGTGGATCCATGTGTGGTTTGTGAAAAGAACACATATGCAATGACTCTAGTGTTGGTTTTAGTATAAGAACACACATGCAATGACTCTAGTGGGTTCACATGTGGTTTGTGAAAAGAACACACGTGCAATGACCACTAGTTGATCCATATGTGGTTTGTGGAAAGAACACACATGCAATGACACTACTTGATCCATGTGTGGTTTGTGGAAAAGAACACACATGCAATGACCACTGGTTGATCCATGTGTGGTTTGTGGAAACAACACACATGCAATGACCACTAGTTGATCCATCTGTGGTTTGTGGAAAAGAACACACATGCAATGACCACTGGTTGATCCATATGTGGTTTGTGGAAAGAACACACATGCAATGACCACTGGTTGATCCATGTGTGGTTCGTGAAAAGAACACACATGCAATGCCACCGGTTGATCCATAAGTGGTTTGTGGAAAAGAACACACATGCAATGACCACTGGTTGATCCATGTGGTTTGTGGAAAGAACACACATGCAATGAACACTGGTGGATCCATAAGTGGTTTGTGGAAAGAACACGCATGCAATGACTCTAGTGCTGGTTTTATTATAAGAACACACATGCAATGACTCTAGTGGGTCCACATGTACTTCGTGAAAAGAACACACATGCAATGCCATGGTTGATCCATATGTGTTTTGTGAAAAGAACACACATGCAATGTCACTGGTTGATCCATGTGTGGTTTGTGGATAGAACACACATGCAATGACTCTAGTGCATGTTTTAGTAAAAGAACACACATACAATGACTCTAGTGGGTCCACATTTAGTTTGTGAAAAGAACACACATGCAATGACCACTGGTTGATCCATAAGTTGTTTGTGGAAAATAACACACATGCAAAGAGTCTAGTGGATCCATGTGTGGTTTGTGGAAAAGAACACACATGCAATGAGTCTAGTGCTGGTTTTAGTAGAAGAACACACATGCAATGACTCTAGTGGGTCCACATGTGGTTTGTGAAAAGAACACACATGCAATGACCACTGGTTGATCCATATGTGGTTTTTGGAAAAGAACACACATGCAATGAACACTGGTGGATCCATGTGTGGTTTGTGGAAAGAACACACATGCAATGACCACTGGTTGATCCATAAGTGGCTTGTGGAAATAACACACATGCAATGACTCTACTGGTTGATCCATGTGTGGTTTGTGGAAACTACACACATGCAATGACTCTAATGGATCCATAAGTGGTTTGTGGAAAACAACACACATACAATGACCACTGGTTGATCCATATGTGTTTTGCGGAAAAGAATACACATGCAATGACCACTGGTTGATCCATCAGTGGTTTGTGGAAAAGAACACACATGCAATGAGTCTAGTGCTGGTTTTAGTATAAGAACACATATGCAATGACTCTAGTGGTTCCACATGTGGTTTGTGAAAAGAACACACAAGCAATGACCACTGGTTGATCCATATGTGATTTTTGGAAAAGAATACACATGCAATGAACACTGGTGGATCCATGTGTGGTTTGTGAAAAGAACACACATGCAATGAACCTTTGGTGGATCCATGTGTGGTTTGTGAAAAGAACACACATGCAATGCCACTGGTTGATCCATGTGTGGTTTGTGGATAGAACACACATGCAATGACTCTAGGGCTAGTTTTAGTGTAAGAACACACATACAATGACTCTAGTGGGTCCACATGCAGTTTGTGAAAAGAACACACATGCAATGACCACTGGTTGATCCATAAGTTGTTTGTGGAAAAGAACACACATGTAATGAGTCTAGTGGATCCATGTGTGGTTTGTGCAAAAGAACACACATGCAATGAGTCTAGTGCTGGTTTTAGTATAAGAACACACATGCAATGACTATAGTGGGTCAACATGTGGTTTGTGAAAAGAACACACATGCAATGACCACTGGTTGATCCATATGTGGAATTTGGAAAAGAACACACATGCAATGAACACTGGTGGATCCATGTGTCGTTTGTGGAAAGAACACACATGCAATGACCACTTGTTGATCCATAAGTGGTTTGTGGAAAAGAACACACATGCAATGACCACTGGTTGTTCCATGTGTGGTTTGTGGATAGAACACAAATGCAATGAACACTGGTGGATCCATAAGTGGTTTGTGGAAAGAACACACATGCAATGACCACTGGTTGATCCATATGTGGTTTGTGGAAAGAACACACATGAAGTGAACACTAGTGGAACCATAAGTGGTTTGTGGAAAGAACACACATGTAATGACCAGTGGTTGATCCATATGTGGTTTATGAAAAGAACACACATGCAGTAAACACTGGTGGATCCATATGTTGTTTGTGAAAAGAACACACATGCAATGACTCTAGTGCTAGTTTTAGTATAAGAACACACATGTAATGACTCTAGTGGGTCCACATGTAGTTTTTGAAAAGAACACACATGCAATGCCACTGGTTGATCCATAAGTGGTTTGTGGAAAGAACACACATGCAATGGCCACTGGTTGATCCATAAGTGGTTTGTGGAAAGAACACACATGCAATGACCACTAGTTGATCCATAAGTGGTTTGTGGAAAGAACACACGTGCAATGGCCACTGGTTGATCCATAAGTTGTTTGTGAAAAGAACACACATGCAATGAACACTGGTGGATCCATAAGTGGTTTGTGGAAAGAACACACATGCAATGACTCTAGTGCTAGTTTTACTATAAGAACACACATGCAATGACTCTAATGGATCCATATGTGCTTTGTGAAAAGAACAGACATGCAATGACCACTTGTTGATCCATGTGTGGTTTGTGGAAAGAACACACATGCAATGACCGTGGTGGATCCATGTGTGGTTTGTGAAAAGAACACATATGCAATGACTCTAGTGTTGGTTTTAGTATAAGAACACACATGCAAAGACTCTAGTGGGTTCACATGTGGTTTGTGAAAAGAACACGCGTGCAATGACCACTGGTTGATCCATATGTGGTTTGTGGAACGAACACACATGCAATGACACTGCTTCATCCATGTGTGGGTTGTGGAAAAGAACACACATGTAATGACCACTGGTTGATCCATGTGTGGTTTGTGGAAACAACACACATGCAATGACCACTAGTTGATCCATATGTGGTTTGTGGAAAATAACACACATGCAATGACCACTGGTTGATCCATATGTGGTTTATGGAAATAACACACATGCAATGACCACTGGTTATCCATGTGTGGTTTGTGAAAAGAACACACATGCAATGCCACTGGTTGATCCATAAGTGGTTTGTGGAAAGAACACACATGCAATGGCCACTGGTTGATCCATAAGTGGTTTCTGGAAAGAACACACATGCAATGACCACTAGTTGATCCATAAGTTGTTTGTGGAAAGAACACACATGCAATGGCCACTGGTTGATCCATAAGTTGTTTGTGAAAAGAACACACATGCAATGAACACTGGTGGATCCATAAGTGGTTTGTGGAAAGAACACACATGCAATGACTCTAGTGCTAGTTTTACTATTAGAACACACATGGAATGACTCTAATGGATCAATATGTGCTTTGTGAAAAGAACAGACATGCAATGACCACTTGTTGATCCACGTGTGGTTTGTGGAAAGAACACACATGCAATGACTGTGGTGGATCCATGTGTGGTTTGTGAAAAGAACACATATGCAATGACTCTAGTGTTGGTTTTAGTATAAGAACACACATGCAATGACTCTAGTGGGTTCACATGTGGTTTGTGAAAAGAACACAGGTGCAATGACCACTGGTTGATCCATTGTGGTTTGTGGAACGAACACACATGCAATGACGCTGCTTGATCCATGTGTGGTTTATGGAAAAGAACACACATGTAATGACCACTGGTTGATCCATGTGTGGTTTGTGGAAACAACACACATGCAATGACCACTCGTTGATCCATATGTGGTTTGTGGAAAAGAACACACATGCAATGACCACTGGTTGATCCATATGTGGTTTGTGGAAAGAACACACATGCAATGACCACTGGTTGATCCATGTGTGGTTTGTGAAAAGAACACACATGCAATGCCACTAGTTGATCCATAAGTGGTTTGTGGAAAGAACACACATGCAATGGCCACTGGTTGATCCATAAGTGGTTTATGGAAAGAACACACATGCAATGACCACTAGTTGATCCATAAGTGGTTTGTGGAAAGAACACACATGCAATGGCCACTGGTTGATCCATAAGCTGTTTGTGAAAAGAACACACATGCAATGAACACTGGTGGATCCATAAGTGGTTTGTGGAAAGAACACACATGCAATGACTCTAGTGCGAGTTTTACTATAAGAACACACATGCAATGACTCTAATGGATCCATATGTGCTTTGTGAAAAGAACAGACATGCAATGACCACTTGTTGATCCATGTGTGGTTTTTGGAAAGAACACACATGCAATGACCGTGGTGGATCCATGTGTGGTTTGTGAAAAGAACACATATGCAATGACTCTAGTGTTGGTTTTAGTATAAGAACACGCATGCAATGACTCTAGTGGGTTCACATGTGGTTTGTGAAAAGAACACACGTGCAATGACCACTGGTTGATCCATATGTGGTTTGTGGAACGAACACACATGCAATGACACTGCTTGATCCATGTGTGGTTTGTGGAAAAGAACACACATGTAATGACCACTGGTTGATCCATGTGTGGTTTGTGGAAACAACACACATGCAATGACCACTAGGTGATCCATATGTGGTTTGCGGAAAAGAACACACATGTAATGACCACTGGTTGATCCATATGTGGTTTGTGGAAAGAACACACATGCAATGACCACGGGTTGATCCATGTGTGGTTTGTGAAAAGAACACACAGGCAATGCCACCGGTTGATCCATAAGTGGTTTGTGGAAAAGAACACACATGCAATGACCACTGGTTGATCCATGTGGTTTGTGGAAAGAACACACATGCAATGAACACTGGTGGATCCATAAGTGGTTTGTGGAAAGAACACCCATGCAATGACTCTAGTGCTGGTTTTAGTATAAGAACACACATGCAATGACTCTAGTGGGTCCACATGTACTTCGTGAAAAGAACACACATGCAATGCCACTGGTTGATCCATATGTGTTTTGTGAAAAGAACACACATGCAATGTCAATGGTTGATCCATGTGTGGTTTGTGGATAGAACACACATGCAATGACTCTAGTGCTAGTTTTAGTAAAAGAACACACATACAATGACTCTAGTGGGTCCACATTTAGTTTGTGAAAAGAACACACATGCAATGACCACTGGTTGATCCATAAGTTGTTTGTGGAAAAGAACACACATGCAATGAGTCTAGTGGATCCATGTGTGGTTTGTGGAAAAGAACACCCATGCAATGAGTCTAGTGCTGGTTTTAGTATAAGAACACACATGCAATGACTCTAGTGGGTCCACATGTGGTTTGTGAAAAGAACACACATGCAATGACCACTGGTTGATCCATATGTGGTTTTTGGAAAAGAACACACATGCAATGAACACTGGTGGATCCATGTGTGGTTTGTGGAAAGAACACACATGCAATGACCACTGGTTGATCCATAAGTGGTTTGTGGAAATAACACACATGCAATGACTCTACTGGTTGATCCATGTGTGGTTTGTGGAAATTACACACATGCAATGACTCTAATGGATCCATAAGTGGTTTGTGGAAAACAACACACATACAATGACCACTGGTTGATCCATATGTGTTTTGCAGAAAAGAACACACATGCAATGACCACTGGTTGATCCATAAGTGGTTTGTGGAAAAGAACACACATGCAATGAGTCTAGTGCTGGTTTTAGTATAAGAACACACATGCAATGACTCTACTGGTTCCACATGTGGTTTGTGAAAAGAACACACAAGCAATGACCACTGGTTGATCCATATGTGATTTTTGGAAAAGAACACACATGCAATGAACACTGGTGGATCCATGTGTGGTTTTTATAAAGAACACACATGCAATGAACACTGGTGGATCCATGTGTGATTTGTGAAAAGAACACACATGCAATGCCACTGGTTGATCCATGTGTGGTTTATGGATAGAACACACATGCAATGACTCTAGGGCTAGTTTTAGTGTAAGAACACACATACAATGACTCTAGTGGGTCCACATGCAGTTTGTGAAAAGAACACACATGCAATGACCACTGGTTGATCCATAAGTTGTTTGTGGAAAAGAACACACATGTAATGAGTCTAGTGGATCCATGTGTGGTTTGTACAAAAGAACACACATGCAATGAGTCTACTGCTGGTTTTAGTATAAGAACACACATGCAATGACTATAGTGGGTCCACATGTGGTTTGTAAAAAGAACACACATGCAATGACCACTGGTTGATCCATATGTGGTTTTTGGAAAAGAACACACATGCAATGAACACTGGTGGATCCATGTGTCATTTGTGGAAAGAACACAGATGCAATGACCACTTGTTGATCCATAAGTTGTTTGTGGAAAAGAACACACATGCAATGACCACTGGTTGTTCCATGTGTGGTTGTGGATAGAACACAAATGCAATGAACACTCGTGGATCCATAAGTGGTTTGTGGAAAGAACACACATGCAATGACCACTGGTTGATCCATATGTGGTTTGTGGAAAGAACACACATGAAGTGAACACTAGTGGAACAATAAGTGGTTTGTGGAAAGAACACACATGCAATGACCAGTGGTTGATCCATATGTGGTTTATGAAAAGAACACACATGCAGTGATGCTGGTGGATCCATATGTTGTTTGTCAAAAGAACACACATTCAATGACTCTAGTGCTAGTTTTAGTATAAGAACACACATGCAATGACTCTAGTGGGTCCACATGTAGTTTGTGAAAAGAACACACATGCAATGCCACTGGTTGATCCATAAGTGGTTTGTGGAAAGAACACACATGCAATGGCCACTAGTTGATCCATAAGTGGTTTGTGGAAAGAACACACATGCAATGACCACTAGTTGATCCATAAGTGGTTTGTGGAAAGAACACACGTGCAATGGCCACTGGTTGATCCATAAGTTGTTTGTGAAAAGAACACACATGCAATGAACACTGGTGGATCCATAAGTGGTTTGTGGAAAGAACACACATGCAATGACTCTAGTGCTAGTTTTACTATAAGAACACACATGCAATGACTCTAATGGATCCATATGTGGTTTGTGAAAAGAACAGACATGCAATGACCACTTGTTGATCCATGTGTGGTTTGTGGAAAGAACACACATGCAATGACCGTGGTGGATCCATGTGTGGTTTGTGAAAAGAACACATATGCAAGGACTCTAGTGTTGGTTTTAGTATAAGAACACACATGCAATGACTCTAGTGGGTTCACATGTGGTTTGTGAAAATAACACACATGCAATGACCACGAGTTGATCCATATGTGGTTTGTGGAAAGAACACACATGCAATGACACTACTTGATCCATGTGTGGTTTGTGGAGAAGAACACACATGCAATGACCACTGGTTGATCCATGTGTGGTTTGTGGAAACAACACACATGCAATGACCACTAGTTGATCCATATGTGGTTTGTGGAAAGGAACACACATGCAATGACCACTGGTTGATCCATATGTGGTTTGTGGAAAGAACACACATGCAATGACCACTGGTTGATCCATGTGTGGTTTGTGAAAAGAACGCACATGCAATGCCACCGGTTGATCCATAAGTGGTTTGTGGAAAAGAACACACATGCAATGCCACTAGTTGATCCATATGTGTTTTGTGAAAAGAACACACAGGCAATGTCACTGCTTGATCCATGTGTGGTTTGTGGATAGAACACACATGCAATGACTCTAGTGCTTGTTTTAGTAAAAGAACACACATACAATGACTCTAGTGGGTCGACATGTAGTTTGTGAAAAAACAAACATGCAATGACAACTGGTTGATCCATAAGTTGTTTGTGGAAAAGAACACACATGCAATGAGTCTAGTGGATGAATGTGTGGTTTGTGGAAAAGAACACATATGCAATGAGTCTAGTGCTGGTTGTAGTATAAGAACACACATGCAATGACTCTAGTGGGTCCACATGTGGTCTGTGAAAAGAACACACATGCAATGACCACTTCTTGATCCATATGTGGTTTTTTGGAAAAGAACACACATGCAATGAACACTGGTGGATCCAGGTGTGGTTTGTGGAAAGAACACACATGCAATGACCACTGGTTGATCCATAAGTGGTTTGTGGAAATAACACACATGCAATGACTCTACTGGTTGATCCATGTGTGGTTTGTAGAAATTACACACATGCAATGACTCTAATGGATCCATAAGTGGTTTGTGGAAAACAACACACATACAATGACCACAGGTTGATCCATATGTGTTTTGCGGAAAAGAACACACATGCAATGACCACTGGTTGATCCATAAGTGGTTTGTGGAAAAGAACACACATACAATGAGTCTAGTGCTGGTTTTAGTATAAGAACACACATGCAATGACTCTAGTGGGTCCACATGTGGTTTGTGAAAAGAACACACATGCAATGCCCACTGGTTATCCATATGTGATTTTTGGAAAAGAACACACATGCAATGACCACTGGTGGATCCACAAGTGGTTTGTGGAAAGAACACACATGCAGTGAACACTGGTGGATCCATAAGTGGTTTGTGGAAAGAACACACATGCAATGACCACTGGTTGATCCATATGTGGTTTATGGAAAGAACACACATGCAATGAACGCTGGTGGATCCATATGTTGTTTATGAAAAGAACACACATGCAATGACTCTAGTGCTGGTTTTAGTATAAGAACACATATGCAATGACTCTAGTGGGTCCACATGTAGTTTGTGAAAAGAACACACATGCAATGTCACTGGTTGATCCATAAGTGGTTTGTGGAAAGAACACACATGCAATGACCACTGGTTGATCCATAAGTGGTTTGTGCAAAGAACACACATGCAGTGACCACTGGTGGATCCATATGTTGTTTGTGAAAAGAACACACATGCAATGACTCTAGTGGGTCCACATGTAGTTTGTGAAAAGAACACACATGCAATGACCACTGGTTGATCCATAAGTGGTTTGTGGAAAAGAACACACATGCAATGAGTCTAGTGCTGGTTTTAGTATAAGAACACACGTGCAATGACTCTAGTGGGTCCACATGTGGTTTGTGAAAAGAACAAACATGCAATGACCACAGGTTGATCCACATGTAGTTTGTGAAAAGAACACACATGCAATTCCACTGGTTGATCCATATGTGGTTTGTGAAAAGAACACACATGCAATGCCACTGGTTTATCGATGCGTGGTTTATGGATAGAACACACATGCAATGACTCTAGTGCTAGTTTTAGTATAAGAACACACATACAATGACTATAGTGGGTCCACATGTAGTTTCTGAAAAGAACACACATGCAATGACCAATGGTTGATCCACAAGTTGTTTGTGGAAAAGAACACACATGCAATGACTCTAGTGGATCCATGTGTGGTTTGTGGAAAAGAACACACATGCAATGAGTCTAGTGCTGGTTTTAGTATAAGAACACACATGCAATGACTCTAGTGGGTCCACATGTGGTTTTTGAAAAGAACACACATGCAATGACCACTGGTTGATCCATATTTGCTTTTTGGAAAAGAACACACATGCAATGAACACTGGTGGATCCATGTGTGGTTTGTCGAAAGAACACACATCTAATGACCACTGGTTGATCCATAAGTGGTTTGTGGAAAAGAACACACATGCAATGACCACTGGTTGATCCATGTGTGGTTTGTGGATAGAATAAACATGCAATGAACACTGGTGGATCCATTAGTGGTTTGTGGAAAGAACACACATGCAATGACCACTTGTTGATCCATATGTGGTTTGTGGAAAGAACACACATCCAGTGAACACTGGTGGATCCATAAGTGGTTTGTGGAAAGAACACACATGCAATGACCACTTGTTGATCCATATGTGGTTTGTGGAAAGAACACACATGCAGTGAACACTGGTGGATCCATATGTTGTTTGTCAAAAGAACACACATGCAATGACTCTAGTGCTGGTTTTAGTATAAGAGCACACATACAATGACTCTAGTGGGTCCACAGTAGTTTGTGAAAAGAACACACATGCAATGAGCATTGGTTGATCCATAAGTTGTTTGTGGAAAAGTACACACATGCAATGAGTCTAGTGGATCCATGTGTGGTTCGTGGAAAAGAACACACATGCAATGAGTCTAGTGCTGGTGCTAGTATAAGAACACACATGCAATGACTCTAGTGGGTCCACATGTGGTTTGTGAAAAGAACACACATGTAATCACCACTGGTTGATCCATATGTGGTTTTTGGAAAAGAACTCACATGCAATGAACACTGGTGGATCCATGTGTGGTTTGTGGAAAGAACACACATGCAATGACCACTGGTTGATCCATAAGTGGTTTGTGGAAAAGAACACACATGCAATGACCACTGGTTGATCCATTTGTGGTTTGTGCATAGAACACACATGCAATGAACACTAGTGGATCCATAAGTGGTTTGTGTAAAGAACACACATGCAATGACAACATGCAATGACAACTGGTTGATCCATATGTGGTTTGTGGAAAGAACACACATGCAGTGAACACGGGTGGATCCATAAGTGGTTTGTGGAAAGGACACACATGCAATGATCACTCGTTGATCCATATGTGGTTTGTTGAAAGAACACACATACAGTGAACACTGGTGGATCCATATATTGTTTGTGAAAAGAACACACATCCAACGACTCTAGTGCTGGTTTTAGTATAAGAACACACATGCAATGACTCTAGTGGATCCACATGTAGTTTGTGAAAAGAACACACATGCAATGCCACTGGTTGATCCATAAGTGGTTTGTGGAAAGAACACACATGCAATGGCCACTGGTTGATCCATAAGTGGTTTGTGGAAAGAACACACATGCAATGACCACTGGTGGATCCATAAGTCGTTTATGGATAGAAAAACATGCAGTGACCACTGGTGGATCCATATGTGATTTGTGGAAAGAACACACATGCAATGACACTGGTTGATCCATGTGTGGTTTGTGGAAAGAACACACATGCAAAAGCTCTAGTGGTTGATCCATGTGTGGTTTATGGAAATAATACACATGCAATGACTCTATTGGTCGATCCATGTGTGGTTTGTGGAAATAACACAAATGCAATGACTCTAATGGATCCATATGTGATTTGTGGAAAAGAACACACATGCAATGACCATTGGTTGATCCATATGTGGTTTGTCGAAAGAACACACATGCAATAACACTGGTTGATCCATGTGTGGTTTGTGAAAAGAACATACATGCAATGCCACTGGTTGATCCATGTGTGGTTTGTGGATAGAACACACATGCAATGACTCTAGTGCTAGGTTTAGTATAAGAACACACATGCAATGACTCTAGTGGGTCCACATGTAGTTTGTGAAAAGAACACACATGCAATGCCATTGGTTGATCCATAAGTGGTTTGTGGAAAGAACACACATGCAATGGCCACTGGTTGATCCATAAGTGGTTTGTGGAAAGAACACACATGCAATGACCACTAGTTGATCCATAAGTGGTTTTTGGAAAGAACACACGTGCAATGGCCACTGGTTGATCCATAAGTTGTTTGTGAAAAGAACACACATGCAATGAACAATGCTGGATCCATAAGTGGTTTGTGGAAAGAACACACATGCAATGACTCTAGTGCTAGTTTTACTATAAGAACACACATGCAATGCCACTGGTTGATCCATATGTGTTTTGTGAAAAGAACACACATGCAATGTCACTGCTTGATCCATGTGTGGTTTGTGGATATAACACACATGCAATGACTCTAGTGCTAGTTTTAGTAAAAGAACACACATACAATGACTCTAGTGGGTCGACCTGTAGTTTGTGAAAAAACACATATGCAATGACAACTGGTTGATCCATAAGTTGTTTGTGGAAAAGAACACACATGCAATGAGTCTAGTGGATCCATGTGTGGTTTGTGGAAAAGAACACACATCCAATGAGTCTAGTGCTGGTTGTAGTATAAGAACACACATGCAATGACTCTAGTGGGTCCACATGTGGTTTGTGAAAAGAACACACATGCAATGACCACTGGTTGATCCATATGTGGTTTTTGGAAAAGAACACACATGCAATGAACACTGGTGGATCCAGGTGTGGTTTGTGGAATGAACACACATGCAATGACCACTGGTTGATCCATAAGTGGTTTGTGGAAATAACACACATGCAATGACTCTACTGGTTGATCCATGTGTGGTTTGTGGAAATTACACACATGCAATGACTCTAATGGATCCATAAGTGGTTTGTGGAAAACAACACACATACAATGACCACTGGTTGATCCATATGTGTTTTGCGGAAACGAACACACATGCAATGACCACTGGTTGATCCATAAGTGGTTTGTGGAAAAGAACACACATGCAATGAGTCTAGTGCTGGTTTTAGTATAAGAACACACATGCAATGACTCTAGTGGGTCCACATGTGGTTTGTGAAAAGAACACACATGCAATGACCATTGGTTATCCATATGTGATTTTTGGAAAAGAACACACATGCAATGAACACTGGTGGATCCATGTGTGGTTTGTGGAAAGAACACACATGCAATAACCACTGGTTGATCCATAAGTGGTTTGTGGAAAGGAACACACATGCAATGACCACTGCTTGATCCATGTGTGGTTTGTGGATAGAACACACATGCAATGAACACTGGTGGATCCACAAGTGGTTTGTGGAAAGAACACACATGCAATGACCACTAGTTGATCCATATGTGGTTTGTGGAAAGAACACACATGCAGTGAACACTGGTGGATCCATAAGTGGTTTGTGGAAAGAACACACAGGCAATGACCACTGGTTGATCCATATGTGGTTTGTGGAAAGAACACACATGCAGTGAACACTGGTGGATCCATACGTTGTTTGTGAAAAGAACACACATGCAATGACTCTAGTGCTGGTTTTAGTATAAGAACATAGATGCAATGACTCTAGTGGGTCCACATGTAGTTTGTGAAAAGAACACACATGCAATGCCACTGGTTGATCCATAAGTGTTTTGTGGAAAGAACACACATGCAATGGCCACTAGTTGATCCATTAGTGGTTTGTGGAAAAACACACATGCAATGACCACTAGTTGATCCATAAGTGGTTTGTGCAAAGAACACACATGCAGTGACCACTGGTGGATCCATATGTTGTTTGTGAAAAGAACACACATGCAATGACTCTAGTGGGTCCACATGTAGTTTGTGAAAAGAACACACATGCAATGACCAGTGGTTGATCCATAAGTGGTTTGTGGAAAAGAACACACATGCAATGAGTCTAGTGCTATTTTTAGTATAAGAACACACGTGCAATGACTCTAGTGAGTCCACATGTGCTTTGTGAAAAGAACACACATGCAATGGCCACTGGTTGATCCACATGTATGTCACATCCCAAGATTTTCCAAATCTTGTAATGTGAAAAATAAAATAAACAAAATAAACTTTTGTTGAAAATCAGGGTGAAAAGAAACTTTTGTTTCTAAAAGGAGACTTAAAATCCCATCTTGAACAAACTTTGGTAGAAGTTTGAATTCAACAAATTCAAATCAAGGGAAATGCATTCCTCAATGAATGTATCTGGAAATTTGAACATTTGGAAAGAAATCCAAAACCCTAAACCCTAATGGAAGGAAATCATTTTTCAAAGTATCTCCAAATCCATGGATTTGATCCATACCAAGTTGATCAACAAATTTTCACAAAGGATCAAGAAAGACCTTAGAGATTAGTTTCACTTAAATTGGAACCAAAGACAAAATCTTGTGAATATAATAAGATAAGGAAATTGAATTTCCAAAGTCAATAAAGCCCTTACCAAAAGCCATACCAAATGGTGAACAAATAATCCTAAAGGGATTTATTTGGATAAACATTTATCAAAGGAAAATAAATTGTTTTGGAAACACTGTTTTAGATCTTTTAATAAAAGACTTTGGTTTCAAATGAAAAGATAAGCCAAATTAATTTTGGCCAAGCTTTTGAAATAAAATATTTTGTTTTGATAAAATGAGTAAAGGTTTATTTAAATAAAATAAAGGATCTAAATATCCAATTTTATTTAAGTAAAAGCTTTTCCCATTTTAAATAAACACCAAGTATTTTATTACTACTTTGAAATCTTTTATTAAAGGTTTTGCTTTGATTAAAATGAGTAAAGAATTATTTAAATAAAATAATAAGGATTTAAATATCCAATTTTATTTAAGTAAAAGGCTTTCCCATTTTAATTAAAACACCAAAACTTATTTATTTATTTAAATAAGTTTCCAAGTATTCTTTTATTTTTCAAATAAAACCATCTGGTTTGGTTTTGAAAATAATTGGATTTCAAATGGAAATTTTATTAAATAAATCAAAACCCTATTAATAAACTAAAGATCCATTTTATTTAATTATTAAATGGATCCTAAAATAAATAAAAATATTATTTTATTTTAAATTTGGATTATGTCTTAACAGAACCAAATTCAAATGAAATGTTGAGTGTGATTGAATTGTTTGAACCTTGTTTGAAATTGTTTGAATAATTGTTTGAAATTCAAAAGAAAAAGAATTGGAAAAGAATAAAACAAAGACAGAAAAAAGGGAAAGAAACCAGCCCACCGCCAGCCCAAAGAGGCCCAACAACAGCCCACCTAGCCCAAAGATTCCTCCGCAGAGAAAACGTTTGAACCAAATAACGAACCCACAGTCACTAATCGGTGGACCCAACTCCCTTTCTTCCTCTCGCAGACACCGGACCCACTTTCCAGCCATCGTCTTCAACGAGACCCCGTCACCGACTGTTCTTTGTGAGGTTACTCCGGCGTTGATTGCGCATGAAGGAGGCATTGATTCCTCGCAATAACCCCTGCCCTTTAAACGCCCGTAATTCCTCTCGCCCCTCCGATTCCTCCCCAAGAACGCCTAGGCCCAATTCTTCCCGACACTCTCGCTCGGCACGAGCCCTCCTCAATTCCGCCATATCCTTCCTCCTTGACCTCGACCACGCACACATACTCCACACTCCTGGCGCTGCCTCCCATTCATCACGCGCGAGATCATCGGCAGGAGCTCAAAGCGCCACCGTCGGCCTCGACTCCGGTGAAGCCAGGTAGTTCGCCACCCTCTACCTCTCGTTCATGCACACGACCTTGCCTGAGTCCTGCGCATCTAACCGTGTCGTCATTTCACTTCGAGGTGATCCCCAGCGACGCCAACGACGACAACCCGAGAGCACCGCCGCGATAACTCGATGAGCAATCCATCCCGCGCGCCCTCGTCGAACCGCGAGTACCTTGAGCATCGCCGTGACCCCCTGAGCCCGGTGAGCATCTTCTTTTCCTCCCTCGTTCCTGCATCGTCGGCACCGTCGACGACCGATCGATCCGCCGCCGGTAGCCACCGCTCCGCCGCCAGTTTTTGGCCAAACGATAGGAACCGTTGATGCAGATCCATCGGCTTGGATAGATTGACTAAGCGAAAGGGTATCTGTTGATCTGCACCGTGCGTAGCCACTTAGATCTGACGGTCCAGGAAGCTGATCCATGCGAACCGGTATGGACCAATAGGAAAGCGACGCGTGGCTAGGTCTGTTTTAAAAACAGAAATTGAAACAGATTTAAGTACCATTTTCAAACTCTTGTATCTTTTGATCCACACGTCCAAAAATTACAAATTTTATGTCGTTGGATTCAGGAGAGCAAGCTCTAACCAACCCTGCCCTTAGTTTAGCATATAGTAACTGTTAGCTTGTTTAACTTTGCGGAAACTTTTGATTGCTTGTTTAGATTAGAAAAATCATTTAAAAATGATATTTAGGGTAAAACCTTTGCAATTTAGTTTGTTGTGACCTTGCTGACCATAGGAACCAACCCATGGAGTTAAAAATGATTTTGGAAAAGTTTAGAATGGATTAGTTAGTTTAATCCATTTCTAGCTAATTAAAAACCATTGTTTTGTTTATGAAAATGCATTCATAAAGAAAACCTTGAGAAAATGTTTTGAACCAAACCTACTGACCCAAAACACCAAGTTTTGCAATAGCAACTCATTTGGTGAAACCTATAGGTTAATACCCTAGTAGAATTATTTTCCACCACATAAAATGATGAATGGATTTTAAGATGGTTTTTGAGCAAAACCCTCTAACCAATGACTTTGCCATTTTGGTAAATGACCAATTTGGAACTTACAAAGTTTAGAAGCCTAGTGAAGTCCATCCTTACAATAGAACCAACCTTTGCATGCTTATGCATGACTTAGATTCCATTGCTTTGTGAGTGTGAAATTGTTTGTTTGACTTTGTTTGGAATGTTAGTTGATTTTGTGTTTGCTTGATTGACTTGTAGTGAAGTTAGAGAAGTGTGAGACTAGCAAGATCAAGGAGTGAACCATCATTCCCTACCCAAAAAGGCAAGTTACACTATCATACAAAAGTCCTACTATTTTCATTATACTTAGTGGATTTTGAAAACATGCATGAAAACTATTTTTATACTTATGCTATGCTAAATCCTAATAGGATTCCCTCACCTTACTTAGTGAAAACCTTGTAGTTGTACATGCTTAGCCATGCTATATTTTGAAAAGAGATACATATTGAGATTTTTTACAAAGTTGAGAAAAGGACTTGTGTTTTATATAATAAAACAAGGACTCAATGAACCACCTAGGTGGAGGATACATTAAGTTTTGGAGAAGGTGGCAACAAAAGGAACCATTCTATGGCAATCTCTTTGTGTTGTGCTCCAAAAGAAAACCCACCTAGGAAACTTAGAGATTGAACATGCTTCTCCAATTGTGGCTTTCGTGTGCAACCACATGCTATTATGGCTCGGCTTAGTCAATTACATTAGGAAGACCCATACATTGTCTTTAGTTACGGACATGGGGATCTGGAATGCTTCATGGGGACTAAAGACAAGCTAGCAATGGTGTATGGGAGGACCTTTTGGAAAGACTTTCATATTCTCAATCAAGTATTCCATCTTGGTGAGTACTAATCCAAATGACCTTTGGTGGCAACAAGATGAGAGTGTGACATGTGGGTAAAGTGTACAACCTGCAGAAGATAATAAAATCTAAGTACTTAGCCGTGTCCCGGTTATGGACAATCTTGAGCAACTAAAGGCTGAAGCTATGGAAGATCTCGACATTCTAATTTCCAAAGAAAACTTTTAAAACTTGATGCACTTGGAGTTACCAAGGAACTCAAGAGATTTTGACAAAACTTGATGCACTTGGAGTTACCAAGAAGCTCAAGAGATTTTGACAAAACTTGATGTACTTGAGTTACCAAGGAACTCAAGAGATTTTGACAAAACTTGATGCACTTGGAGTTACCCAGAAGCTCAAGAGATTTTGACAAAACTTGATGTACTTGGAGTTACTAAGGTGCTCAAGAGATTTTTTTTGACAAGGACTTGAACACTTGGGTTTTACCAAGGAGTTCAAGAGATTTATCTGAAATTTGACAAAGGACCAAAACCATTTTTGAAAAGTTAGGATAAAATATTGCTTTATGCAAATGAGCCTGAAACTCCACTTAGCCAAATTTGCATGTATTGATAGGATCCACCCATATTATTCATAAAAGTGAAACTTGCCAATACAATTCAAATGTATTGACCCTTGTGGCTGTAACTTATTATGTTGCAGGTTTGATTGTTTTTAGTGAAGATTGATTGATTAGGATTACAAAGTCTACAACCAACATATGCACTGTGGCGCTTTTGAAGATGAAGGACCCATGACTATAGTTATTCCGCTGCAATGTAATGTAAATAGCCAATGAGCTATGTTTGATGTAATAAAATTATTTTATTCCTGGTTATAAAGTTGTATTATGACCTTTGTTTCTTGATATTACATCTAAACTGTGGATGCTAGCTATTGATCCAGGGACTAGCATTGTAAACACAGGGGACTCAATCTTATTAAAGGTTGGGGACGCTACAGATGGTATCAGAGCATTGTGTTGCCTGTAGGATTTGTAACCCTAGGATTGGACAAAAAAAAAACCCTTAGAAAAATAGGAGTTGTATTTTGTTCCAAAAAAATTTATTTACAAAACAATCTTGTAAACTCTTTCCTCAATCATTTTGGTTTCAACTCTACTTCTCTTCTACTTCAAACTTAATGGAAAGCCTACCCCATGACCAAAGACTACACTATGTGCAAAGGACTTCTTCAACTTCATCAACTCTAATGACTTCAACATCTTCAGCATTTTCACCAAGGACTTCCAACTTGGATATCATTAAAGACTACAAGTAAGACAAGAAATCATGCTCAAAGACTTGAAGACTAAGGAAAACAACTTAGAAGGAGCCATCAACATCTTTGAAGTATTTGTGACCAAGACACAAGAATTTTTCCAAGGGAACCATGATCTCATTCAAGAAGAATCAACCAAGAAGGATGGAAAGATCACAAGTGAACCATATAGATGGACCACCATATTTAGTTTAAGTCAAACCCACCAACTTATGTGGTGTAACAAAAATATTTTTGGTTGCCTAAAAATATGCTTGAAACTTGTTGTTTACTTCAACTCATGAGTTAAGCTCATAAGTTGTTAAGTGATTGATTGCTTGTTGAATGTTTGATGGTTGGATTGTTTGATTGAACTTGATTGTTTTGAGTTGTGTGTTAGGACTTCTTAAAAACCTATCCACCAATACTTATCCCTATCAAACCAACAGATGCCTCCCCGTCGTGCCAACCCCAACCAAAACAACAACAACTTCACCCCTGAGATGCAACAGATGATGGCGGCTCAGACACAGTTGATGCAGCAGATGACCACATTCATACAGAATTTGAATAACAACAACAACAACAATCAGAATAATCCTCCAGCCCTAGACATGCTCACCAAATTTCTGAAACTTAGGCCTGCAAGGTTCTCTGGAACAACTGATCCAATGGAAGCTGATGATTGGTTACGTTCAGTAAACAAAGACTTAGTGATCATTGGCTGCGATGGAGAAAAAGTTAGGTTTGCAGCATTTTTACTTGAAGGACCAGCAGCAACATGGTGGGACAACTTTCAAATCACCACTCCCCTTGAAGATGTAACTTGGGCTATTTTTGAGGATGGATTCAGAACCACTCACATCTCACCTGGAGTAATGTACTTGAAGAAAAAGGAGTTTCACAATCTGAAACAACATCACCTCAGTGTGGCTGAGTATATTGAAGAATTCAACAACCTGGCACGCTATGCACCAGATGAAGTTGATACAGATGCTAAGAGAAAAGAAAAATTTCTTGAAGGACTTAATGATGAGTTGAACCTACAGCTAGTTGTTGCCTATGTCCCAACTTATCAATCACTCTGTGACAAAGCCATCATTTTGGAAAACAAGATGAATCAAGTTGAGAATAAAAAGAGGAAGCATAAACTCAAAAATCATTCAGGATCATCAAAGAAGAAGCATTCCTTCAAAAAGAGCAATGAAGATTCTGAACCACATCAGTATCACCACAACAACAATGGAAGTGAGAATAATGGAAACGATACTGACAATGGAGATGACCTTGGTCAGAATCAACAAGACAAATTCAGGAAGAAAGACATTAGCCGATTGCGATTGCTATATACCTGCAAGGAACTTGGACACTATGCATCAAACTGTCCTGAGAAGAAAAAGAAAAAGGCTGCTAGAAGAGCCAATGGAAATGACTCCAATGTGACCCAGAAAGGACATGTGAACCACATTGAAATGGATGGAAACGTTGAAGAGATAGAGGAAGTGGATGACAGTATTTAGATAACTCAGTTGAGTCAAATAAGGATTCCTTGTCTGAATATCAAGTGTTGAACCTATAGTCAAGGGAACCATCAATGTAACCCTATGAGACTTTATTTTAAGGGTGGTAGTACCCTAGTTGCCTTGAAGCCAACTTGTAACCCTAGCCTTCCCAAATCTCGGGACGAGATTTCTTTTAAGGGTGGTAGCCTGTCACATCCCAAGATTTTCCAAATCTTGTAATGTGAAAAATAAAATAAACAAAATAAACTTTTGTTGAAAATCAGGGTGAAAAGAAACTTTTGTTTCTAAAAGGAGACTTAAAATCCCATCTTGAACAAACTTTGGTAGAAGTTTGAATTCAACAAATTCAAATCAAGGGAAATGCATTCCTCAATGAATGTATCTGGAAATTTGAACATTTGGAAAGAAATCCAAAACCCTAAACCCTAATGGAAGGAAATCATTTTTCAAAGTATCTCCAAATCCATGGATTTGATCCATACCAAGTTGATCAACAAATTTTCACAAAGGATCAAGAAAGACCTTAGAGATTAGTTTCACTTAAATTGGAACCAAATACAAAATCTTGTGAATATAATAAGATAAGGAAACTGAATTTCCAAAGTCAATAAAGCCCTTACCAAAAGCCATACCAAATGGTGAACAAATAATCCTAAAGGGATTTATTTGGATAAACATTTATCAAAGGAAAATAAATTGTTTTGGAAACACTTTTTAGATCTTTTAATAAAAGACTTTGGTTTCAAATGAAAAGATAAGCCAAATTAATTTTGGCCAAGCTTTTGAAATAAAATATTTTGTTTTTGATAAAATGAGTAAAGGTTTATTTAAATAAAATAAAGGATCTAAATATCCAATTTTATTTAAGTAAAAGCTTTTCCCATTTTAAATAAACACCAAGTATTTTATTACTACTTTGAAATCTTTTATTAAAAGGTTTTGCTTGGATTAAAATGAGTAAAGAATTATTTAAATAAAATAATAAGGATTTAAATATCCAATTTTATTTAAGTAAAAGGCTTTCCCATTTTAATTAAAACACCAAAACTTATTTATTTATTTAAATAAGTTTCCAAGTATTCTTTTATTTTTCAAATAAAACCATCTGGTTTGGTTTTGAAAATAATTGGATTTCAAATGGAAATTTTATTAAATAAATCAAAACCCTATTAATAAACTAAAGATCCATTTTATTTAATTATTAAATGGATCCTAAAAATAAATAAAAATATTATTTTATTTTAAATTTGGATTATGTCTTAAACAGAACCAAATTCAAATGAAATGTTGAGTGTGATTGAATTGTTTGAACCTTGTTTGAAATTGTTTGAATAATTGTTTGAAATTCAAAACAGAAAAAGAATTGGAAAAGAATAAAACAAACAGACAGAAAAAAAAGGGAAAGAAACCAGCCCATTGCCCGGCCAAAGAGGGCCCAACAACAGCCCACCTAGCCCAGTATTCCCTCCCCGCAGAGAAAACGTTTCGAACCAAATAACGAACCCACACAGTCACTAATCGGTGGACCCAACTCCCTTTCTTCCTCTCTCGCAGACAGCCGGGACCCACTTTCCCAGCCATCGTCTTCAACGAGACCCCGTCGCCCTGACCGTTGCTGTGAGGTTACTCCGGCGTTGATTGCGCATGAAGGAGGCATTGATTCCTCGCAATAACCCTGCCCCTTTAAACGCCAGTAATTCCTCTCTCGTTCCCCTCTGATTCCTCCCCCAAGAACGCCCCTAGGCCGCCCCAATTCTTCCCCGAACACTCTCTGCTCCGACGAGCCCCCTCCTCAATTCCGGCCATATCCTTCCTCCCCTTGACCTCTCGACCACGCACACATACTCCACACTCCCTGGCGCTTCTGTCCGTGCCTCCCATTCGACCGCGGGCGCCCCAGATCATCGGCAAGGACGAGCTCAAACGCGCCACCGTCGGCCTCGACTCCGGCGAAGCCCACAGGTAGTTCCCGGCCACCCCTCTACCTCGTTCATGCACACGACCTTGCCGAGTCCTGCGCATCTAACCGGTGTCGTCATTTCACTTGAGGTGATCCCAGCACGCTAACGACGACAACCCGAAACCGCGCCGCATGATAACTCCGATGAGCAATCCATCCCGTGCCAGTGCGCCCCTCGTCGAACCGCGAGTACCTTGAGCATCGCCGTGACCCCCTGAGCCCGGTGAGCATCTTCTTTTCCTCCCTCGTTTCCTGCATCGTCGGCACCGTCGACGACCGATCGATCCGCCGCCGGTAGCCACCGCTCCGCCGCCAGTTTTTGGCCAAACAATAGGAACCGTTGGATGCAGATCCATCGGCTTGGATAGATTGACTAAGCGAAAGGGTATCTGTTGATCTGCACCGTGCGTAGCCACTTAGATCTGACGGTCCAGGAAGCTGATCCATGCGAACCGGTATGGACCAATAGGAAAGCGACGCGTGGCTAGGTCTGTTTTAAAAACAGAAATTGAAACAGATTTAAGTACCATTTTCAAACTCTTGTATCTTTTGATCCACACGTCCAAAAATTACAAATTTTATGTCGTTGGATTCAGGAGAGAAAGCTCTAACCAACCCTGCCCTTAGTTTAGCATATAGTAACTGTTAGCTTGTTTAACTTTGCAGAAACTTTTGATTGCTTGTTTAGATTAGAAAAATCATTTAAAAATGATATTTAGGGTAAAACCTTTGCAATTTAGTTTGTTGTGACCTTGCTGACCCTAGGAACCAACCCATGGAGTTAAAAATGATTTTGGAAAAGTTTAGAATGGATTAGTTAGTTTAATCCATTTCTAGCTAATTAAAAACCATTGTTTTGTTTATGAAAATGCATTCATAAAGAAAACCTTGAGAAAATGTTTTGAACCAAACCTACTGACCCAAAACACCAAGTTTTGCAATAGCAAATCATTTGGTGAAACCTATAGGTTAATACCCTAGTAGAATTATTTTCCACCACATAAAATGATGAATGGATTTTAAGATGGTTTTTGAGCAAAACCCTCTAACCAATGACTTTGCCATTTTGGTAAATGACCAATTTGGAACTTACAAAGTTTAGAAGCCTAGTGAAGACCATCCTTACAATAGAACCAACCTTTGCATGCTTATGCATGACTTAGATTCCATTGCTTTGTGAGTGTGAAATTGTTTGTTTGACTTTGTTTGGAATGTTAGTTGATTTTGTGTTTGCTTGATTGACTTGTAGTGAAGTTAGATAAGTGTGAGACTAGCAAGATCAAGGAGTGAACCATCATTCCCTACCCAAAAAGGCAAGTTACACTATCATACAAAACTCCTACTATTTTCATTATACTTAGTGGATTTTGAAAACATGCATGAAAAACTATTTTTATACTTATGCTATGCTAAATCCTAATAGGATTCCCTCACCTTACTTAGTGAAAACCTTGTAGTTGTACATGCTTAGCCATGCTATATTTTGAAAAGAGATACATATTGAGATTTTTTACAAAGTTGAGAAAAGGACTTGTGTTTTATATAATAAAACAAGGACTCAATGAACCACCTAGGTGGAGGATACATTAAGTTTTGGAGAAGGTGGCAACAAAAGGAACCATTCTATGGCAATCTCTTTGTGTTGTGCTCCAAAAGAAAACCCACCTAGGAAACTTAGAGATTGAACATGCTTCTCCAATTGTGGCTTTCGTGTGCAACCACATGCTATTATGGCTCTGGCTTAGTCAATTACATTAGGAAGACCCATACATTGTCTTTAGTTACCAGACATGGGGATCTGGAATGCTTCATGGGGACTAAAGACAAGCTAGCAATGGTGTATGGGAGGACCTTTTGGAAAGACTTCGTCATATTCTCAATCTGCCAGTATTCCATCTTGGTGAGTACTAATCCAGCGGCCACTGGTGGCAACAAGATGAGAGTGTGACATGTGGGTAAAGTGTACAACTTCTGCAGAAGATAATAAAATCTAAGTACTTAGCCGTGTCCCCGGTTATGGACAATACTGAGCAACTAAAGGCCTGAAGCTATGGAAGATCTCGACATTCTAATTTCCAAAAGAAAACTTTTAAAAAACTTGATGCACTTGGAGTTACCAAGGAACTCAAGAGATTTTGACAAAACTTGATGCACTTGGAGTTACCAAGAAGCTCAAGAGATTTTGACAAAACTTGATGTACTTGGAGTTACCAAGGAACTCAAGAGATTTTGACAAAACTTGATGCACTTGGAGTTACCCAGAAGCTCAAGAGATTTTGACAAAACTTGATGTACTTGGAGTTACTAAGGTGCTCAAGAGATTTTTGACAAGGACTTGAACACTTGGGTTTTTACCAAGGAGTTCAAGAGATTTATGCAAGGAAATTTGACAAAGGACCAAAAACCATTTTTGAAAAGTTAGGATAAAATATTGCTTTATGCAAATGAGCCTGAAACTCCACTTAGCCAAATTTGCATGTATTGATAGGATCCACCCATATTATTCATAAAAGTGAAACTTGCCAATACAATTCAAATGTATTGATCCTTGTGGCTGTAACTTATTATGTTGCAGGTTTGATTGTTTTTAGTGAAGATTGATTGATTAGGATTACAAAGTCTACAACCAACATGTCTGCCTGTGGCGCTTTGAAGATGAAGGACCCATGACTATAGTTATTCCGCTGCAATGTAATGTAAATAGCCAATGAGCTATGTTTGATGTAATAAAATTATTTTATTCCTGGTTATAAAGTTGTATTATGACCTTTGTTTCTTGATATTACATCTAAACTGTGGATGCTAGCTATTGATCCAGGGACTAGCATTGTAAACACAGGGGACTCAATCTTATTAAAGGTTGGGGACGCTACAATGTAGTTTGTGAAAAGAACACACATGCAATTCCACTGGTTGATCCATATGTGGTTTGTGAAAAGAACACACATGCAATGCCACTGGTTGATCGATGCGTGGTTTATGGATAGAACACACATGCAATGACTCTAGTGCTAGTTTTAGTATAAGAACACACATACAATGACTATAGTGGGTCCACATGTAGTTTCTGAAAAGAACACACATGCAATGACAACTGGTTGATCCATAAGTTGTTTGTGGAAAACAACACACATGCAATGACTCTAGTGGATCCATGTGTGGTCTGTGGAAAAGAACACACATGCAATGAGTCTAGTGCTGGTTTTAGTATAAGAACACACATGCAATGACTCTAGTGGGTCCACATGTGGTTTGTGAAAAGAACACACATGCAATGACCACTGGTTGATCCATATGTGCTTTTTGGAAAAGAACACACATGCAATGAACACTGGTGGATCCAGGTGTGGTTTGTGGAAAGAACACACATCTAATGACCACTGGTTGATCCATAAGTGGTTTGTGGAAAAGAACACACATGCAATGACCACTGGTTGATCCATGTGTGGTTTGTGGATAGAATAAACATGCAATGAACACTGGTGGATCCATAAGTGGTTTGTGGAAAGAACACACATGCAATGACCACTGGTTGATCCATATGTGGTTTGTGGAAAGAACACACATCCAGTGAACACTGGTGGATCCATAAGTGGTTTGTGGAAATAACACACATGCAATGACCACTTGTTGGTCCATATGTGGTTTGTGGAAAGAACACACATGCAGTGAACACTGGTGGATCCATATGTTGTTTGTCAAAAGAACACACATGCAATGACTCTAGTGTTGGTTTTAGTATAAGAACACACATACAATGACTCTAGTGGGTCCACATGTAGCTTGTGAAAAGAACACACATGCAATGAGCATTGGGTGATCCATAAGTTGTTTGTGGAAAAGAACACACATGCAATGAGTCTAGTCGATCCATGTGTGGTTTGTGGAAAAGAACACACATGCAATGAGTCTAGTGCTGGTGTTAGTATAAGAACACACATGCAATGACTCTAGTGGGTCCACATGTGGTTTGTGAAAAGAACACACATGTAATGACCACTGGTTGATCTATATGTGGTTTTTGGAAAAGAACTCACCTGCAATGAACACTGGTGGATCCATGTGTGGTTTGTGGAAAGAACACACATGCAATGACCACCGGTTGATCCATAAGTGGTTTGTGGAAAAGAACACACATGCAATGACCACTGGTTGATCCATTTGTGGTTTGTGCATAGAATACACATGCAATGAACACTAGTGGATCCATAAGTGGTTTGTGGAAAGAACACACATGCAATGACAACTGGTTGATCCATATGTGGTTTGTGGAAAGAACACACATGCAGTGAACACGGGTGGATCCATAAGTGGTTTGTGGAAAGAACACACATGCAATGACCACTGGTTGATCCATATGTGGTTTGTTGAAAGAACACACATGCAGTGAACACTGGTGGATCCATATATTGTTTGTGAAAAGAACACACATGCAATGACTCTAGTGCTGGTTTTAGTATAAGAACACACATGCAATGACTCTAGTGGGTCCACATGTAGTTTGTGAAAAGAACACACATGCAATGCCACTGGTTCATCCATAAGTGGTTTGTGGAAAGAACACACATGCAATGGCCACTAGTTGATCCATAAGTGGTTTTTGGAAAGAACACACATGCAATGACCACTGGTGGATCCATAAGTCGTTTGTGGAAAGAAAAACATGCAGTGACCACTGGTGGATCCATATGTGATTTGTGGAAAGAACACACATGCAATGACACTGGTTGATCCATGTGTGGTTTGTGGAAAGAACACACATGCAATAGCTCTAGTGGTTGATCCATGTGTGGTTTGTGGAAATAACACACATGCAATGACTCTATTGGTTGAGCCATGTGTGGTTTGTGGAAATAACACAAATGCAATGACTCTAATGGATCCATATGTGATTTGTGGAAAAGAACACACATGCAATGACCATTGGTTGATCCATATGTGGTTTGTCGAAAGAACACACATGCAATAACACTGGTTGATCCATGTGTGGTTTGTGAAAAGAACATACATGCAATGCCACTGGTTGATCCAGGTGTGGTTTGTGGATAGAACACACATGCAATGACTCTAGTGCTAGGTTTATAATAAGAACACACATGCAATGACTCTAGTGGGTCCACATGTAGTTTGTGAAAAGAACACACATGCAATGCCATTGGTTGATCCATAAGTGGTTTGTGGAAAGAACACACATGCAATGGCCACTGGTTGATCCATACGTGGTTTGTGGAAAGAACCAAGGTAAAAAATAGCGTGCTATGGTATTTGGCGTCGGGCTTTCCAGGATGCTATGCACGCTATAGCATGCTATAGCATGCGCTATTTAAAATAGCGTTTGCAAAAAAATAATATATTTATTCTAAATATAAATGATTTTAACATGTAAAATTTGTCCATGATCAATTACATGCATAAGAAAGTCAAGAATAATGCATACATACACTTACCCCTATAAATACACACACGCACTCCCTACCCATATGAGCACCTGCGAGAGATCGAGCCAATGGTCTTGAGATTGTGAAGTCACATGAGCGCCTCGCTATCGACGGGAACGTCGCCTCCCACTGAAAGAATATTCCGCCTTTATGAAACACCAAAGTGTCAAACCAGAGATTTGAACTCTTGTGGGATGGGGGTACCACTGCCCTTCTAACCATCCAACCACGGGATGGTTCAAAAAATTCAAGAATAGAACCAATCCATGATATAAAAATGGAGTTACACAGTCAGACTGTCACAGTCTCATCAATATGAGGCACATACCCATAAACAAAGTCAAGAATAGAGAACTAGATAGTTTTAAGGCAGCCTAACAACAACATAGCATGAATTATTATTCATAATCAAATGAAGAATGCACGTGGAAGTCAGCTTCTAAATTAGAATATGAACTAGAAGATTGCAATTCTTCATTCATATAAATAGGAAGGAGCTTCTTCTTCTTCCTAGGACGGGAAACTCTCTTTATTTTTGATGCAGCTACTTTGTTTAGATTTAGCTATAACTTCGCCTGGCATAACACCTGTGGTCCACTCATTGTCTACATCTTCTATTACATTAGCAAATGTGTTGTCTTCAAGTGGGTTCCTATTTTTCATCCCTCTCTTTTGCTCGTGTCTGGAGTTATGGAGTAGCCTATTGCGACTCTTTGTTTGAGTCTCTTTGTTTGAACCTGTTGGTGAAGTGGCAACATTTCACTTGCCAACCATGCAGATGGCTGGGTCATGGTGGAGAATAGGGAAGGACAGGACCGTAGGAAGCAACCATCGCCACCACTCATGAATTAAAGAAGCACCACCGCTGCTCGCGAGCTAATTTGGGGACTACAGGAACGATCTAGTGGGGGTTGGGATTAGGTTTTTCTATGACTCAAGAATGGTTTGGCCATTTGTGCCGATGGGCTATAGAGTGTAGTTTTGGGATTTTTTGCAACGCTAAAAAGTATAACGATGCTACAACGTTTTGACAAATAGCGTGATATAGCGTGTTATTTACAAATTAGCGGCATAGCGTCAAAAATAGCTTAAATGTAGCGTCGATACTCCAAATTTGCTATAGCGTGCTATAACGTGCGCTATAGCGCGCTATTTGTTTCCTTGGAAAGAACACACATGCAATGACCACTAGTTGATCCATAAGTGGTTTTTGGAAAGAACACACGTGCAATGGCCACTGGTTGATCCATAAGTTGTTTGTGAAAAGAACACACATGCAATGAACAATGCTGGATCCATAAGTGGTTTGTGGAAAGAACACACATGCAATGACTCTAGTGCTAGTTTTACTATAAGAACACACATGCAATGACTCTAATGGATCCATATGTGGTTTGTGAAAAGAACAGACATGCAATGACCACTTGTTGATCCATGTGTGGTTTGTGGAAAGACCACACATGCAATGACCGTGGTGGATCCATGTGTGGTTTGTGAAAAGAACACATATGCAATGACTCTAGTGTTGGTTTTAGTATAAGAACACACATGCAATGACTCTAGTGGGTTCACATGTGGTTTGTGAAAAGAACACACGTGCAATGACCACTGGTTGATCCATATGTGGTTTGTGGAAAGAACACACATGCAATGACTGTCACATCCCAAGATTTTCCAAATCTTGTAATGTGAAAAAAAAATTTGTTGAAAATCAGGGTGAAAAGAAACTTTTGTTTCTAAAAGGAGACTTAAAATCCCATCTTGAACAAACTTTGGCTAAAGTTTGAATTCAACCAAAAATCCAAATCAAGGGAAAAGCATTCCTCAATGAATGTATCTGGAAATTTGAACACTTGGAAAAATAAATCCAAATCCCTAAACCCTAATGGAAGGAAATCATTTTCCAAAGTTACCCCAAATCTATGGATTTGATCCATACCAAAATTTGATCAACAAATAATCACAAAGGATCAAGAAAGTCCTTAGAGATGGTTTCACTTAGTTTGGAACCATAGACAAAAACCTTATGAATACAAAAAGATAAGGAAATTGAATTTCCAAAGCCAATAAAGCCCTTACCAAAAGCCATACCAATTGGTGAACAATTATAATCCTAAAGGGATTAAAAAGATAAACATTTAATAAAGGAAAAATAAATTGTTTTGGAAATACTATTTGGATCTTTTCATAAAAGACTTTGTTTTCAAATGAAAGGGTGAGCCAAATTAATTTTGGCCAAGCTTTTGTAATAAAATATTTTGTTTTGATAAAATGAGTAAAATTTTATTTAAATAAAATAATAAGGATTTAAATATCCAATTTTATTTAAGTAAAGGCTTTCCCATTTGAATTAAAACACCAAAACTTATTTATTTAAATAAGTTTCCAAGTATTCTTTTATTTTTCAAATAAAACCTTCTGGTTTGGTTTTGAAAATAATTGGATTTCAAATGGAAATTTTATTTAAATAAATCAAACCCTATTTTATTAAATAACTAAAGATCCATTTTATTTAATTAATAAATGGATCCAAAAATGAATAAAATTATTATTATTTCATTTTGAGATTTGGATTATGTTAACAAACAGAACCAAATTCAAATGAAAATTTGTTGTTTGTTTGAATTGATTTGAGTGTAGTTTGAATGCTTGAATAATTGTTTGAAATTCCAAACAAAAAAAGAATTAGAAAAAGAAAAAGAGATTAGACAGAAAAAAAAATAAGAAACAGACCCAGCCCACTAAGGCCCAGACCAGCCCAGTCTTCTCCCTCTTCTCCCCCCCGAAGAAACCTTTTCTCACTCAGAAACAGACCCGCTGAGTCAATGACAACCCGGACCCACTCCTCCTCTCTCCCTCTCACTGACGAAATGACCCCACCTCTCTCCCACGCCCAACGTTTTCTCACCATGAAGGAACCCGCTAAGAGACTGGCAAGTGGACCTCCTCCTCTCTTCTATTCCCACTGACCGCTGGACCCCCTTTCCACTGTTCTCCTTCCCCACCCGCGCGACCAGTTCTTCCTCCTCTCGCCGGCCGTTTTCTGCTTTGATTCCGCCGATTAAATTCACGTTAACGCTGCGTTTACCCCTCTCCGAGACAACGCCCATTTAACCGCCTGCTCGTCCTCTTCCATTTCCCCCAGATGTCGCCTCCACTCTTCCCCTAGGCTGCCTCCAATTCTCTCTGTACCGCCGCCGCTCCGACGACTTACCAAGCCAATTCCGGCAGCCCCTCACCGCCCCTCTCCTCCCCGACCAAGCTCACAGCTTCCCCACTCTCAGGCGCATATGCTAGTGCATCAAACTCGACCGCGGGTACCCTGTAACCTCGCCTTCGACAACGACCACCGTCGCCACCGTCTGCTTCATCTCCAGCGAAGCCCACAGGTAGTATCCGACCGCTGCGCTTCTCATTCACGCACACACATTCATTGTGTCCTGCGCATCTAACCACATCGGTTTCTTGCCCTCTGGTGGACAGCAGCCCCATCCCCGTTGTCAGGCAGAAGCTCCCGACGCCGCCACGAACTCCGGTGAGGAATTGCGACTGCCCCAGAGCGCCCCTCGCCCGACCAACACCTCCCCGAGCATCGCCGTGACCCCCTGAGCCTGGTGAGCAACTCCTCCTTCTCCCTCACCCTGAAGCGCCGCCTCCGTCGCCGATCGACCGCTTCCGCCGTTAGCCACCGCGCCGCCATTGATGGTCCGATTGTTAGCGACCGCTCGATCTATATCTAGCGCCACGATTAGTTCACTTAGTCGCGAAGAGGTATGTCCTCCGTGTGCGGCGATCAAACTTGATCCAACGCTCCACGTTGCCGATCCACACCGAACCGGTACGGGCGAATAATATTAAGACGCGTGGCACTAGATCTGTTTAAAAGAGATTTGAAAACAGAAACCAAACCTTTGTATCTTTGGATCCACACGTCCAAAAATTACAAATTTTATGTCGTTGGATTCAGGAGAACAAGCTCTAACCAATCCTACCCTTAGTTTAGCAAATAGTATTTGTTAGATTGGTTGATTTTGCAGAAACATTTGATTGCTTGTTTAGATTAGAAAAATCATTTAAAAATGATTTTTAGGTTAAAACCTTTGCAAATTGGTTTGTTGTGACCTTACTGACCCTAGGAACCAACCCATGGTTTTGAAAATGATTTTGGAAAATAATAGAATGGATTAATTAGTTTAGTCCATTTCTAGATAACTAAAACTATAGTTTTGTTTATGAAAATGTTTTTGTAAAGAAAACTTTGAGAAAATGATTTAGACCAAACCTACTGACCCAAAACACCAAGTTTTGCAATAGCAACTCATTTGGTGAGACAAAATAAGGAATCCTTGATTTAAAACCATTTCTAGTCAAATAGAAATGTGGTTTATTTATAAAAATGGATTTTGAAGGAAAACCTTTGGAAAATGTTTTGTTTTAAACTCACTAACCCCAAAACCCCAAGTTTTTGATTTGAAAACAAATTGGGTGAACCCTATAGGTTAAAGCCTTAGTAGAAATATTTCTACACCACATAGAATGACCCTTTGTTTTGAAAATGGTTTTGAGGTGAAACCCTTTTGCAAATGACTTTGCCATTTTGGTAAATGACCAATTTGGAACTTACAAAGTTTAGAAGCCTAGTGGAGACCACCTTTCCAATTAGAACCATCTTTTGCATGCTTGCATGCATTACTTTGACTTTGTCTTTTTGTGTGTTTGTTTTGCTTGATTGGTAGATTGAGTTGTACCTTGCTTGATTGATTGTAGTGACTCGAAGAGTGTGAGTGTTGCAAGGACAAGAAGTGAACCTATACCCTCTACCAAAAAGGCAAGTGATACTTCATACTATCTATCCCATTATTTTCAATATGCATTAGTGTTTTTGCCAAGTAAAACTTGCATGGTTTTTATTTTGCTAAGTTTAGACCTTGCTATAGGAAAACTAGTAGAATGAATCCTTAGAAGGATTTTCCTAAGTTAAGAATCCCATTACTATCAAGATTAGCCTAGCTAATAGAAAACCTGGGTGGGATATATATTCATGCTATGAAAATCTCCAAGTCTAAGGACTTGTGTTTTGTTTAAATAAAACAACTAAGTAAATGAATCTCCTGGGTGGAATGGGACTTGCTTGGTGGTTTTTGGTTGAGTGGTTCACAAGGCCCATGTTTATGGTTTACCTTAGTGTATCTCACTTGTGGATGGCCACCCAGGAAACAAAGAGATTTGAGATGTCAAATGTTGAGAAGCTTCAAGTGCAACCACTTGGCAATATGGGCTCTGCCATGATCATATAGGTTGCAAGAACTTAGCCACATGGACAGTGGGTCGTAGTGTTTGATAGGTTGGAACGCGTCCATGTTGGTCTAAGGGAAAGCTTCTGAAAGATTTTGTCTTGGGAAACCAAGTCTTGTGGGTAAAGTGCACCACCTCTGCAGAGTGTAAAAATCTAAGTACTTAGCCATGTCCCTGGAAAAGGACAATTTGAGCATCAAGACATGGAAGCAATCAAGAATCTCATCACTCCAATTTCTAAATTAAAACTTGTGGGTGAACAAGGGTTGTGTGAAATTCTTCAATCTTTGATGGAGAGATGGCTTGGTACAAGGATCTTGAAATCTTTGATTGAGGAAAATGTTTTTGCCAAGCAAATCTTCAGTCTTTGATTTGTAGATGCCCTGAGTGGATCTTCAGTCTTTGATTTGTAGATGCCTTGGAAAGTTTTTGCCAAACAAAACTTAGTATTTTCAAAATGATAGGGAAAAATCTATTTTGAGCAATGCAAGCCTCAACTCCACTTAGCCAAAATGCATATAGATGATAGACTCCACTATACTACCAAAGTATCACTTGCCAATACAATTCAAATGTATTGACCCTTGTGGCTGTAACTTGTAATGTTGCAGGTTTGATTGATTTTAGTGAAGATTGATTGATTAGGATTACAAAGTCTACAACCAACATCTGCCTGTTGCAGATTTGAAGATGAAGGACCCAAGACTATAGTTATTCCGCTGCAATGTAATGTAATTAGCCAATGAGCTAAGTTTGATGTAATAAAACTATTTTATTTCCTGGTTATAAAGTTGTATTATGACCTTTGTTTCTTGATATTACATCTAAACTGTGGATGCTAGCTATTGATCCAGGGACTAGCATTGTAAACACAGGGGACCCTACCTTATTAAAGGCAGGGGATGCGACAGATGGTATCAGAGCATTGTGTTGCCTGTAGGATTTGTAACCCTAGGATTGGACAAAACCCCTTAGAAAAAAATAGGAGTTGTATTTGTTCCAAAACTTATTTACAAAAACAATCTTGTAAACTCTTTCCTCAACCATTTTGGTTTCAACTCTACTTCTCTTCTACTTCAAAACTTGATGGAAAAACCTACCCCATGACCAAAGACTACACTATGTGCGAAGGACTTCTTCAACACCTTCAACTCTAATGACTTCAACACCTTCAACTCTAATGACTTCAACATCTTCAACATGTTCACCAAAGACTTCAACCTAGGATATCACTAAAGACTACAAATGAGACAAGAAATCTTGCTCAAGATTTGAAGATTAAGGAAACACAACTTAGAAGAAACCATGATCACCTTTGAAGATTTGTGACCAAGACACAGGAATTCTCCAAGGATACAAAGATCTCAATCAAGAAGAATCAACCAAGAAGGATGGAAGATTTCAAGTGAACCATATAGATGGACCACCATATTCAGTTTAAGTCAAACCCACCAACTTATGTGGTGTAACAAAAATATTTTGTTGCCTAAGTATGTGCTTAAAACTGTTGTTTGAGTGGAGTGTTTGTTTGTGATTGCTTGCACATTGCTTGTGTGATTTGTGATGTGTGTGAATAAAATTGATTCCTTAGAAAAATCTTTTGCCTATTCTAATCCCCTCCAACCCAAACAGATGACTTCTCCAAGAGACTCCAGCATCAAGGATGATGACATCAACAACAACCAAGAAGTCAACATGAGAGAACTCCTAGCAACCCAACACCAGTTGAACCAACTAACAACTCAGTTCATAGCCAACAATAGTGATAAAGACCCTACCTTGCAAAAGTTTTTGGAAGAACAATCCCAACTGATGCTTAAGGTGACTAATCAAATGATCAGCATGGAAGAAAACTATCCCAAAAGAGTGTATGACAACAAGGATGACAAGAATATTATTCTAGATGGAGCCCCATCTTGCATTATTTGTGGAGACAAGGATCACACTTCCAAGGAGCATGAAGATCAATGCCCCAATTGTGAAGAGGAACATCCAGTTGGCCAATGCCCCACATCTCAAGTTACTTGTTACCTTTGTGAAGGAAACGACCATGTCCCTATCCAATGCCCCATCTATGCTATTGTTGAACAAAGGAAACAGGAAGGATCCAAGTATGCCAAGAATGTTTATGACAAAGGAAAAGGACCACTTATACCTCCAAACAAGACAACCCAATTCAAAGGATCAAAGAAGCCCAAGAAACCAAAGCAAGACATGAGCCTTGTGCAATGTCGTAAATGTAAGGAAATGGGACACTACCCCAGTGGATGCCTAGAGAACCCGAAGAATAAAGAGATCGGCCAAGTAGTGTGCAACAACTGCAAGGAACCAGGCCACTACGTAGCAACTTGTCCACAAGAGCAACGTAAAGAACTCCAAGATATCCACTGTTTCAATTGCAAGGAACCAGGACATTATGTAAGCAATTGTCCAGAAAAGATGAAGAACAAGATAAACAAGCCTATGAAGGATCTCAACCTTGGCCCATGAGTCAAGCATGGAAACAAAGGACACTAAGCAGAAGTTTTCCAAGAAGAAGTTTTCCTCAAGATTCCAAGCAAGCCAAGATGTAGTTTAGTTGGAAAAATTTTAAGGGTGGTAGTACCCTAGCTGTTTGAGCCTACTTGTAACCCTAGCCTCCCCAAATCTCGGGACGAGATTTATTTTAAGGGTGGTAGCCTGTCACATCCCAAGATTTTCCAAATCTTGTAATGTGAAAAATAAATAAATAAAATAATTTTTTGTTGAAAATCAGGGTGAAAAGAAACTTTTGTTTCTAAAAGGAGACTTAAAATCCCATCTTGAACAAACTTTGGCTAAAGTTTGAATTCAACCAAAAATCCAAATCAAGGGAAAAGCATTCCTCAATGAATGTATTTGGAAATTTGAACACTTGGAAAAATAAATCCAAATCCCTAAACCCTAATGGAAGGAAATCATTTTCCAAAGTTACCCCAAATCTATGGATTTGATCCATACCAAAATTTGATCAACAAATAATCACAAAGGATCAAGAAAGACCTTAGAGATGGTTTCACTTAGTTTGGAACCATAGACAAAAACCTTATGAATATAAAAAGATAAGGAAATTGAATTTCCAAAGCCAATAAAGCCCTTACCAAAAGCCATACCAATTGGTGAACAATTATAATCCTAAAGGGATTAAAAAGATAAACATTTAATAAAGGAAAAATAAATTGTTTTGGAAATACTATTTGGATCTTTTAATAAAAGACTTTGTTTTCAAATGAAAGGGTGAGCCAAATTAATTTTGGCCAAGCTTTTGTAATAAAATATTTTGTTTTGATAAAATGAGTAAAAGTTTATTTAAATAAAATAATAAGGATTTAAATATCCAATTTTATTTAAGTAAAGGCTTTCCCATTTTAATTAAAACACCAAAACTTATTTATTTATTTAAATAAGTTTCCAAGTATTCTTTTATTTTTCAAATAAAACCTTCTGGTTTGGTTTTGAAAATAATTGGATTTCAAATGGAAATTTTATTTAAATAAATCAAACCCTATTTTATTAAATAACTAAAGATCCATTTTATTTAATTAATAAATGGATCCAAAAATGAATAAAATTATTATTATTTCATTTTGAGATTTGGATTATGTTAACAAACAGAACCAAATTCAAATGAAAATTTGTTGTTTGTTTGAATTGATTTGAGTGTAGTTTGAATACTTGAATAATTGTTTGAAATTCCAAACAGAAAAAGAATTAGAAAAAGAAAAAGAGATTAGACAGAAAAAAAAATAAGAAACAGACCCAGCCCACTAAGGCCCAGACCAGCCCAGTCTTCTACCTCTTCTCCCCCCCCCCCGAAGAAACCTTTTCTCACTCAGAAACAGACCCGCTGAGTCAATGACAACCCGGACCCACTCCTCCTCTCTCCCTCTCACTGACGAAATGACCCCACCTCTCTCTCCCACGCCCCGAACCGTTTTCTGCACCGCGAAAGGAACCCGCTAAGAGACTGGCAAGTGGACCTCCTCCTCTCTTCTATTCCCACTGACCGCTGGACCCCCTTTCCACTGTTCTCCTTCCCCACCCGCGCGACCAGTTCTTCCTCCTCTCGCCGGCCGTTTTCTTCTTTGATTCCACCGATTAAATTCGCGTTAACGCCGCGTTTACCCCTCTCCGAGACAACGCCCATTTAACCGCCTGCTCGTCCTCTTCCATTTCCCCCAGACGTCGCCTCCACTCTGCCCCTAGGCTGCCTCCAATTCTCTCTGTACCGCCGCCGCTCCGACGACTTCCCAAGCCAATTCCGGCAGCCCCTCACCGCCCCTCTCCTCCCCGACAAAGCTCACAGCTTCCCCACTCTCAGGCGCATCTGCTAGTGCATCAAACTTGACCGTGGGTACCCTGTAACCTCGCCTTCGACAACGACCACCGTCGCCACCGTCTGCTTCATCTCCGGCGAAGCCCACAGGTAGTATCTGACCGCCCCGCGCCTTCTCATTCACGCACACACATTCGCTGTGTCCTTGCGCATCTAACCACATCGGTTTCTTGCCCTCGTGGATGCAGCCATCCATCGTTGTCGTGCGAGCTCCCGACGCCGCCACGAACTCCGGTGAGGAATTGCGACTGCCCCAGAGCGCCCCTCGCCCGACCAACACCTCCCCGAGCATCGCCGTGACCCCCTGAGCCCGGTGAGCAACTACTCCTTCTCCCTCACCCCCTGTAGCGTTGCCTCCGTCGTCGACCGACCGCTCCGCCGCCGTTAGCCGCCAGCTTGATGGTCGATTGATTGTTAGCATTGCTCGATCTATATCTAGCGCTCACGATTAGTTCACTTAGTCGCGAAGAGGTATGTCCTCTGTGCCGTGCGATCAAACTTGATCCAACGCTCCACGTTGCCGATCCACACCGAACCGGTACGGGCGAATAATATTAAGACGCGTGGCACTAGATCTGTTTAAAAGAGATTTGAAAACAGAAACTTTTGCCATTTTCAAACCTTTGTATCTTTGGATCCACACGTCCAAAAATTACAAATTTTATGTCGTTGGATTCAGGAGAACAAGATCTAACCAATCCTACCCTTAGTTTAGCAAATAGTATTTGTTAGATTGGTTGATTTTGCAGAAACATTTGATTGCTTGTTTAGATTAGAAAAATCATTTAAAAATGATTTTTAGGTTAAAACCTTTGCAAATTGGTTTGTTGTGACCTTACTGACCCTAGGAACCAACCCATGGTTTTGAAAATGATTTTGGAAAAGAATAGAATGGATTAATTAGTTTAGTCCATTTCTAGCTAACTAAAACTATAGTTTTGTTTATGAAAATGTTTTTGTAAAGAAAACTTTGAGAAAATGATTTAGACCAAACCTACTGACCCAAAACACCAAGTTTTGCAATAGCAACTCATTTGGTGAGACAAAATAAGGAATCCTTGATTTAAAACCATTTCTAGTCAAATAGAAATGTGGTTTATTTATAAAAATGGATTTTGAAGGAAAACCTTTGGAAAATGTTTTGTTTTAAACTCACTAACCCCAAAACCCCAAGTTTGTGATTTGAAAACAAATTGGGTGAACCCTATAGGTTAAAGCCTTAGTAGAAATATTTCTACACCACATAGAATGACCCTTTGTTTTGAAAATGGTTTTGAGGTGAAACCCTTTTGCAAATGACTTTGCCATTTTGGTAAATGACCAATTTGGAACTTACAAAGTTTAGAAGCCTAGTGGAGACCACCTTTACAATTAGAACCATCTTTTGCATGCTTGCATGCATTACTTTGACTTTGTCTTTTTGTGTGTTTGTTTTGCTTGATTGGTAGATTGAGTTGTACCTTGCTTGATTGATTGTAGTGACTTGAAGAGTGTGAGTGTTGCAAGGACAAGAAGTGAACCTATACCCTCTACCAAAAAGGCAAGTGATACTTCATACTATCTATCCCATTATTTTCAATATGCATTAGTGTTTTTGCCAAGTAAAACTTGCATGGTTTTTATTTTGCTAAGTTTAGACCTTGCTATAGGAAAACTAGTAGAATGAATCCTTAGAAGGATTTTCCTAAGTTAAGAATCCCATTACTATCAAGCTTAGCCTAGCTAATAGAAAACCTGGGTGGGATATATATTCATGCTATGAAAATCTCCAAGTCTAAGGACTTGTGTTTTGTTTAAATAAAACAACTAAGTAAATGAATCTCCTGGGTGGAATGGGACTTGCTTGGTGGTTTTTGGTTGAGTGGTTCACAAGGCCCATGTTTATGGTTTACCTTAGTGTATCTCACTTGTGGATGGCCACCCAGGAAACAAAGATATTTGAGATGTCAAATGTTGAGAAGCTTCAAGTGCAACCACTTGGCAATATGGGCTCTGCCATGATCATATAGGTTGCAAGAACTTAGCCACATGGACAGTGGGTGGTAGTGTTTGATAGGTTGGAACGCGTCCATGTTGGTCTAAGGGAAAGCTTCTGAAAGATTTTGTCTTGGGAAACCAAGTCTTGTGGGTAAAGTGCACCACCTCTGCAGAGTGTAAAAATCTAAGTACTTAGCCATGTCCCTGGAAAAGGACAATTTGAGCATCAAGACATGGAAGCAATCAAGAATCTCATTAGTCCAATTTCTAAATTAAAACTTGTGGGTGAACAAGGGTTGTGTGAAATTCTTCAATCTTTGATGGAGAGATGGCTTGGTACAAGGATCTTGAAATCTTTGATTGAGGAAAATGTTTTTGCCAAGCAAATCTTCAGTCTTTGATTTGTAGATGCCCTGAGTGGATCTTCAGTCTTTGATTTGTAGATGCCTTGGAAAGTTTTTGCCAAACAAAACTTAGTATTTTCAAAATGATAGGGAAAAATCTATTTTGAGCAATGCAAGCCTCAACTCCACTTAGCCAAAATGCATATAGATGATAGACTCCACTATACTACCAAAGTATCACTTGCCAATACAATTCAAATGTATTGACCCTTGTGGCTGTAACTTGTAATGTTGCAGGTTTGATTGATTTTAGTGAAGATTGATTGATTAGCATTACAAAGTCTACAACCAACATCTGCCTGTGGCAGATTTGAAGATGAAGGACCCAAGACTATAGTTATTCCGCTGCAATGTAATGTAATTACCCAATGAGCTAAGTTTGATGTAATAAAACTATTTTATTTCCTGGTTATAAAGTTGTATTATGACCTTTGTTTCTTGATATTACATCTAAACAGTGGATGCTATCTATTGATCTAGGGACTAGCATTGTAAACACAGGGGACCCTACCTTATTAAAGGCAGGGGATGCGACAATGACACTGCTTGATCCATATGTGGTTTGTGGAAAAGAACACACATGCAATGAGCACTGGTTGATCCATATGTGGTTTGTGGAAAGAACACACATGCAATGACCACTGGTTGATCCATGTGTGGTTTGTGAAAAGAACACACAAGCAATGCCACTGGTTGATCCATAAGTGGTTCGTGGAAAAGAACACACATGCAATGACCACTGGTTGATCCATGTGGTTTATGGAAAGAACACACATGTAATGAACACTGGTGGATCCATAAGTGGTTTGTGGAAAGAACACGCATGCAATGACTCTAGTGCTGGTTTTAGTATAAGAACACACATGCAATGACTCTAGTGGGTCCACATGTACATCGTGAAAAGAACACACATGCAATGCCACTGGTTGATCCATATGTGTTTTGTGAAAAGAACACACATGCAATGTCACTGCTTGATCCATGTGTGGTTTGTGGATAGAACACACATGCAATGACTCTAGTGCTAGTTTTAGTAAAAGAACACACATACAATGACTCTAGTGGGTCGACATGTAGTTTGTGAAAAAACAAACATGCAATGACAACTCGTTGTTCCATAAGTTGTTTGTGGAAAAGAACACAAATGCAATGAGTCTAGTGGATCCATGTGTGGTTTGTGGAAAAGAACACACATGCAATGAGTCTAGTGCTGGTTTTAGTATAAGAACACACATGCAATGACTCTAGTGGGTCCACATGTAGTTTGTGTAAAGAACACACATGCAATAACCACTGGTTGATCCATATGTGGTTTTTGGAAAAGAACACACATGCAATGAACACCGGTGGATCCATGTGTGGTTTGTGGAAAGAACACACATGCAATGACCACTGGTTGATCCATAAGTGGTTTGTGGAAATAACACACATGCAATGACTCTACTGGTTGATCCATGTGTGGTTTGTGGAAATTACACACATGCAATGACTCTAATGGATCCATAAGTGGTTTGTGGAAAACAACACACATACAATGACCACTAGTTGATCCATATGTGTTTTGCGGAAAAGAACACACATGCAATGACCACTGGTTGATCCATAAGTGGTTTGTGGAAAAGAACACACATGCAATGAGTCTAGTGCTGGTTTTAGTATAAGAACACACATGCAATGACTCTAGTGGGTCCACATGTTGTTTGTGAAAAGATAACACATGCAATGACCACTGGTTGATCCATATCTGATTTTTGGAAAAGAACACACATGCAATGAACACTGGTGGATCCATGTGTGGTTTGTGGAAAGAACACACATGTAATGACCACTGGTTAATCCATAAGTGGTTTGTGGAAAAGAACACACATGCAATGACCACTTCTTGATCCATGTGTGGTTTGTAGATAGAACACACATGCAATTAACACTAGTGGATCCATAAGTGGTTTGTGGAAAGAACACACATGCAATGACCACTAGTTGATCCATATGTGGTTTGTGGAAAGAACACACATGTAGTGAACACTGGTGGATCCATAAGTGGTTTGTGGAAAGAACACACATGCAATGACCACTGGTTGATCCATATGTGGTTTGTGGAAAGAACACACATACAGTGAACACTGGTGGATCCATATGTTGTTTGTGAAAATAACACAAATGCAATGACTCTAGTGCTGGTTTTAGTATAAGAACACAGATGCAATGACTCTAGTGGGTCCAGATGTAGTTTGTGAAAAGAACACACATGCAATGCCACTGGTTGATCCATAAGTGGTTTGTGGAAAGAACACACATGCAATGGCCACTAGTTGATCCATAAGTGGTTTGTGGAAATAACACACATGCAATGACCACTGGTTGATCCATAAGTGGTTTGTGCAAAGAACACACATGTAGTGACCACTGGTTGATCCATATGTTGTTTGTGAAAAGAACACACATGCAATGACTCTAGTGGGTCCACATGTAGTTTGTGAAAAGAACACACATGCAATGACCACTGGTTGATCCATAAGTGGTTTGTGGAAAAGAACACACATGCAATGAGTCTAGTGCTGGTTTTAGTATAAGAGCACACACGCAATGACTCTAGTGGGTCCACATGTGGTTTGTGAAAAGAACACACATGCAATGACCACTGGTTGATCCACATGTAGTTTGTGAAAAGATCACACATGCAATTCCACTGGTTGATCCATATGTGGTTTGTGAAAAGAACACACATGCAATTCCACTGGTTGATCCATGTGTGGTTTGTGAAAAGATCACACATGCAATTCCACTGGTTGATCCATATGAGGTTTGTGAAAAGATCACACATGCAATTCCACTGGTTGATCCATGTGTGGTTTATGGATAGAACACACATGCAATGATTCTAGTGCTTGTTTTAGTATAAGAACACACATACAATGACTATAGTGGGTCCACATGTAGTTTCTGAAAAGAACACACATGCAATGACCACTGGTTGATCCATAAGTTGCTTGTGGAAAAGAACACACATGCTATGAGTCTAGTGGATCCATGTGTGGTTTGTGGAAAAGAACACACATTCAATGAGTCTAGTGCTGGTTTTAGAATAAGAACACACATGCAATTACTCTAGTGGTCCACATATGGTTTGTGAAAAGAACACACATGCAATGAACACTGGTGGATCCATGTGTGGTTTGTGGAAAGAACACACATCTGATGACCACTAGTTGATCCATAAGTGGTTTGTGGAAAAGAACACACATGCAATGACCACTGGTTTATCCATGTGTGGTTTGTGGATAGAATAAACATGCAATGAACACTAGTGGATCCATAAGTGGTTTGTGGAAAGAACACACATGCAATGACCACTGGTTGATCTATATGTGGTTTGTGGAAAGAACACACATCCAGTGAACACTGGTGGATCCATAAGTGGTTTGTGGAAAGAACACACGTGCAATGACCACTTGTTGATCCATATGTGGTTTGCGGAAAGAACACACATGCACTGAACACTGGTGGATCCATATGTTGTTTGTGAAAAGAACACACATGCAATGACTCTAGTGCTGGTTTTAGTATAAGAACACACATACAATGACTCTAGTGGGTCCACATGTAGTTTGTGAAAAGAACACACATGCAATGAGCATTGGTTGATCCATAAGTTGTTTGTGGAAAAGAACACACATGCAATGAGTCTAGTGGATCCATGTGTGGTTTGTCAAAAAGAACACACATGCAATGAGTCTAGTGCTGGTGTTAGTATAAGAACACACATGCAATGACTCTAGTGGGTCCACATGTGGTTTGTGAAAAGAACACACATGTAATGACCACTGGATGATCCATATGTGGTTTTTGGAAAAGAACTCACATGCAATGAAAACTGGTGGATCCATGTGTGGTTTGTGGAAAGAACACAGATGCAATGACCACTGGTTGATCCATAAGTGGTTTGTGGAAAAGAACACACATGCAATGACCACTGGTTGATCCATTTGTGGTTTGTGCATAGAACACACATGCAATGAACACTAGTGGATCCATAAGTGGTTTGTGGAAAGAACACACATGCAATGACAACTGGTTGATCCATATGTGGTTTGTGGAAAGAACACACATGCAGTGAACACGGGTGGATCCATAAGTGGTTTGTGGAAAGAACACACATGCAATTACCACTGGTTGATCGATATGTGGTTTGTTGAAAGAACGCACATGCAGTGAACACTGGTGGATCCATATATTGTTTGTGAAAAGAACACACATGCAATGACTCTAGTGCTGGTTTTAGTATAAGAACACACATGCAATGACTCTAGTGGGTCCACATGTAGTTTGTGAAAAGAACACACATGCAATGCCATTGGTTGATCCATAAGTGGTTTGTGGAAAGAACACACATGCAATGGCCACTGGTTGATCCATAAGTAGTTTGTGGAAAGAACACACATGCAATGACCACTGGTGGATCCATAAGTCGTTTGTGGAAAGAAAAACATGCAGTGACCACTGGTGGATCCATATGTTGTTTGTGAAAAGAACACACATGCAATTGACACTGGTGGATCCATAAGTGGTTTGTGGAAAGAACACACATGCGATGAATCTAGTGCTAGTTTTAGTATAAGAACACACATGCAATGACTCTAATGGATCCATATGTGGTTTGTGAAAAGAAGACACATGCAATGACCACTTGTTGATCCATGTGTGATTTGTGGAAAGAACACACATGCAATGACCGTGGTGGATCCATGTGTGGTTTGTGAAAAGAACACATATGCAATGACTCTTGTGTTGGTTTTAGTATAAGAACACACATGCAATGACTCTAGTGGGTTCACATGTGGTTTGTGAAAAGAACACACGTGCAATGACCACTGGTTGATCCATATGTGGTTTGTGGAAAGAACACACATGCAATGACACTTCTTGATCCATGTGTGGTTTGTGGAAAAGAACACACATGCAATAACCACTGGTTGATCCATGTGTGGTTTGTGGAAAGAACACACATGCAATAACCACTAGTTGGTCCATATGTGGTTTGTGGAAAAGAACACACGTGCAATGACCACTGGTTGATCCATATGTGGTTTGTGGAAAGAACACACATGCAATGACCACTGGTTGATCTATGTGTGGTTTGTGAAAAGACCACACATGCAATGCCACCGGTTGATCCATAAGTGGTTTGTGGAAAAGAACACACATGCAATGACCACTGGTTTATCCATGTGTGTTTTGTGGATAGAATAAACATGCAATGAACACTAGTGGATCCATAAGTGGTTTGTGGAAAGAACACACATGCAATGACCACTGGTTGATCCATATGTGGTTTGTGGAAAGAACACACATCCAGTGAACACTGGTGGATCCATAAGTGGTTTGTGGAAAGAACACACATGCAATGACCACTTGTTGATCCATATGTTGTTTGTGGAAAGAACACACATGCAGTGAACACTGGTGGATCCATATGTTGTTTGTGAAAAGAACACACATGCAATGACTCTAGTGCTGGTTTTAGTATAAGAACACACATACAATGACTCTAGTGGGTCCACATGTAGTTTGTGAAAAGAACACACATGCAATGAGCATTGGTTGATCCATAAGTTGTTTGTGGAAAAGAACACACATGCAATGAGTCTAGTGGATCCATGTGTGGTTTGTCAAAAAGAACACACATGCAATGAGTCTAGTGCTGGTGTTAGTATAAGAACACACATGCAATGACTCTAGTGGGTCCACATGTGGTTTGTGAAAAGAACACACATGTAATGACCACTGGATGATCCATATGTGGTTTTTGGAAAAGAACTCACATGCAATGAAAACTGGTGGATCCATGTGTGGTTTGTGGAAAGAACACAGATGCAATGACCACTGGTTGATCCATAAGTGGTTTGTGGAAAAGAACACACATGCAATGACCACTGGTTGATCCATTTGTGGTTTGTGCATAGAACACACATGCAATGAACACTAGTGGATCCATAAGTGGTTTGTGGAAAGAACACACATGCAATGACAACTGGTTGATCCATATGTGGTTTGTGGAAAGAACACACATGCAGTGAACACGGGTGGATCCATAAGTGGTTTGTGGAAAGAACACATGCAATTACCACTGGTTGATCGATATGTGGTTTGTTGAAAGAACGCACATGCAGTGAACACTGGTGGATCCATATATTGTTTGTGAAAAGAACACACATGCAATGACTCTAGTGCTGGTTTTAGTATAAGAACACACATGCAATGACTCTAGTGGGTCCACATGTAGTTTGTGAAAAGAACACACATGCAATGCCATTGGTTGATCCATAAGTGGTTTGTGGAAAGAACACACATGCAATGGCCACTGGTTGATCCATAAGTAGTTTGTGGAAAGAACACACATGCAATGACCACTGGTGGATCCATAAGTCGTTTGTGGAAAGAAAAACATGCAGTGACCACTGGTGGATCCATATGTTGTTTGTGAAAAGAACACACATGCAATTGACACTGGTGGATCCATAAGTGGTTTGTGGAAAGAACACACATGCGATGAATCTAGTGCTAGTTTTAGTATAAGAACACACATGCAATGACTCTAATGGATCCATATGTGGTTTGTGAAAAGAAGACACATGCAATGACCACTTGTTGATCCATGTGTGGTTTGTGGAAAGAACACACATGCAATGACCGTGGTGGATCCATGTGTGGTTTGTGAAAAGAACACATATGCAATGACTCTTGTGTTGGTTTTAGTATAAGAACACACATGCAATGACTCTAGTGGGTTCACATGTGGTTTGTGAAAAGAACACACGTGCAATGACCACTGGTTGATCCATATGTGGTTTGTGGAAAGAACACACATGCAATGACACTTCTTGATCCATGTGTGGTTTGTGGAAAAGAACACACATGCAATAACCACTGGTTGATCCATGTGTGGTTTGTGGAAAGAACACACATGCAATAACCACTAGTTGGTCCATATGTGGTTTGTGGAAAAGAACACACGTGCAATGACCACTGGTTGATCCATATGTGGTTTGTGGAAAGAACACACATGCAATGACCACTGGTTGATCTATGTGTGGTTTGTGAAAAGACCACACATGCAATGCCACCGGTTGATCCATAAGTGGTTTGTGGAAAAGAACACACATGCAATGACCACTGGTTTATCCATGTGTGTTTTGTGGATAGAATAAACATGCAATGAACACTAGTGGATCCATAAGTGGTTTGTGGAAAGAACACACATGCAATGACCACTGGTTGATCCATATGTGGTTTGTGGAAAGAACACACATCCAGTGAACACTGGTGGATCCATAAGTGGTTTGTGGAAAGAACACACATGCAATGACTACTTGATGATCCATATGTTGTTTGTGGAAAGAACACACATGCAGTGAACACTGGTGGATCCATATGTTGTTTGTGAAAAGAACACACATGCAATGACTCTAGTGCTGGTTTTAGTATAAGAACACACATACAATGACTCTAGTGGGTCCACATGTAGTTTGTGAAAAGAACACACATGCAATGAGCATTGGTTGATCCATAAGTTGTTTGTGGAAAAGAACACACATGCAATGAGTCTAGTGGATCCATGTGTGGTTTGTCAAAAAGAACACACATGCAATGAGTCTAGTGCTGGTGTTAGTATAAGAACACACATGCAATGACTCTAGTGGGTCCACATGTGGTTTGTGAAAAGAACACACATGTAATGACCACTAGTTGATCCATATGTGGTTTTTGGAAAAGATCTCACATGCAATGAAAACTGGTGGATCCATGTGTGGTTTGTGGAAAGAACACAGATGCAATGACCACTGGTTGATCCATAAGTGGTTTGTGGAAAAGAACACACATGCAATGACCACTAGTTGATCCATTTGTGGTTTGTGCATAGAACACACATGCAATGAACACTAGTGGATCCATAAGTGGTTTGTGGAAAGAACACACATGCAATGACAACTGGTTGATCCATATGTGGTTTGTAGAAAGAACACACATGCAGTGAACACGGGTGGATCCATAAGTGGTTTGTGGAAAGAACACACATGCAATGACCACTGGTTGATCCATATGTGGTTTGTTGAAAGAACACACATGTAGTGAACACTGGTGGATCCATATATTGTTTGTGAAAAGAACACACATTCAATGACTCTAGTGATGGTTTTAGTATAAGAACACACATGCAATGACTCTAGTGGGTCCACATGTAGTTTGTGAAAAGAACACACATGCAATGCCATTGGTTGATCCATAAGTGGTTTGTGGAAAGAACACACATGCAATGGCCACTGGTTGATCCATAAGTGGTTTGTGGAAAGAACACACATGCAATGACCACTGGTGGATCCATAAGTCTATTGTGGAAAGAAAAACATGCAGTGACCACTGGTGGATCCATATGTTGTTTGTGAAAAGAACACACATGCAATGAACACTGGTGGATCCATAAGTGGTTTGTGGAAAGAACACACATGCGATGACTCTAGTGCTAGTTTTAGTATAAGAACACACATGCATGACTCTAATGGATCCATATGTGGTTTGTGAAAAGAACACACATGCAATGACCACTTGTTGATCCATGTGTGGTTTGTGGAAAGAACACACATGCAATGACCGTGGTGGATCCATGTGTGGTTTGTCAAAAGAACACATATGCAATGACTCTTGTGTTGGTTTTAGTATAAGAACACACATGCAATGACTCTAGTGGGTTCACATGTGGTTTGTGAAAAGAACACACGTGCAATGACCACTGGTTGATCCATATGTGGTTTGTGGAAAGAACACACATGCAATGACACTTCTTGATCCATGTGTGGTTTGTGGAAAAGAACACACATGCAATAACCACTGGTTGATCCATGTGTGGTTTGTGGAAAGAACACACATGCAATAACCACTAGTTGGTCCATATGTGGTTTGTGGAAAAGAACACACATGCAATGACCACTGGTTGATCCATATGTGGTTTGTGGAAAGAACACACATGCAATGACCACTGGTTGATCCATGTGTGGTTTGTGAAAAGAACACACATGCAATGCCACCGGTTGATCCATAAGTGGTTTGTGGAAAAGAACACACATGCAATGACCACAGGTTGATCCATGTGGTTTGTGGAAAGAACACACATGCAATGAACACTGGTGGATCCATAAGTGGTTTGTGGAAAGAACACGCATGCAATGACTCTAGTGCTGGTTTTAGTATAAGAACACACAATCAATGACTCTAGTGGGTCCATATGTGATTTGTAGAAAGAACACACATGCAATGACATTGGTTGATCCATGTGTGGTTTGTGGAAAGAACACACATGCAATAGCTCTAGTGGTTGATCCATGTGTGGTTTGTGGAAATAACACACATGCAATGACTCTAGTGGTTGATCCATGTGTGGTTTGTGGAAATAACACACATGCAATGACTCTAATGGATCCATATGTGATTTGTGGAAAAGAACACACATGCAATGACCACTGGTTGATCCATATGTGGTTTGTGGAAAGAACACACATGCAATAACACTGGTCGATCCATGTGTGGTTTGTGAAAAGAACATATATGCAATGCCACTGGTTGATCCATGTGTGGTTTGTGGATAGAACACACATGCAATGACTCTAGTGCTAGGTTTAGTATAAGAACACACATACAATATGACTCTAGTGGGTCCACATGTAGTTTGTGAAAAGAACACACATGCAATGACCACTGGTTGATCCATAAGTTGTTTGTGGAGAAGAACACACATGCAATGAGTCTAGTGGATCCATGTGTGGTTTGTGGAAAAGAACACACATGCAATGAGTCTAGTGCTGGTTTTAGTATAAGAACACACATGCAATGACTCTAGTGGGTCCACATGTGGTTTGTGAAATGGTACCACATGCAATGACCCCTGGTTGATCCATATGTGGTTTTGGAAAGAACACACATGGAAAGAACACTGGTGGATCCATGTGTGTCTTCTGGAAATCTCACAAATTCAATGACCACTGGTTTTTCCATTTGTGGTTTTTGGAAAAGAACACACATGCAATGACCACTGGTTGATCCATGTGTGGTTTGTGGAAAGAACACACATGCAATGAACACTAGTGGATCCATACGTGGTTTGTGGAAAGAACACACATGCAATGACCACTAGTTGATCCATATGTGGTTTGTGGAAAGAACACACATGCAGTGAACACCGTGGATCCATAAGTGGTTTGGGGAAAGAAAGAACACATGCAATCACCACTGGTTGGTCCATAAGTGGTTTGTGGAAATTCTACACATGCAGTGACCACTGGTGGATCCATATGTTGTTTGTGAAAAGAACACACATGCAATGAACACTGGTGGATCCATAAGTGGTTTGTGGAAAGAACACACATGCAATGACTCTAGTGCTAGTTTTAGTATAAGAACACACATGCAATGACTCTAATGGATCCATATGTAGTTTGTGAAAAGAATACACATGCAATGAACACTTATTGATCCATGTGTGGTTTGTGGAAAGAACACACATGCAATGACAGTGGTGGATCCATGTGTGGTTTGTGAAATGAACACACATGCAATGAGTCTAGTGTTGGTTTTAGTATAAGAACACACATGCAATGACTCTAGTGGGTTCACATGTGGTTTGTGAAAAGAACACACATGCAATGACCACTGGTTCATCCATCTGTGGTTTGTGGAAAGAACACACATGCAATGACAGTGCTTGATCCATGCGTGGTTTGTGGAAAGAACACACATGCAGTGACCTTGGTTGATCCATGTGTGGTTTGTGGAAAGAGCACACATGCAATAACCACTGGTTGATCCATGTGTGGTTTGTGAAAAGATCACACATGCAATGCCACCGGTTGATCCATAAGTGGTTTGTGGAAAAGAACACACATGCAATGACCACTGGTTGATCCATAAGTGGGTTGTCGAAAGAACACACATAGAGTGAACACTGGTGGATCCATAAGTGGTTTGCGGAAAGAACACACATGCAATGATTCTAGTGCTGGTTTTAGTATAAGAACACACAAGCAATGAATCTAGTGGGTCCATATATGAGTTGTGGAAAGAACACACATGCAATGACACTTGTTGATCCATGTGTGGTTTGTGGAAAGAACACACATGCAATGACTCTAGTGGTTGATCCATGTGTGGTTTGTGGAAATAACACACATGCAATGACTCTAGAGGTTGATCCATAAGTGGTTTGTGGAAAGAACACACATGCAATGACTCTAATGGATCCATAAGTGGTTTGTGGAAAAGAACACACATGCAATGACCACTGGTTGATCCATATCTGGTTTGTGGAAAGAAAACACATGCAATGCCACTGGTTGATTCATGTGTGGTTTGTGAAAAGAACACACATGCAATGCCACTAGTTGATCCATGTGTGGTTTGTGGATAGAACACACATCCAATTACTCTAGTGCTAGTTTTAGTATAAGAACACACATACAATGACTCTAGTGGGTCCACATGTAGTTTGTGAAAATAACACACATGCAATGACCACTGGTTGATCCATAAGTTGTTTATGGAAAAGAACACACATGCAATGAGTCTAGTGGATCCATGTGTGGTTTGTGGAAAAGAACACACATGCAATGAGTCTAGTGCTTGTTTTAGTATAAGAACACACATGCAATGACTCTAGTGGGTTCACATGTGGTTTGTGAAAAGAACACACATGCAATGACCACTGGTTGATCCATATGTGGTTTGTGGAAAGAACACACATGCAATGACACTGCTTGATTCATGTGTGGTTAGTGGAAAAGAACACACATGCAATGACCACTGGTTGATCCATGTGTGCTTTGTGGAAAGAACACACATGCAATGACCACTGGTTGATCCATATGTGGTCTTTGGAAAGAACACACATGCAATGAACACTGGTGGATCCATGTGTGGTTTGTGGAAAGAACACACATGCAATGACCACTGGTTGATCCATAAGTGTTTTGTGGAAAATAACACACATGCAATGACCACTGGTTGATCCATGCGTGGTTTGTGGATAGAACACACATGCAATGAACACTGGTGGATCCATAAGTGGTTTGTGGGAAGAACACACATGTAATGACCACTAGTTGATCCATATTTGGTTTGTGGAAAGAACACACATGAAGTGAACACTGGTGGATCCATAAGTGGTTTTTGGAAAGAACACACATGCAATGACCACTCGTTGATCCATATGTGGTTTGTGGAAAGAACACACATGCAGTGAACACTGGTGGATCCATATGTTGTTTTCGAAAAGAACACACATGCAATGACTCTAGTGCTGGTTTTAGTATAAGAACACACATGAAATGACTCTAGTGGGTCCACATGTAGTTTGTGAAAAGAACACACATGCAATGCCACTGGTTGATCCATAAGTGGTTTGTGGAAAGAACACACATGCAATGGCCACTGGTTGATCCATAAGTGGTTTGTGGAAAGAACACACATGCAATGACCACTGGTGGATCCATAATTGGTTTGTGGAAAGAAAAACATCCAGATACAACAGGTGGATCCATATGTGTTTTGTGAAAAGGTACCACATGCAATGACCCCTGGTTGATCCATATGTGGTTTTGGAAAAGAACACACATGCAATGAACACTGGTGGATCCATGTGGCTTCGGAAATATCACACATGCAATGACCACTGGTTGATCCATATGTGGTTTGTGGAAAAGAACACACATGCAATGACCACTGGTTGATCCATGTGTGGTTTGTGGAAAGAACACACATGCAATGAACACTAGTGGATCCATAAGTGGTTTGTGGAAAGAACACACATGCAATGACCACTAGTTGATCCATATGTGGTTTGTGGAAAGAACACACATGCAGTGAACACTGGTGGATCCATAAGTGGTTTGGGGAAAGAACACACATGCAATCACCACTGGTTGGTCCATAAGTGGTTTGTGGAAATTCTACACATGCAGTGACCACTGGTGGATCCATATGTTGTTTGTGAAAAGAACACACATGCAATGAACACTGGTGGATCCATAAGTGGTTTGTGGAAAGAACACACATGCAATGACTCTAGTGCTAGTTTTAGTATAAGAACACACATGCAATGACTCTAATGGATCCATATGTAGTTTGTGAAAAGAATACACATGCAATGACTCTAGTGATGGTTTTAGTATAAGAACACACATGCAATGACTCTAGTGGGTCCACATGTAGTTTGTGAAAAGAACACACATTTAATGCCATTGGTTGATCCATAAGTGGTTTGTGGAAAGAACACACATGCAATGGCCACTGGTTGATCCATAAGTGGTTTGTGGAAAGAACACACATGCAATGACCACTGGTGGATCCATAAGTCTATCGTGGAAAGAAAAACATGCAGTGACCACTGGTGGATCCATATGTTGTTTGTGAAAAGAACACACATGCAATGAACACTGGTGGATCCATAAGTGGTTTGTGGAAAGAACACACATGCGATGACTCTAGTGCTAGTTTTAGTATAAGAACACACATGCAATGACTCTAATGGATCCATATGTGGTTTGTGAAAAGAACACACATGCAATGACCACTTGTTGATCCATGTGTGGTTTGTGGAAAGAACACACATGCAATGACCGTGGTGGATCCATGTGTGGTTTGTCAAAAGAACACATATGCAATGACTCTTGTGTTGGTTTTAGTATAAGAACACACATGCAATGACTCTAGTGGGTTCACATGTGGTTTGTGAAAAGAACACACGTGCAATGACCACTGGTTGATCCATATGTGGTTTGTGGAAAGAACACACATGCAATGACACTTCTTGATCCATGTGTGGTTTGTGGAAAAGAACACACATGCAATAACCACTGGTTGATCCATGTGTGGTTTGTGGAAAGAACACACATGCAATAACCACTAGTTGGTCCATATGTGGTTTGTGGAAAAGAACACACATGCAATGACCACTGGTTGATCCATATGTGGTTTGTGGAAAGAACACACATGCAATGACCACTGGTTGATCCATGTGTGGTTTGTGAAAAGAACACACATGCAATGCCACCGGTTGATCCATAAGTGGTTTGTGGAAAAGAACACACATGCAATGACCACTGGTTGATCCATGTGGTTTGTGGAAAGAACACACATGCAATGAACACTGGTGGATCCATAAGTGGTTTGTGGAAAGAACACGCATGCAATGACTCTAGTGCTGGTTTTAGTATAAGAACACACAATCAATGACTCTAGTGGGTCCATATGTGATTTGTAGAAAGAACACACATGCAATGACATTGGTTGATCCATGTGTGGTTTGTGGAAAGAACACACATGCAATAGCTCTAGTGGTTGATCCATGTGTGGTTTGTGGAAATAACACACATGCAATGACTCTAGTGGTTGATCCATGTGTGGTTTGTGGAAATAACACACATGCAATGACTCTAATGGATCCATATGTGATTTGTGGAAAAGAACACACATGCAATGACCACTGGTTGATCCATATGTGGTTTGTGGAAAGAACACACATGCAATAACACTGGTCGATCCATGTGTGGTTTGTGAAAAGAACATATATGCAATGCCACTGGTTGATCCATGTGTGGTTTGTGGATAGAACACACATGCAATGACTCTAGTGCTAGGTTTAGTATAAGAACACACATACAATATGACTCTAGTGGGTCCACATGTAGTTTGTGAAAAGAACACACATGCAATGACCACTGGTTGATCGATAAGTTGTTTGTGGAGAAGAACACACATGCAATGAGTCTAGTGGATCCATGTGTGGTTTGTGGAAAAGAACACACATGCAATGAGTCTAGTGCTGGTTTTAGTATAAGAACACACATGCAATGACTCTAGTGGGTCCACATGTGGTTTGTGAAAAGGTACCACATGCAATGACCCCTGGTTGATCCATATGTGGTTTTTGGAAAAGAACACACATGCAATGAACACTGGTGGATCCATGTGTGGCTTCTGGAAATATCACACATGCAATGACCACTGGTTGATCCATATGTGGTTTGTGGAAAAGAACACACATGCAATGACCACTGGTTGATCCATGTGTGGTTTGTGGAAAGAACACACATGCAATGAACACTAGTGGATCCATAAGTGGTTTGTGGAAAGAACACACATGCAATGACCACTAGTTGATCCATATGTGGTTTGTGGAAAGAACACACATGCAGTGAACACTGGTGGATCCATAAGTGGTTTGGGGAAAGAACACACATGCAATCACCACTGGTTGGTCCATAAGTGGTTTGTGGAAATTCTACACATGCAGTGACCACTGGTGGATCCATATGTTGTTTGTGAAAAGAACACACATGCAATGAACACTGGTGGATCCATAAGTGGTTTGTGGAAAGAACACACATGCAATGACTCTAGTGCTAGTTTTAGTATAAGAACACACATTGAATGACTCTAATGGATCCATATGTAGTTTGTGAAAAGAATACACATGCAATGAACACTTATTGATCCATGTGTGGTTTGTGGAAAGAACACACATGCAATGACAGTGGTGGATCCATGTGTGGTTTGTGAAATGAACACACATGCAATGAGTCTAGTGTTGGTTTTAGTATAAGAACACACATGAAATGACTCTAGTGGGTTCACATGTGGTTTGTGAAAAGAACACACATGCAATGACCACTGGTTGATCCATCTGTGGTTTGTGGAAAGAACACACATGCAATGACAGTGCTTGATCCATGCGTGGTTTGTGGAAAAGAACACACATGCAGTGACCACTGGTTGATCCATGTGTGGTTTGTGGAAAGAGCACACATGCAATAACCACTGGTTGATCCATGTGTGGTTTGTGAAAAGATCACACATGCAATGCCACCGGTTGATCCATAAGTGGTTTGTGGAAAAGAACACACATGCAATGACCACTGGTTGATCCATAAGTGGGTTGTCGAAAGAACACACATAGAGTGAACACTGGTGGATCCATAAGTGGTTTGCGGAAAGAACACACATGCAATGATTCTAGTGCTGGTTTTAGTATAAGAACACACAAGCAATGAATCTAGTGGGTCCATATATGAGTTGTGGAAAGAACACACATGCAATGACACTTGTTGATCCATGTGTGGTTTGTGGAAAGAACACACATGCAATGACTCTAGTGGTTGATCCATGTGTGGTTTGTGGAAATAACACACATGCAATGACTCTAGAGGTTGATCCATAAGTGGTTTGTGGAAAGAACACACTTGCAATGACTCTAATGGATCCATAAGTGGTTTGTGGGAAAGAACACACATGCAATGACCACTGGTTGATCCATATCTGGTTTGTGGAAAGAAAACACATGCAATGCCACTGGTTGATTCATGTGTGGTTTGTGAAAAGAACACACATGCAATGCCACTAGTTGATCCATGTGTGGTTTGTGGATAGAACACACATCCAATTACTCTAGTGCTAGTTTTAGTATAAGAACACACATACAATGACTCTAGTGGGTCCACATGTAGTTTGTGAAAATAACACACATGCAATGACCACTGGTTGATCCATAAGTTGTTTATGGAAAAGAACACACATGCAATGAGTCTAGTGGATCCATGTGTGGTTTGTGGAAAACAACACACATGCAATGAGTCTAGTGCTTGTTTTAGTATAAGAACACACATGCAATGACTCTAGTGGGTTCACATGTGGTTTGTGAAAAGAACACACATGCAATGACCACTGGTTGATCCATATGTGGTTTGTGGAAAGAACACACATGCAATGACACTGCTTGATTCATGTGTGGTTAGTGGAAAAGAACACACATGCAATGACCACTGGTTGATCCATGTGTGCTTTGTGGAAAGAACACACATGCAATGACCACTGGTTGATCCATATGTGGTCTTTGGAAAAGAACACACATGCAATGAACACTGGTGGATCCATGTGTGGTTTGTGGAAAGAACACACATGCAATGACCACTGGTTGATCCATAAGTGTTTTGTGGAAAATAACACACATGCAATGACCACTGGTTGATCCATGCGTGGTTTGTGGATAGAACACACATGCAATGAACACTGGTGGATCCATAAGTGGTTTGTGGGAAGAACACACATGTAATGACCACTAGTTGATCCATATTTGGTTTGTGGAAAGAACACACATGAAGTGAACACTGGTGGATCCATAAGTGGTTTTTGGAAAGAACACACATGCAATGACCACTCGTTGATCCATATGTGGTTTGTGGAAAGAACACACATGCACGGTGAACCTTTGGTGGATCCATATGTTGTTTTCGAAAAGAACACACATGCAATGACTCTAGTGCTGGTTTTAGTATAAGAACACACATGCAATGACTCTAGTGGGTCCACATGTAGTTTGTGAAAAGAACACACATGCAATGCCACTGGTTGATCCATAAGTGGTTTGTGGAAAGAACACACATGCAATGGCCACTGGTTGATCCATAAGTGGTTTGTGGAAAGAACACACATGCAATGACCACTGGTGGATCCATAATTGGTTTGTGGAAAGAAAAACATGCAGTGACCACTGGTGGATCCATATGTGGTTTGTGAAAAGGTACCACATGCAATGACCCCTGGTTGATCCATATGTGGTTTTTGGAAAAGAACACACATGCAATGAACACTGGTGGATCCATGTGTGGCTTCTGGAAATATCACACATGCAATGACCACTGGTTGATCCATATGTGGTTTGTGGAAAAGAACACACATGCAATGACCACTGGTTGATCCATGTGTGGTTTGTGGATAGAACACACATGCAATGAACACTAGTGGATCCATAAGTGGTTTGTGGAAAGAACACACATGCAATGACCACTAGTTGATCCATATGTGGTTTGTGGAAAGAACACACATCAAAGTGAACACTGGTGGATCCATAAGTGGTTTGGGGAAAGAACACACATGCAATCACCACTGGTTGGTCCATAAGTGGTTTGTGGAAATTCTACACATGCGGTGACCACTGGTGGATCCATATGTTGTTTGTGAAAAGAACACACATGCAATGAACACTGGTGGATCCATAAGTGGTTTGTGGAAAGAACACACATGCAATGACTCTAGTGCTAGTTTTAGTATAAGAACACACATGCAATGACTCTAATGGATCCATATGTAGTTTGTGAAAAGAATACACATGCAATGAACACTTATTGATCCATGTGTGGTTTGTGGAAAGAACACACATGCAATGACAGTGGTGGATCCATGTGTGGTTTGTGAAATGAACACACATGCAATGAGTCTAGTGTTGGTTTTAGTATAAGAACACACATGCAATGACTCTAGTGGGTTCACATGTGGTTTGTGAAAAGAACACACATGCAATGACCACTGGTTGATCCATATGTGGTTTGTGGAAAGAACACACATGCAATGACACTGCTTGATCCATGCGTGGTTTGTGGAAAAGAACACACATGCAGTGACCACTGGTTGATCCATGTGTGGTTTGTGGAAAGAGCACACATGCAATAACCACTGGTTGATCCATGTGTGGTTTGTGAAAAGATCACACATGCAATGCCACCGGTTGATCCATAAGTGGTTTGTGGAAAAGAACACATATGCAATGACCACTAGTTGATCCATAAGTGGTTTGTCGAAAGAACACACATAGAGTGAACACTGGTGGATCCATAAGTGGTTTGTGGAAAGAACACACATGCAATGATTCTAGTGCTGGTTTTAGTATAAGAACACACAAGCAATGAATCTAGTGGGTCCATATATGAGTTGTGGAAAGAACACACATGCAATGACACTTGTTGATCCATGTGTGGTTTGTGGAAAGAACACACATGCAATGACTCTAGTGGTTGATCCATGTGTGGTTTGTGGAAATAACACACATGCAATGACTCTAGAGGTTGATCCATAAGTGGTTTGTGGAAAGAACACACATGCAATGACTCTAATGGATCCATAAGTGGTTTGTGGAAAAGAACACACATGCAATGACCACTGGTTGATCCATATGTGGTTTGTGGAAAGAAAACACATGCAATGCCACTGGTTGATTCATGTGTGGTTTGTGAAAAGAACACACATGCAATGCCACTAGTTGATCCATGTGTGGTTTGTGGATAGAACACACATGCAATTACTCTAGTGCTAGTTTTAGTATAAGAACACACATACAATGACTCTAGTGGGTCCACATGTAGTTTGTGAAAATAACACACATGCAATGACCACTGGTTGATCCATAAGTTGTTTATGGAAAAGAACACACATGCAATGAGTCTAGTGGATCCAAGTGTGGTTTGTGGAAAAGAACACACATGCAATGAGTCTAGTGCTTGTTTTAGTATAAGAACACACATGCAATGACTCTAGTGGGTTCACATGTGGTTTGTGAAAAGAACACACATGCAATGACCACTGGTTGATCCATATGTGGTTTGTGGAAAGAACACACATGCAATGACACTGCTTGATTCATGTGTGGTTTGTGGAAAAGAACACACATGCAATGACCACTGGTTGATCCATGTGTGCTTTGTGGAAAGAACACACATGCAATGACCACTGGTTGATCCATATGTGGTCTTTGGAAAAGAACACACATGCAATGAACACTGGTGGATCCATGTGTGGTTTGTGGAAAGAACACACATGCAATGACCACTGGTTGATCCATAAGTGTTTTGTGGAAAATAACACACATGCAATGACCACTGGTTGATCCATGCGTGGTTTGTGGATAGAACACACATGCAATGAACACTGGTGGATCCATAAGTGGTTTGTGGGAAGAACACACATGTAATGACCACTAGTTGATCCATATGTGGTTTGTGGAAAGAACACACATGAAGTGAACACTGGTGGATCCATAAGTGGTTTGTGGAAAGAACACACATGCAATGACCACTCGTTGATCCATAAGTGGTTTGTGGAAAGAACACACATGCAGTGAACACTGGTGGATCCATATGTTGTTTTCGAAAAGAACACACATGCAATGACTCTAGTGCTGGTTTTAGTATAAGAACACACATGCAATGACTCTAGTGGGTCCACATGTAGTTTGTGAAAAGAACACACATGCAATGCCACTGGTTGATCCATAAGTGGTTTGTGGAAAGAACACACATGCAATGGCCACTGGTTGATCCATAAGTGGTTTGTGGAAAGAACACACATGCAATGACCACTGGTGGATCCATAAGTGGTTTGTGGAAAGAAAAACATGCAGTGACCACTGGTGGATCCATATGTGGTTTGTGAAAAGGTACCACATGCAATGACCCCTGGTTGATCCATATGTGGTTTTTGGAAAAGAACACACATGCAATGAACACTGGTGGATCCATGTGTGGCTTCTGGAAATATCACACATGCAATGACCACTGGTTGATCCATATGTGGTTTGTGGAAAAGAACACACATGCAATGACCACTGGTTGATCCATGTGTGGTTTGTGGAAAGAACACACATGCAATGAACACCAGTGGATCCATAAGTGGTTTGTGGAAAGAACACACATGCAATGACCACTAGTTGATCCATATGTGGTTTGTGGAAAGAACACACATGCAGTGAACACTGGTGGATCCATAAGTGGTTTGGGGAAAGAACACACATGCAATCACCACTGGTTGGTCCATAAGTGGTTTGTGGAAATTCTACACATGCAGTGACCACTGGTGGATCCATATGTTGTTTGTGAAAAGAACACACATGCAATGAACACTGGTGGATCCATAAGTGGTTTGTGGAAAGAACACACATGCAATGACTCTAGTGCTAGTTTTAGTATAAGAACACACATGCAATGACTCTAATGGATCCATATGTAGTTTGTGAAAAGAATACACATGCAATGAACACTTATTGATCCATGTGTGGTTTGTGGAAAGAACACACATGCAATGACAGTGGTGGATCCATGTGTGGTTTGTGAAATGAACACACATGCAATGAGTCTAGTGTTGGTTTTAGTATAAGAACACACATGCAATGACTCTAGTGGGTTCACATGTGGTTTGTGAAAAGAACACACATGCAATGACCACTGGTTGATCCATATGTGGTTTGTGGAAAGAACACACATGCAATGACACGGCTTGATCCATGTGTGGTTTGCGGAAAAGAACACACATGCAATGACCACTGGTTGATCCATGTGTGGTTTGTGGAAAGAGCACACATGCAATAACCACTGGTTGATCCATGTGTGGTTTGTGAAAAGATCACACATGCAATGCCACCGGTTGATCCATAAGTGGTTTGTGGAAAAGAACACACATGCAATGACCACTAGTTGATCCATAAGTGGTTTGTCGAAAGAACACACATAGAGTGAACACTGGTGGATCCATAAGTGGTTTGTGGAAAGAACACACATGCAATGATTCTAGTGCTGGTTTTAGTATAAGAACACACAAGCAATGAATCTAGTGGGTCCATATATGAGTTGTGGAAAGAACACACATGCAATGACACTTGTTGATCCATGTGTGGTTTGTGGAAAGAACACACATGCAATGACTCTAGTGGTTGATCCATGTGTGGTTTGTGGAAATAACACACATGCAATGACTCTAGAGGTTGATCCATAAGTGGTTTGTGGAAAGAACACACATGCAATGACTCTAATGGATCCATAAGTGGTTTGTGGAAAAGAACACACATGCAATGACCACTGGTTGATCCATATGTGGTTTGTGGAAAGAAAACACATGCAATGCCACTGGTTGATTCATGTGTGGTTTGTGAAAAGAACACACATGCAATGCCACTAGTTGATCCATGTGTGGTTTGTGGATAGAACACACATGCAATTACTCTAGTGCTAGTTTTAGTATAAGAACACACATACAATGACTCTAGTGGGTCCACATGTAGTTTGTGAAAATAACACACATGCAATGACCACTGGTTGATCCATAAGTTGTTTATGGAAAAGAACACACATGCAATGAGTCTAGTGGATCCATGTGTGGTTTGTGGAAAAGAACACACATGCAATGAGTCTAGTGCTTGTTTTAGTATAAGAACACACATGCAATGACTCTAGTGGGTTCACATGTGGTTTGTGAAAAGAACACACATGCAATGACCACTGGTTGATCCATATGTGGTTTGTGGAAAGAACACACATGCAATGACACTGCTTGATTCATGTGTGGTTTGTGGAAAAGAACACACATGCAATGACCACTGGTTGATCCATGTGTGCTTTGTGGAAAGAACACACATGCAATGACCACTGGTTGATCCATATGTGGTCTTTGGAAAAGAACACACATGCAATGAACACTGGTGGATCCATGTGTGGTTTGTGGAAAGAACACACATGCAATGACCACCGGTTGATCCATAAGTGTTTTGTGGAAAATAACACACATGCAATGACCACTGGTGATCCATGCGTGGTTTGTGGATAGAACACACATGCAATGAACACTGGTGGATCCATAAGTGGTTTGTGGGAAGAACACACATGTAATGACCACTAGTTGATCCATATGTGGTTTGTGGAAAGAACACACATGAAGTGAACACTGGTGGATCCATAAGTGGTTTTTGGAAAGAACACACATGCAATGACCACTCGTTGATCCATATGTGGTTTGTGGAAAGAACACACATGCAGTGAACACTGGTGGATCCATATGTTGTTTTCGAAAAGAACACACATGCAATGACTCTAGTGCTGGTTTTAGTATAAGAACACACATGCAATGACTCTAGTGGGTCCACATGTAGTTTGTGAAAAGAACACACATGCAATGCCACTGGTTGATCCATAAGTGGTTTGTGGAAAGAACACACATGCAATGGCCACTGGTTGATCCATAAGTGGTTTGTGGAAAGAACACACATGCAATGACCACTGGTGGATCCATAAGTGGTTTGTGGAAAGAAAAACATGCAGTGACCACTGGTGGATCCATATGTTGTTTGTGAAAAGAACACACATGCAATGAACACTGGTGGATCCATAAGTGGTTTGTGGAAAGAACACACATGCAATGACTCTAGTGCTAGTTTTAGTATAAGAACACACATGCAATGACTCTAATGGATCCATATGTGGTTTGTGAAAAGAACACACATGCATTGACCACTTGTTGATCCATGTGTGGTTTGTGGAAAGAACACACATGCAATGACCGTGGTGGATCCATGTGTGGTTTGTGAAAAGAACACATATGCAATGACTCTAGTGTTGGTTTTAGTATAAGAACACACATGCAATGATTCTAGTGGGTTCACATGTGGGTTGTGAAAAGAACACACGTGCAATGACCACTAGTTGATCCATATGTGGTTTGTGGAAAGAACACACATGCAATGACACAGCTTGATCCATGTGTGGTTTTTGGAAAAGAACACACATGCAATGACCACTGGTTGATCCATGTGTGGTTTGTGGAAAGAACACACATGCAATAACCACTAGTTGATCCATATGTGTTTTGTGGAAAAGAACACACATGCAATGACCACTGGTTGATCCATATGTGGTTTGTGGAAAGAACACACATGCAATGACCACTGGTTGATCCATGTGTGGTTTGTGAAAAGAACACACATGCAATGCCACTGGTTGATCCATAAGTGGTTTATGGAAAAGAACACACATGCAATGACCACTGGTTGATCCATGTGGTTTGTGGAAAGAACACACATGCAATGAACACTGGTGGATCCATAAGTGGTTTGTAGAAAGAACACGCATGCAATGACTCTAGTGCTGGTTTTAGTAAAAGAACACACAAGCAATGACTCTAGTGGGTCCATATGTGATTTGTGGAAAGAACACAGATGCAATGACACTGGTTGATCCATGTGTGGTTTGTGGAAAGAACACACATGCAATAGCTCTTGTGGTTGATCCATGTGTGGTTTGTGGAAATAACACACATGCAATGACTCTAGTGGTTGATCCATGTGTGGTTTGTGGAAATAACACACATGCAATGACTCTAATGGATCCATATGTGATTTGTGGAAAAGAACACACATGCAATGACCATTGGTTGATCCATATGTGGTTTGTGGAAACAACACACATGCAATAACACTGGTTGATCCATGTGTGGTTTGTGAAAAGAACATACATGCAATGCCACTGGTTGATCCATGTGTGGTTTGTGGATAGAACACACATGCAATGACTCTAGTGCTAGGTTTAGTATAAGAACACACATACAATGACTCTAGTGGGTCCACATGTAGTTTGTGAAAAGAACACACATGCAATGACCACTGGTTGATCCATAAGTTGTCTGTGGAAAAGAACACACATGCAATGAGTCTAGTGGATCCATGTGTGGTTTGTGGAAAAGAACACACATGCAATGAGTCTAGTGCTGGTTTTAGTATAAGAACAGACATGCAATGACTCTAGTGGGTCCACATGTGGTTTGTGAAAAGATACCACATGCAATGACCACTGGTTGAATCATATGTGGTTTTTGGAAAAGAACACACATGCAATGAACACTGATGGATCCATGTGTGGTTTCTGGAAAGAACACACATGCAATGACCACTTGTTGATCCATAAGTGGTTTGTAGAAAAGAACACACATGCAATGACCACTGGTTGATCCATATGTGGTTTATGGAAAGAACACACATGCAATGACACTGCTTGATCCATGCGTGGTTTGTGGAAAAGAACACACATGCAGTGACCACTGGTTGATCCATGTGTGGTTTGTGGAAAGAGCACACATGCAATGACAACTGGTTGATCCATGTGTGGTTTGTGAAAAGAACACACATGCAATGCCACCGGTTGATCCATAAGTGGTTTGTGGAAAAGAACACACATGCAATGACCACTGGTTGATCCATAAGTGGTTTGTGGAAAGAACACACATAGAGTGAACACTGGTGGATCCATAAGTGGTTTGTGGAAAGAACACACATGCAATGATTCTAGTGCTGGTTTTAGTATAAGAACACACAAGCAATGAATCTGGTGGGTCCATATATGAGTTGTGGAAAGAACACACATGCAATGATACTTGTTGATCCATGTGTGGTTTGTGGAAAGAACACACATGCAATGACTCTAGTGGTTGATCCATGTGTGGTTTGTGGAAATAACACACATGCAATGACTCTAGAGGTTGATCCATAAGTGGTTTGTGGAAAGAACACACATGCAATGACTCTAATGGATCCATAAGTGGTTTGCGGAAAAGAACACACATGCAATGACCACTGGTTGATCCGTATGTGGTTTGTGGAAAGAAAACACAGGCAATGCCACTGGTTGATTCATGTGTGGTTTGTGAAAAGAACACAGATGCAATGCCACTAGTTGATCCATGTGTGGTTTGTGGATAGAACACACATGCAATTACTCTAGTGCTAGTTTTAGTATAAGAACACACATACAATGACTCTAGTGGGTCCACATGTAGTTTGTGAAAATAACACACATGCAATGACCACTGGTTGATCCATAAGTTGTTTATGGAAAAGAACACACATGCAATGAGTCTAGTGCTTGTTTTAGTATAAGAACACACATGCAATGACTCTAGTGGGTCCACATGTGGTTTGTGAAAAGAATACACATGCAATGACCACTGGTTGATCCATATGTGGTCTTTGGAAAAGAACACACATGCAATGAACACTAGTGGATCCATGTGTGGTTTGTGGAAAGAACACACATGCAATGGCCACTGGTTGATCCATAAGTGGTTTGTGGAAAGAACACACATGCAATGACCACTGGTGGATCCATAAGTGGTTTGTGGAAAGAAAAACATGCAGTGACCACTGGTGGATCCATATGTTGTTTGTGAAAAGAACACACATGCAATGAACACTGGTGGATCCATAAGTGGTTTGTGGAAAGAACACACATGCAATGACTCTAGTGCTAGTTTTAGTATAAGAACACACATGCAATGACTCTAATGGATCCATATGTGGTTTGTGAAAAGAACACACATGCAATGACCACTTGTTGATCCATGTGTGGTTTGTGAAAAGAACACATATGCAATGACTCTAGTGTTGGTTTTAGTATAAGAACACACATGCAATGATTCTAGTGGGTTCACATGTGGTTTGTGAAAAGAACAAACGTGCAATGACCACTAGTTGATCCATATGTGGTTTGTGGAAATAACACACATGCAATGACACAGCTTGATCCATGTGTGGTTTTTGGAAAAGAACACACATGCAATGACCACTGGTTGATCCATGTGTGGTTTGTGGAAAGAACACACATGCAATAACCACTAGTTGATCCATATGTGGTTTGTGGAAAAGAACACACATGCAATGACCACTGGTTGATCCATATGTGGTTTGTGGAAAGAACACACATGCAATGACCACTGGTTGATCCATGTGTGGTTTGTGAAAAGAACACACATGCAATGCCACTGGTTGATCCATAAGTGGTTTATGGAAAAGAACACACATGCAATGACCACTAGTTGATCCGTGTGGTTTGTGGAAAGAACACACATGCAATGAACACTGGTGGATCCATAAGTGGTTTGTAGAAAGAACACGCATGCAATGACTCTAGTGCTGGTTTTAGTAAAAGAACACACAAGCAATGACTCTAGTGGGTCCATATGTGATTTGTGGAAAGAACACAGATGCAATGACACTGGTTGATCCATGTGTGGTTTGTGGAAAGAACACACATGCAATAGCTCTTGTGGTTGATCCATGTGTGGTTTGTGGAAATAACACACATGCAATGACTCTAGTGGTTGATCCATGTGTGGTTTGTGGAAATAACACACATGCAATGACTCTAATGGATCCATATGTGATTTGTGGAAAAGAACACACATGCAATGACCATTGGTTGATCCATATGTGGTTTGTGGAAAGAACACACATGCAATAACACTGGTTGATCCATGTGTGATTTGTGAAAAGAACATACATGCAATGCCACTGGTTGATCCATGTGTGGTTTGTGGATAGAACACACATGCAATGACTCTAGTGCTAGGTTTAGTATAAGAACACACATACAATGACTCTAGTGGGTCCACATGTAGTTTGTGAAAAGAACACACATGCAATGACCACTGGTTGATCCATAAGTTGTCTGTGGAAAAGAACACACATGCAATGAGTCTAGTGGATCCATGTGTGGTTTGTGGAAAAGAACACACATGCAATGAGTCTAGTGCTGGTTTTAGTATAAGAACACACATGCAATGACTCTAGTGGGTCCACATGTGGTTTGTGAAAAGATACCACATGCAATGACCACTGGTTGAATCATATGTGGTTTTTGGAAAAGAACACACATGCAATGAACACTGATGGATCCATGTGTGGTTTCTGGAAATAACACACATGCAATGACCACTTGTTGATCCATAAGTGGTTTGTAGAAAAGAACACACATGCAATGACCACTGGTTGATCCATATGTGGTTTGTGGAAAGAACACACATGCTAAGACACTGCTTGATCCATGCGTGGTTTGTGGAAAAGAACACACATGCAGTGACCACTGGTTGATCCATGTGTGGTTTGTGGAAAGAGCACACATGCAATGACCACTGGTTGATCCATGTGTGGTTTGTGAAAAGCACACACATGCAATGCCACCGGTTGATCCATAAGTGGTTTGTGGAAAAGAACACACATGCAATGACCACTGGTTGATCCATAAGTGGTTTGTGGAAAGAACACACATAGAGTGAACACTGGTGGATCCATAAGTGGTTTGTGGAAAGAACACACATGCAATGATTCTAGTGCTGGTTTTAGTATAAGAACACACATGCAATGACTCTAGTGGGTCCACATGTGGTTTGTGAAAAGAATACACATGCAATGACCACTGGTTGATCCATATGTGGTCTTTGGAAAAGAACACACATGCAATGAACACTAGTGGATCCATGTGTGGTTTGTGGAAAGAACACACATGCAATGGCCACTGGTTGATCCATAAGTGGTTTGTGGAAAGAACACACATGCAATGACCACTGGTGGATCCATAAGTGGTTTGTGGAAAGAAAAACATGCAGTGACCACTGGTGGATCCATATGTTGTTTGTGAAAAGAACACACATGCAATGAACACTGGTGGATCCATAAGTGGTTTGTGGAAAGAACACACATGCAATGACTCTAGTGCTAGTTTTAGTATAAGAACACACATGCAATGACTCTAATGGATCCATATGTGGTTTGTGAAAAGAACACACATGCAATGACCACTTGTTGATCCATGTGTGGTTTGTGGAAAGAACACACATGCAATGACCGTGGTGGATCCATGTGTGGTTTGTGAAAGGAACACATATGCAATGACTCTAGTGTTGGTTTTAGTATAAGAACACACATGCAATGATTCTAGTGGGTTCACATGTGGTTTGTGACAAGAACAAACGTGCAATGACCACTAGTTGATCCATATGTGGTTTGTGGAAATAACACACATGCAATGACACAGCTTGATCCATGTGTGGTTTTTGGAAAAGAACACACATGCAATGACCACTGGTTCATCCATGTGTGGTTTGTGGAAAGAACACACATGCAATAACCACTAGTTGATCCATATGTGGTTTGTGGAAAAGAACACACATGCAATGACCACTGGTTGATCCATATGTGGTTTGTGGAAAGAACACACATGCAATGACCACTAGTTGATCCATGTGTGGTTTGTGAAAAGAACACACATGCAATGCCACTGGTTGATCCATAAGTGGTTTATGGAAAAGAACACACATGCAATGACCACTAGTTGATCCGTGTGGTTTGTGGAAAGAACACACATGCAATGAACACTGGTGGATCCATAAGTGGTTTGTAGAAAGAACACGCATGCAATGACTCTAGTGCTGGTTTTAGTAAAAGAACACACAAGCAATGACTCTAGTGGGTCCATATGTGATTTGTGGAAAGAACACAGATGCAATGACACTGGTTGATCCATGTGTGGTTTGTGGAAAGAACACACATGCAATAGCTCTTGTGGTTGATCCATGTGTGGTTTGTGGAAATAACACACATGCAATGACTCTAGTGGTTGATCCATGTGTGGTTTGTGGAAATAACACACATGCAATGACTCTAATGGATCCATATGTGATTTGTGGAAAAGAACACACATGCAATGACCATTGGTTGATCCATATATGGTTTGTGGAAAGAACACACATGCAATAACACTGGTTGATCCATGTGTGGTTTGTGAAAAGAACATACATGCAATGCCACTGGTTGATCCATGTGTGGTTTGTGGATAGAACACACATGCAATGACTCTAGTGCTAGGTTTAGTATAAGAACACACATACAATGACTCTAGTGGGTCCACATGTAGTTTGTGAAAAGAACACACATGCAATGACCACTGGTTGATCCATAAGTTGTCTGTGGAAAAGAACACACATGCAATGAGTCTAGTGGATCCATGTGTGGTTTGTGGAAAAGAACACACATGCAATGAGTCTAGTGCTGGTTTTAGTATAAGAACACACATGCAATGACTCTAGTGGGTCCACATGTGGTTTGTGAAAAGATACCACATGCAATGACCACTGGTTGAATCATATGTGGTTTTTGGAAAAGAACACACATGCAATGAACACTGATGGATCCATGTGTGGTTTCTGGAAATAACACACATGCAATGACCACTTGTTGATCCATAAGTGGTTTGTTGAAAGAACACACATGCAATGACCACTGGTTGATCCATCAGTGGTTTGTGGAAAGCACACACATGCAATGCAACCTGCTTGATCCATGCGTGGTTTTTGTAAAAGAACACACATGCATTGACCTTTGGTTGATACATGTGTGGTTTGTGGAAAGAGCACACATGCAATGACCACTGGTTGATCCATGTGTGGTTTGTGAAAAGCACACACATGCAATGCCACCGGTTGATCCATAAGTGGTTTGTGGAAAAGAACACACATGCAATGACCACTGGTTGATCCATAAGTGGTTTGTGGAAAGAACACACATAGAGTGAACACTGGTGGATCCATAAGTGGTTTGTGGAAAGAACACACATGCAATGATTCTAGTGCTGGTTTTAGTATAAGAACACACAAGCAATGAATCTGGTGGGTCCATATATGAGTTGTGGAAAGAACACACATGCAATGATACTTGTTGATCCATGTGTGGTTTGTGGAAAGAACACACATGCAATGACTCTAGTGGTTGATCCATGTGTGGTTTGTGGAAATAACACACATGCAATGACTCTAGAGGTTGATCCATAAGTGGTTTGTGGAAAGAACACACATGCAATGACTCTAATGGATCCATAAGTGGTTTGTGGAAAAGAACACACATGCAATGACCACTGGTTGATCCGTATGTGGTTTGTGGAAAGAAAACACAGGCAATGCCACTGGTTGATTCATGTGTGGTTTGTGAAAAGAACACACATGCAATGCCACTAGTTGATCCATGTGTGGTTTGTGGATAGAACACACATGCAATGGCCACTGGTTGATCCATAAGTGTTTTGTGGAAAGAACACACATGCAATGACCACTGGTGGATCCATAAGTGGTTTGTGGAAAGAACACACATGCAATAACCACTAGTTGATCCATATGTGGTTTGTGGAAAAGAACACACATGCAATGACCACTGGTTGATCCATATGTGGTTTGTGGAAAGAACACACATGCAATGACCACTGGTTGATCCATGTGTGGTTTGTGAAAAGAACACACATGCAATGCCACTGGTTGATCCATAAGTGGTTTATGGAAAAGAACACACATGCAATGACCACTAGTTGATCCGTGTGGTTTGTGGAAAGAACACACATGCAATGAACACTGGTGGATCCATAAGTGGTTTGTAGAAAGAACACGCATGCAATGACTCTAGTGCTGGTTTTAGTAAAAGAACACACAAGCAATGACTCTAGTGGGTCCATATGTGATTTGTGGAAAGAACACAGATGCAATGACACTGGTTGATCCATGTGTGGTTTGTGGAAAGAACACACATGCAATAGCTCTTGTGGTTGATCCATGTGTGGTTTGTGGAAATAACACACATGCAATGACTCTAGTGGTTGATCCATGTGTGGTTTGTGGAAATAACACACATGCAATGACTCTAATGGATCCATATGTGATTTGTGGAAAAGAACACACATGCAATGACCATTGGTTGATCCATATGTGGTTTGTGGAAAGAACACACATGCAATAACACTGGTTGATCCATGTGTGGTTTGTGAAAAGAACATACATGCAATGCCACTGGTTGATCCATGTGTGGTTTGTGGATAGAACACACATGCAATGACTCTAGTGCTAGGTTTAGTATAAGAACACACATACAATGACTCTAGTGGGTCCACATGTAGTTTGTGAAAAGAACACACATGCAATGACCACTGGTTGATCCATAAGTTGTCTGTGGAAAAGAACACACATGCAATGAGTCTAGTGGATCCATGTGTGGTTTGTGGAAAAGAACACACATGCAATGAGTCTAGTGCTGGTTTTAGTATAAGAACACACATGCAATGACTCTAGTGGGTCCACATGTGGTTTGTGAAAAGATACCACATGCAATGACCACTGGTTGAATCATATGTGGTTTTTGGAAAAGAACACACATGCAATGATCACTGATGGATCCATGTGTGGTTTCTGGAAAGAACACACATGCAATGACCACTTGTTGATCCATAAGTGGTTTGTAGAAAAGAACACACATGCAATGACCACTGGTTGATCCATATGTGGTTTGTGGAAAGAACACACATGCAATGACACTGCTTGATCCATGCGTGGTTTGTGGAAAAGAACACACATGCAGTGACCACTGGTTGATCCATGTGTGGTTTGTGGAAAGAGCACACATGCAATGATCACTGGTTGATCCATGTGTGGTTTGTGAAAAGCACACACATGCAATGCCACCGGTTGATCCATAAGTGGTTTGTGGAAAAGAACACACATGCAATGACCACTGGTTGATCCATAAGTGGTTTGTGGAAAGAACACACATAGAGTGAACACTGGTGGATCCATAAGTGGTTTGTGGAAAGAACACACATGCAATGATTCTAGTGCTGGTTTTAGTATAAGAACACACAAGCAATGAATCTGGTGGGTCCATATATGAGTTGTGGAAAGAACACACATGCAATGATACTTGTTGATCCATGTGTGGTTTGTGGAAAGAACACACATGCAATGACTCTAGTGGTTGATCCATGTGTGGTTTGTGGAAATAACACACATGCAATGACTCTAGAGGTTGATCCATAAGTGGTTTGTGGAAAGAACACACATGCAATGACTCTAATGGATCCATATGTGTTTTGTGGAAAAGAACACACATGCAATGACCATTGCTTGATCCATATGTGGTTTGTGGAAAGAACACACATGCAATAACACTGGTTGATCCATGTGTGGTTTGTGGAAAGAACATACATGCAATGCCACTGGTTGATCCATGTGTGGTTTGTGGATAGAACACACATGCGATGAATCTAGTGCTAGGTTTAGTATAAGAACACACATACAATGACTCTAGTGGGTCCACATGTAGTTTGTGAAAAGAACACACATGCAATGACCACTGGTTGATCCATAAGTTGTTTGTGGAAAAGAACACACATGCAATGAGTCTAGTGGATCCATAAGTGGTTTGTGGAAAAGAACACACATGCAATGACCACTGGTTGATCCGTATGTGGTTTGTGGAAAGAAAACACAGGCAATGCCACTGGTTGATTCATGTGTGGTTTGTGAAAAGAACACACATGCAATGCCACTAGTTGATCCATGTGTGGTTTGTGGATAGAACACACATGCAATTACTCTAGTGCTAGTTTTAGTATAAGAACACACATACAATGACTCTAGTGGGTCCACATGTAGTTTGTGAAAATAACACACATGCAATGACCACTGGTTGATCCATAAGTTGTTTATGGAAAAGAACACACATGCAATGAGTCTAGTGCTTGTTTTAGTATAAGAACACACATGCAATGACTCTAGTGGGTCCACATGTGGTTTGTGAAAAGAATACACATGCAATGACCACTGGTTGATCCATATGTGGTCTTTGGAAAAGAACACACATGCAATGAACACTAGTGGATCCATGTGTGGTTTGTGGAAAGAACACACATGAAATGACCACTGGTTGATCCATAAGTGTTTTGTGGAAAATAACACACATGCAATGACCACTGGTTGATCCATGCGTGGTTTGTGGATAGAACACACATGCAATGAACACTGGTGGATCCATAAGTGGTTTGTGGGAAGAACACACATGTAATGACCACTAGTTGATCCATATGTGGTTTGTGGAAAGAACACACATGAAGTGAACACTGGTGGATCCATAAGTGGTTTTTGGAAAGAACACACATGCAATGACCACTCATTGATCCATATGTGGTTTGTGGAAAGAACACACATGCAGTGAACATTGGTGGATCCATATGTTGTTTTCGAAAAGAACACACATGCAATGACTCTAGTGCTGGTTTTAGTATAAGAACACACATGCAATGACTCTAGTGGGTCCACATGTAGTTTGTGAAAATAACACACATGCAATGCCACTGGTTGATCCATAAGTGGTTTGTGGAAAGAACACACATGCAATGGCCACTGGTTGATCCATAAGTGGTTTGTGGAAAGAACACACATGCAATGACCACTGGTGGATCCATAAGTGGTTTGTGGAAAGAAAAACATGCAGTGACCACTGGTGGATCCATATGTTGTTTGTGAAAAGAACACACATGCAATGAACACTGGTGGATCCGTAAGTGGTTTGTGGAAAGAACACACATGCAATGACACTAGTGCTAGTTTTAGTATAAGAACACACATGCAATGACTCCAATGGATCCATATGTGGTTTGTGAAAAGAACACACATGCAATGACCACTTGTTGATCCATGTGTGGTTTGTGGAAAGAACACACATGCAATGACCGTGGTGGATCCATGTGTGGTTTGTGAAAAGAACACATATGCAATGACTCTAGTGTTGGTTTTAGTATAAGAACACACATGCAATGAGTCTAGTGGGTTCACATGTGGTTTGTGAAAAGAACACACGTGCAATGACCACTAGTTGATCCATATGTGGTTTGTGGAAAGAACACACATGCAATGACACAGCTTGATCCATGTGTGGTTTTTGGAAAAGAACACACATGCAATGACCACTGGTTGATCCATGTGTGGTTTGTGGAAAGAACACACATGCAATAACCACTAGTTGATACATAAGTGGTTTGTGGAAAAGAACACACATGCAATGACCACTGGTTGATCCATATGTGGTTTGTGGAAAGAACACACATGCAATGACCACAGGTTTATCCATGTGTGGTTTGTGAAAAGAACACACATGCAATGCCACTGGTTGATCCATAAGTGGTTTATGGAAAAGAACACACATGCAATGACCACTGGTTGATCCATGTGGTTTGTGGAAAGAACACACATGCAATGAACACTGGTGGATCCATAAGTGGTGTGTGGAAAGAACACGCATGCAGTGACTCTAGTGCTGGTTTTAGTATAAGAACACACAAGCAATGACTCTAGTGGGTCCATATGTGATTTGTGGAAAGAACACAGATGCAATGACACTGGTTGATCCATGTGTGGTTTGTGGAAAGAACACACATGCAATAGCTCTTGTGGTTGATCCATGTGTGGTTTGTGGAAATAACACACATGCAATGACTCTAGTGGTTGATCCATGTGTGGTTTGTGGAAATAACACAGATGCAATGACTCTAATGGATCCATATGTGATTTGTGGAAAAGAACACACATGCAATGACCATTGGTTGATCCATATGTGGTTTGTGGAAAGAACACACATGCAATAACACTGGTTGATCCTTGTGTGGTTTGTGAAAAGAACATACATGCAATGCCACTGGTTGATCCATGTGTGGTTTGTGGATAGAACACACATGCAATGACTCTAGTGCTAGGTTTAGTATAAGAACACACATACAATGACTCTAGTGGGTCCACATGTAGTTTGTGAAAAGAACACACATGCAATGACCACTGGTTGATCCATAAGTTGTCTGTGGAAAAGAACACACATGCAATGAGTCTAGTGGATCCATGTGTGGTTTGTGGAAAAGAACACACATGCAATGAGTCTAGTGCTGGTTTTAGTATAAGAACACACATGCAATGACTCTAATGGGTCCACATGTGGTTTGTGAAAAGATACCACATGCAATGACCACAGGTTGAATCATATGTGGTTTTTGGAAAAGAACACACATGCAATGAACACTGGTGGATCCATGTGTGGTTTCTGGAAAGAACACACATGCAATGACCACTTGTTGATCCATAAGTGGTTTGTAGAATAGAACACACATGCAATAACCACTAGTTGATCCATGTGTGGTTTGTGGATATAACAAACATGCAATGAACACTAGTGGATCCATAAGTGGTTTGTGGAAAGAACACACATGCAATGACCACTAGTTGATCCATATGTGGTTTGTGGAAAGAACACACATGCAGTGAACACTGGTGGATCCATAAGTGGTTTGTGAAAAGAACACACATGCAATGACCACTGGTTGATCCATATGTGGTTTGTGGAAATAACACACATGCCGTGAACACTGGTGGATCCATCTGTTGTTTGTGAAAAGAACACACATGCAATGACTCTAGTGCTGGTTTTAGTATAAGAACACACATGCAATGACTCTAGTGGGTCCACATGTAGTTTGTGAAAAGAACACACAAGCCACTCCACGAGTTGATCCATAAGTGATTTGTGGAAAGAACACACATGCAATGGCCACTGGTTGATCCATAAGTGGTTTGTGGAAAGAACACACATGCAATCACCACTGGTTGATCCATAAGTGGTTTGTGGAAATTCCACACATGCAGTGACCACTGGTGGATCCATATGTTGTTTGTGAAAAGAACACAGATGCAATGAACACTGGTGTATCCATAAGTGGTTTGTGGAAAGAACACACATGCAATGACTCTAGTGCTAGTTTTAGTATAAGAACACACATGCAATGACTCTAATGGATCCATATGTGGTTTGTGAAAAGAATACACATGCAATGACCACTTGTTGATCCATGTGTGGTTTGTGGAAAGAACACACATGCAATGACAATGGTGGATCCATGTGTGGTTTGTGAAATGAACACACATGCAATGAGTCTAGTGTTGGTTTTAGTATAAGAACACACATGCAATGACTCTAGTGGGTTCACATGTGGTTTGTGAAAAGAACACACATGCAATGACCACTGGTTCATCCATATGTGGTTTGTGGAAAGAACACACATGCATTGACAATTATTGATTCATGTGTGGTTTGTGGAAAAGAACACACATGCAATGACCACTGGTTTATCCATGTGTGCTTTGTGGAAAGAACACACATGCAATGACCACTGGTTGATCCATATGTGGTTTGTGGAAAATAACACACATGCAATGAGCACTGGTTGATCCATATGTCGTTTGTGGAAAGAACACACATGCAATGACCACTAGTTGATCCATGTGTGGTTTGTGAAAAGAACACACATGCAATGCCACCGGTTGATCCATAAGTGGTTTGTGGAAAAGAACACATATGCAATGACCACCGGTTGTTCCATAAGTGGTTTGTGGAAAGAACACACATGCAGTGAACACTGGTGGATCCATAAGTGGTTTGTGGAAAGAACACACATGCAATGATTCTAGTGCTGCTTTTAGTATAAGAACACACAAGCAATGACTCTAGTGGGTCCATAGGTGAGTTGTGGAAAGAACACACATGCAATGACACTGGTTGATCCATGTGTGGTTTGTGGAAAGAACACACATGCAATGACTCTAGTGGTTGATCCATGTGTGGTTTGTGGAAATAACACACATGCAATGACTCTAGAGGTTGATCCATAAGTGGTTTGTGGAAAGAACACACATACAATGACTCTAATGGATCCATAAGTGGTTTGTGGAAAAGAACACACATGCAATGACCACTGATTGATCCATATGTGGTTTGTGGAAAGAACACACATGCAATGGCACTGGTTGATTCATGTGCGGTTTGTGAAAAGAATACACATGCAATGCCACTAGTTGATCCATGTGTGGTTTGTGGATAGAACACACATGCAATTACTCTAGTGCTAGTTTTAGTATAAGAACACACATACCATGACTCTAGTGGGTCCACATGTAGTTTGTGAAAATAACACACATGCAATGACCACTGGTTGATCCATAAGTTGTTTGTGGAAAAGAACACACATGCAATGACTCTAGTGGATCCATGTGTGGTTTGTGGAAAAGAACACACATGCAATGAGTCTAGTGCTTGTTTTAGTATAAGAACACACATGTAATGACTCTAGTGGGTCCACATGTGGTTTGTGAAAAGAATACACATGCAATGACCACTGATTGATCCATATGTGGTTTTTGGAAAAGAACACACATGCAATGAACACTGGTGGATCCATCTGTGGTTTCTGGAAAGAACACACATGCAATGACCACTGGTTGATCCATAAGTGTTTTGTGGAAAAGAACAGACATGCAATGACCACTGGTTGATCCATGCGTGGTTTGTGGATAGAACACACATGCAATGAACACTGGTGGATCCATAAGTGGTTTGTGGGAAGAACACACATGTAATGACCACTAATTGATCCATATGTGGTTTGTGGAAAGAACACACATGAAGTGAACACTGGTGGATCCATAAGTGGTTTGTGGAAAGAACACACATGCAATGACCACTCGTTGATCCATATGTGGTTTGTGGAAAGAACACACATGTAGTAAACACTGGTGGATCCATATGTTGTTTTCGAAAAGAACACACATGCAATGACCACTGGTTGATCCATATGTGGTTTTTGGAAAAGAACACACATGCAATGAACACTGGTGGATCCATCTGTGGTTTCTGGAAAGAACACACATGCAATGACCACTCGTTGATCCATATGTGTTTTGTGGAAAAGAACACACATGCAATGACCACTGGTTGATCCATGCGTGGTTTGTGGATAGAACGCACATGCAATGAACACTGGTGGATCCATAAGTGGTTTGTGGGAAGAACACACATGTAATGACCACTAGTTGATCCATATGTGGTTTGTGGAAAGAACACACACGAAGTGAACACTGGTGGATCCATAAGTGGTGTGTGCAAAGAACACACATGCAATGACCACTCGTTGATCCATATGTGGTTTGTGGAAAGAACACACATGCAGTGAACATTGGTGGATCCATATGTTGTTTTCGAAAAGAACACACATGCAATGACTCTAGTGCTGGTTTTAGTATAAGAACACACATGCAATGACTCTAGTGGGTCCACATGTAGTTTGTGAAAAGAACACACATGCAATGCCACTGGTTGATCCATAAGTGGTTTGTGCAAAGAACACACATGCAATGGCCACTGGTTGATCCATAAGTGGTTTGTGGAAAGAACACACATGCAATGACCACTTGTGGATCCATAAGTGGTTTGTGGAAAGAAAAACATGCAGTGACCACTGGTGGATCCATATGTTTTTTGTGAAAAGAACACACATGCAATGAACACTGGTGGATCCATAAGTGGTTTATGGAAAGAACGCACATGCAATGACTCTAGTGCTAGTTTTAATATAAGAACACACATGCAATGACTCTAATGGATCCATATGTGGTTTGTGAAAAGAACACACATGCAATGACCACTTGTTGATCCATGTGTGGTTTGTGGAAAGAATACACATACAATGACCATGGTGGATCCATGTGTGGTTTGTGAAAAGAACACATATGCAATGACTCTAGTGTTGGTTTTAGTATAAGAACACACATGCAATGACTCTAGTGGGTTCACATGTGGTTTGTGAAAAGAACACACGTGCAATGACCACTGGTTGATCCATATGTGGTTTGTGGAAAGAACACACATGCAATGACACTGCTTGATCCATGTGTGGTTTGTGGAAAAGAACACACATGCAATGACCACTGGTTGATCCATGTGTGGTTTGTGGAAAGAACACACATGCAATAACCACTAGTTGATCCATATGTGGTTTGTGGAAAGAACACACATGCAATGACCACTTGTGGATCCATAAGTGGTTTGTGGAAAGAAAAACATGCAGTGACCACTGGTGGATCCATATGTTTTTTGTGAAAAGAACACACATGCAATGAACACTGGTGGATCCATAAGTGGTTTGTGGAAAGAACGCACATGCAATGACTCCAGTGCTAGTTTTAGTATAAGAACACACATCCAATGACTCTAATGGATCCATATGTGGTTTGTGAAAAGAACACACATGCAATGACCACTTGTTGATCCATGTGTGGTTTGTGGAAAGAATACACATGCAATGACCGTGGTGGATCCATGTGTGGTTTGTGAAAAGAACACACGTGCAATGACCACTGGTTGATCCATATGTGGTTTGTGGAAAGAACACACATGCAATGCCACCGGTTGATCCAGAAGTGGTTTGTGGAAAAGAACACACATGCAATGACCACTGGTTGATCCATGTGGTTTGTGGAAAGAACACACATGCAATGAACACTCCTGGATCCATAAGTGGTTTGTGGAAAGAACACGCATGCAATGACTCTAGTGCTTGTTTTAGTATAAGAACACACAAGCAATGCCTCTAGTGGGTCCATATGTGATTTGTGGAAAGAACACACATGCAATGACACTGGTTGATCCATGTGTGGTTTGTGGAAAGAACACACATGCAATAGCTCTAGTGGTTGATCCATGTGTGGTTTGTTTAAATAACACACATGCAATGACTCTGTTGGTTGATCCATGTGTGGTTTGTAGAAATAACACACATGCAATGACTCTAATGGATCCATATGTGATTCGTGGAAAAGAACACACATGCAATGACCATTGGTTGATCCATATGTGGTTTGTGTAAAGAACACACATGCAATAACACTGTTTGATCCATGTGTGGTTTGTGAAAAGAACATACATGCAATGCCACTGGTTGATCCATGTGTGGTTTGTGGATAGAACACACATGCAATGACTCTAGTGGGTCCACATGTAGTTTGTGAAAAGAACACACATGCAATGACCACTGGTTGATCCATAAGTTGTTTGTGGAAAAGAACACACATGCAATGAGTCTAGTGCTGGTTTTAGTATAAGAACACACATGCAATGACTCTAGTGGGTCCACATGTGGTTTGTGAAAAGATACCACATGCACTGACCACTGGTTGAATCATATGTGGTTTTTGGAAAAGAACACACATGCAATGAAAACTGGTGGATCCATGTGTGGTTTCTGGAAAGAACACACATGCAATGACCACTGGTTGATCCATAAGTGGTTTGTGGAAAAGAACACACATGCAATGACCACTGGTTGATTCATGTGTGGTTTGTGGATAGAATAAACATGCAATGAACACTGGTGGATCCATAAGTGGTTTGTGGAAAGAACACACATGCAATGACCACTGGTTGATCCATAAGTGGTTTATGGAAAGAACACACATGCAATAACCACTGGTGGATCCATATGTTGTTTGTGAAAAGAACACACATGCAATGACTCTAGTGCTGGTTTTAGTATAAGAACACACATACAATGACTCTAGTGGGTCCACATGTAGTTTGTGAAAAGAACACACATGCAATGACCACTGGTTGATCCATAAGTTGCTTGTGGAAAAGAACACACATGCAATGACCACTGGTTGATCCATGTGGTTTGTGGAAAGAACACACATGCAATCACCACTGGTTGATCCATTGGTTTGTGGAAATTCCACACATGCAGTGACCACTGGTTGATCCATATGTGGTTTGTGCAAATAACACACATGCAGTGAACACTGGTGGATCCATATGTTGTTTGTGAAAAGAACACACATGTAATGACTCTAGTGCTTGTTTTAGTATAAGAACACACATGCAATGACTCTAATGGATCCATATGTGGTTTGTGAAAAGAATACACATGCAATGACCACTTGTTGATCCATGTGTGGTTTGTGGAAAGAACACACATGCAATGACAATGGTGGATCCATGTGTGGTTTGTGAAATGAACACACATGCAATGAGTCTAGTCTTGGTTTTAGTATAAGAACACACATGCAATGACTCTAGTGGGTTCACATGTGGTTTGTGAAAAGAACACACATGCAATGACCACTGGTTGATCCATATGTGGTTTGTGAAAAGAACACACATGCAATGACCACTGGTTGATCCATGTGTGGTTTGTGGAAAGAACACACATGCAATGACCACTGGTTGATCCATCTGTGGTTTCTGGAAAGAACACACATGCAATGACCACTGGTTGATCCATAAGTGTTTTGTGGAAAATAACACACATGCAATGACCACTGGTTGATCCATGCGTGGTTTGTGGATAGAACACACATGCAATGAACACTGGTGGATCCATAAGTGGTTTGTGGGAAGAACACACATGTAATGACCACTAGTTGATCCATATGTGGTTTGTGGAAAGAACACACATGAAGTGAACACTGGCGGATCCGTAAGTGGTGTGTGGAAAGAACACACGTGCAATGACCACTCGTTGATCCATATGTGGTTTGTGGAAAGAACACACATGCAGTGAACACTAGTGGATCCATATGTTGTTTTCGAAAAGAAGACACATACAATGACTCTAGTGCTGGTTTTAGTATAAGAACACACATGCAATGACTCTAGTGGGTCCACATGTAATTTGTGAAAAGAACACACATGCAATGCCACTAGTTGATCCATAAGTGGTTTGTGGAAAGAACACACATGCAATGGCCACTGGTTGATCCATAAGTGCTTTGTGGAAAGAACACACATGCAATGACCACTGGTGGATCCATAAGTGGTTTGTGGAAAGAAAAACATGCAGTGACCACTGGTGGATCCATATGTTGTTTGTGAAAAGAACACATATGCAATGACCGTGGTGGATCCATGTGTGGTTTGTGAAAAGAACGCATATGCAATGACTCTAGTGTTGGTTTTAGTATAAGAACACACATGCAATGACTCTAGTGGGTTCACATGTGGTTTGTGAAAAGAACACACATGCAATGACACTGCTTGATCCATGTGTGGTTTGTGGAAAAGAACACACATGCAATGACCACTGGTTGATCCATGTGTGGTTTGTGGAAAGAAAACACATGCAATAACCACTAGTTGATCCATATGTGGTTTGTGGAAAATAACACACATGCAATGACCACTGGTTGATCCATATGTGGTTTGTGGAAAGAACACACATGCAATGACCACTGGTTGATCCATGTGTGGTTTGTGAAAAGAATACACATGCAATGCCACCGGTTGATCCATAAGTGGTTTGTGGAAAAGAACACACATGCAATGACCACTGGTTGATCCATGTGGTTTGTGGAAAGAACACACATGCAATGACCACTGGTGGATCCATAAGTGGTTTGTGGAAAGAACACGCATGCAATGACTCTAGTGCTGGTTTTAGTATAAGAACACACAAGCAATGACTCTAGTGGGTCCATATGTGATTTGTGGAAAGAACACACATGCAATGACACTGGTTGATCCATGTGTGGTTTGTGGAAAGAACACACATGCAATAGCTCTAGTGTTTGATCCATGTGTGGTTTGTGGAAATAACACACATGCAATGACTCTATTGGTTGATCCATGTGTGGTTTGTGGAAAATAACACACATGCAATGACTCTAATGGATCCATATGTGATTGTGGAAAAGAACACACATGCAATGACCATTGGTTGATCCATATGTGGTTTGTGTAAAGAACACACATGCAATAATACTGGTTGATCCATGTGTGGTTTGTGAAAAGAACATACATGCAATGCCACTGGTTGATCCATGTGTGGTTTGTGGATAGAACACACATGCAATGACCCTAGTGCTAGGTTTAGTATAAGAACACACATACAATGACTCTAGTGGGTCCACATGTAGTTTGTGAAAAGAACACACATGCAATGACCACTGGTTGATCCATAAGTTGTTTGTGGAAAAGAACACACATGCAATGAGTCTAGTGCTGGTTTTAGTATAAGAACACACATGCAATGACTCTAGTGGGTCCACATGTGGTTTGTGAAAAGATACCACATGCACTGACCACTAGTTGAATCATATGTAGTTTTTGGAAAAGAACACACATGCAATGAACACTGGTGGATCCATGTGTTGTTTACGGAAAGAACAAACATGCAATGACCCTTTGGTTGATCCATAAGTGGTTTGTGGAAACAAACACACATGCAATGACCACTGGTTGATCCATGTGTGGTTTGTGGATATAACAAACATGCAATGAACACTAGTGGATCCATAAGTGGTTTGTGGAAAGAACACACATGGAATGACCACTAGTTGATCCATATGTGGTTTGTGGAAAGAACACACATGCAGTCAACACTGGTGTATCCATAAGTGGTTTGTGGAAAGAACACACATGCAATGACCACTGGTTGATCCATATGTGGTTTGTGCAAATAACACACATGCAGTGAACACTGGTGGATCCATATGTTGTTTGTGAAAAGAACACACATGCAATGACTCTAGTGCTGGTTTTAGTATAAGAACACACATGCAATGACTCTAGTGGGTCCACATGTAGTTTGTGAAAAGAACACACATGCAATGCCACTGGTTGATCCATAAGTGATTTGTGGAAAGAACACACATGCAATGGCCGCTGGTTGATCCATAAGTGGTTTGTGGAAAGAACACACATGCAATCACCACTAGTTGATCCATAAGTGGTTTGTCGAAATTCCACACATGCAGTGACCACTGGTGGATCCATATGTTGTTTGTGAAAAGAACACACATGCAATGAACACTGGTGGATCCATAAGTGGTTTGTGGAAAGAACACACATGTAATGACTCTAGTGCTAGTTTTAGTATAAGAACACACATGCAATGACTCTAAAGGATCCATATGTGGTTTGTGAAAAGAACACACATGCAATGAACACTGGTGGATCCATATGTTGTTTGTGAAAAGAATACACATGCAATGACCACTTGTTGATCCATGTGTGGTTTGTGGAAAGAACACACATGCAATGACAATGGTGGATCCTTGTGTGGTTTGTGAAATGAACACACATGCAATGAGTCTAGTGTTGGTTTTAGTATAAGAACACACATGCAATGACTCTTGTGGGTTCACATGTGGTTTGTGAAAAGAACACACATGCAATGACCACTGGTTGATCCATATGTGGTTTGTGGAAAGAACACACATGCAATGACACTGCTTGATCCATGTGTGGTTTGTCGAAAAGAACACACATGCAATGACCACTGGTTGATCCATGTGTGGTTTGTGGAAAGAAAACACATGCAATGACCACTGGTTGATCCATCTGTGGTTTTCTGGAAAGAACAAACATGCAATGACCGTTGGTTGATCCATAAGTGTTTTGTGGAAAAGAACACACATGCAATGACCACTGGTTGATCCATGCGTGGTTTGTGGATAGAACACACATGCAATGAACAATGGTGGATCCATAAGTGGTTTGTGGGAAGAACACACATGTAATGACCACTAGTTGATCCATATGTGGTTTGTGGAAAGAACACACATGCAGTCAACACTGGTGGATCCATAAGTGGTTTGTGGAAAGAACACACATGCAATGACCACTGGTTGATCCATATGTGGTTTGTGGAAATAACACACATGCAGTGAACACTGGTGGATCCATATGTTGTTTGTGAAAAGAACACACATGCAATGACTCTAGTGCTGGTTTTAGTATAAGAACACACATGCAATGACTCTAGTGGGTCCACATGTAGTTTGTGAAAAGAACACACATGCAATGCCACTGGTTGATCCATAAGTGATTTGTGGAAAGAACACACATGCAATGGCCACTGGTTGATCCATAAGTGGTTTGTGGAAAGAACACACATGCAATCACCACTGGTTGATCCATAAGTGGTTTGTGGAAATTCCACACATGCAGTGACCACTGGTGGATCCATATGTTGTTTGTGAAAAGAACACACATGCAGTGACCACTGGTGGATCCATAAGTGGTTTGTGGAAAGAACACACATGTAATGACTCTAGTGCTAGTTTTAGTATAAGAACACACATGCAATGACTCTAATGGATCCATATGTGGTCTGTGAAAAGAATACACAGGCAATGACCACTTGTTGATCCATGTGTGGTTTGTGGAAAGAACACACATGCAATGACAATGGTGGATGCATGTGTGGTTTGTGAAATGAACACACATGCAATGAGTCTAGTGTTGGTTTTAGTATAAGAACACACATGCAATGACTCTAGTGGGTTCACATGTGGTTTGTGAAAAGAACACACATGCAATGACCACTGGTTGATCCATATGTGGTTTGTGGAAAGAACACACATGCAATGACACTGCTTGATCCATGTGTGGTTTGTGGAAAAGAACACACATGCAATTACCACTAGTTGATCCATGTGTGGTTTGTGGAAAGAACACACATGCAATGACCACTGGTTGATCCATATGTGGTTTGTGGAAAATAACACACATGCAATGACCACTGGTTGATCCATATGTCGTTTGTGGAAAGAACACAGATGCAATGACCATTGGTTGATCCATGTGTGGTTTGTGAAAAGAACACACATGCAATGCCACCGATTGATCCATAAGTGGTTTGTGGAAAAGAACACACATGCAATGACCACTGGTTGATCCATAAGTGGTTTGTGGAAAGAACACACATCCAGTGAACACTGGTGGATCCATAAGTGGTTTGTGGAAAGAACACACATGCAATGATTCTAGTGCTGGTTTTAGTATAAGAACACACAAGCAATGACTCTAGTGGCTCCATATGTGAGTCGTGGAAAGAACACACATGCAATGACACTAGTTGATCCATGTGTGGTTTGTGGAAAGAACACACATGCAATGACTCTAGTGGTTGATCCATGTGTGGTTTGTGGAAATAACACACATGCAATGACTCTAGAGGTTAATCCATAAGTGGTTTGTGGAAAGAACACACATGCAATGACTCTAATGGATCCATAAGTGGTTTGTGGAAAAGAACACACATGCAATGACCATTGGTTGATCCATATGTGGTTTGTGGAAAGAACACGCTTGCAATGACACTGGTTGATTCATGTGTGGTTTGTGAAAATAACACACATGCAATGCCACTAGTTGATCCATGTGTGGTTTGCGGATAGAACACACATGCAATTACTCTAGTGCTAGTTTTAGTATAAGAACACACATACAATGACTCTAGTGGGTCCACATGTAGTTTGTGAAAATAACACACATGCAATGACCACTGGTTGATCCATAAGTTGTTTGTGGAAAAGAACACACATGCAATGAGGCTAGTGGATCCATGTGTGGTTTGTGGAAAAGAACACACATGCAATGAGTCTAGTGCTTGTTTTAGTATAAGAACACACATGCAATGACTCTAGTGGGTCCACATGTGGTTTGTGAAAAGAATACACATGCAATGACCACTGGTTGATCCATATGTGGTTTTTGGAAAAGAACACACATGCAATGAACACTGGTGGATCCATGTGTGGTTTGTGGAAAGAACACACATGCAATGACCACTGTTGTTCCATAAGTGTTTTGTGGAAAACAACACACATGCAATGACCACTGGTTGATCCATGCATGGTTTGTGGATAGAACACACATGAAATGAACACTGGTGGATCCATAAGTGGTTTGTGGGAAGAACACACATGTAATGACCACTAGTTGATCCATATGTGGGTTGTGGAAAGAACACACATGAAGTGAACACTGGTGGATCCATAAGTGGTTTGTGGAAAGAACACACATGCAATGACCACTCGTTGATCCATATGTGGTTTGTGGAAAGAACACACATGGAGTGAACACTGGTGGATCCATATGTTGTTTTCGAAAAGAACACACATGCAATGACCACTGGTTGATCCATATGTGGTTTTTGGAAAAGAACACACATGCAATGAACACTGGTGGATCCATGTTTGGTTTGTGGAAAGGAGACACATGCAATGACCACTGGTTGATCCATAAGTGTTTTGTGGAAAAGAACACACATGCAATGACCACTGGTTGATCCATGCGTAGTTTTTGGATAGAACACACATGCAATGAACACTGGTGGATCCATAAGTGGTTTGTGGGAAGAACACACATGTAATGACCACTAGTTAATCATATGTGGTTTGTGGAAAGAACAAACATGAAGTGAACACTGGTGGATCCATAAGTGGTGTGTGGAAAGAACACACATGCAATGACCACTCGTTGATCCATATGTGGTTTGTGGAAAGAACACACATACAGTGAACACTAGTGGATCCATATGTTGTTTTCGAAAAGAACACACATGCAATGACTCTAGTGCTGGTTTTAGTATAAGAACACACATGCAATGACTCTAGTGGGTCCACATGTAGTTTGTGAAAAGAACACACATGCAATGCCACTGGTTGATCCATAAGTGGTTTGTGGAAAGAACACACATGCAATGGCCACTGGTTGATCCATAAGTGGTTTGTGGAAAGAACACACATGCAATGACCACTGGTGCATCCATAAGTGGTTTGTGGAAAGAAAAACATGCAGTAACCACTGGTGGATGCATATGATGTTTGTGAAAAGAACACACATGCAATGAACACTGGTGGATCCATAAGTGGTTTGTGGAAACAACACACATGCAATGACTCTAGTGCTCGTTTTAGTATAAGAACACACATGCAATGACTCTAATGGTTCCATATGTGGTTTGTGAAAAGAACACACATGCAATGACCACTTGTTGGTCCATGTGTGGTTTGTGGAAAGAATACACATGCAATGACCGTGGTGGTTCCATGTGTGGTTTGTGAAAAGAACACATATGCAATGACTCTAGTGTTGGTTTTAGTATAAGAACACACATGCAATGACTCTAGTGGGTCCACATGTAGTTTGTGAAAAGAACACACATGCAATGCCACTTGTTGATCCATAAGTGGTTTGTGGAAAGAACACACATGCAATGACCACTCGTTGATCCATATGTGGTTTGTGGAAAGAACTCACATGCAGTGAACACTGGTGGATCCATATGTTGTTTTCGAAAAGAACACACATGCAATGACCACTGGTTGATCCATATGTGGTTTTTGGAAAAGAACACACATGCAATGAACACTACTGGATCCATGTGTGGTTTATGGAAAGGACACACATGCAATGACCACTGGTTGATCCATAAGTGTTTTGTGGAAAAGAACACACATGCAATGACCACTGGTTGATCCATGCATGGTTTATGGATAGAACACACATGCAATGAACACTGGTGGATCCATAAGTGGTTTGTGGGAAGAACACACATGTAATGACCACTAGTTGATCCATATGTGGTTTGTGGAAAGAACACACATGAAGTGAACACTGGTGGATCCACAAGTGTTGTGTGGAAAGAACACACATGCAATGACCACTCGTTGATCCATATGTGGTTTGTGGAAAGAACACACATGCAGTGAACACTGGTGGATCCATATGTTGTTTTTGAAAAGAACACACATGCAATGACTCTAGTGCTGGTTTTAGTATAAGAACACACATGCAATGACTCTAGTGGGTCCACATGTGAAAAGAACACACATGCAATGCCACTGGTTGATCCATAAGTGATTTGTGGAAAGAACACACATGCAATGGCCACTGGTTGATCCATAAGTGGTTTGTGGAAAGAACACACATGCAATCACCACTGGTTGATCCATAAGTGGTTTGTGGAAATTCCACACATGCAGTGACCACTGGTGGATCCATATGTTGTTTGTGAAAAGAACACACATGCAGTGACCACTGGTGGATCCATAAGTGGTTTGTGGAAAGAACACACATGTAATGACTCTAGTGCTAGTTTTAGTATAAGAACACACATGCAATGACTCTAATGGATCCATATGTGGTCTGTGAAAAGAATACACAGGCAATGACCACTTGTTGATCCATGTGTGGTTTGTGGAAAGAACACACATGCAATGACAATGGTGGATGCATGTGTGGTTTGTGAAATGAACACACATGCAATGAGTCTAGTGTTGGTTTTAGTATAAGAACACACATGCAATGACTCTAGTGGGTTCACATGTGTGTGAAAAGAACACACATGCAATGACCACTGGTTGATCCATATGTGGTTTGTGGAAAGAACACACATGCAATGACACTGCTTGATCCATGTGTGGTTTGTGGAAAAGAACACACATGCAATTACCACTAGTTGATCCATGTATGGTTTGTGGAAAGAACACACATGCAATGACCACTGGTTGATCCATATGTGGTTTGAGGAAAATAACACACATGCAATGACCACTGGTTGATCCATATGTCGTTTGTGGAAAGAACACAGATGCAATGACCATTGGTTGATCCATGTGTGGTTTGTGAAAAGAACACACATGCAATGCCACCGATTGATCCATAAGTGGTTTGTGGAAAAGAACACACATGCAATGACCACTGGTTGATCCATAAGTGGTTTGTGGAAAGAACACACATCCAGTGAACACTGGTGGATCCATAAGTGGTTTGTGGAAAGAACACACATGCAATGATTCTAGTGCTGGTTTTAGTATAAGAACACACAAGCAATGACTCTAGTGTCTCCATATGTGAGTCGTGGAAAGAACACACATGCAATGACACTAGTTGATCCATGTGTGGTTTGTGGAAAGAACACACATGCAATGACTCTAGTGGTTGATCCATGTGTGGTTTGTGGAAATAACACACATGCAATGACTCTAGAGGTTAATCCATAAGTGGTCTGTGGAAAGAACACACATGCAATGACTCTGATGGATCCATAAGTGGTTTGTGGAAAAGGACACACATGCAATGACCACTGGTTGATCCATAAGTGTTTTGTGGAAAAGAACACACATGCAATGACCACTAGTTGATCCATGCGTAGTTTTTGGATAGAACACACATGCAATGAACACTGGTGGATCCATAAGTGGTTTGTGGGAAGAACACACATGTAATGACCACTAGTTAATCATATGTGGTTTGTGGAAAGAACAAACATGAAGTGAACACTGGTGGATCCATAAGTGGTGTGTGGAAAGAACACACATGGAATGACCACTCGTTGATCCATATGTGGTTTGTGGAAAGAACACACATTGAGTGAACACTAGTGGATCCATATGTTGTTTTCGAAAAGAACACACATGCAATGACTCTAGTGCTGGTTTTAGTATAAGAACACACATGCAATGACTCTAGTGGGTCCACATGTAGTTTATGAAAAGAACACACATGCAATGCCACTGGTTGATCCATAAGTGGTTTGTGGAAAGAACACACATGCAATGGCCACTAGTTGATCCATAAGTGGTTTGTGGAAAGAACACACATGCAATGACCACTGGTTGATCCATATGTGGTTTGTGAAAAGAACACACATGCAATGACCACTGGTTGATCCATGTGTGGTTTGTGGAAAGAACACACATGCAATGACCACTGGTTGATCCATCTGTGGTTTCTGGAAAGAACACACATGCAATGACCACTGGTTGATCCATAAGTGTTTTGTGGAAAATAACACACATGCAATGACCACTGGTTGATCCATGCGTGGTTTGTGGATAGAACACACATGCAATGAACACTGGTGGATCCATAAGTGGTTTGTGGGAAGAACACACATGTAATGACCACTAGTTGATCCATATGTGGTTTGTGGAAAGAACACACATGAAGTGAACACTGGTGGATCCGTAAGTGGTGTGTGGAAAGAACACACGTGCAATGACCACTCGTTGATCCATATGTGGTTTGTGGAAAGAACACACATGCAGTAAACACTAGTGGATCCATATGTTGTTTTCGAAAAGAACACACATGCAATGACTCTAGTGCTGGTTTTAGTATAAGAACACACATGCAATGACTCTAGTGGGTCCACATGTAATTTGTGAAAAGAACAGACATGCAATGCCACTAGTTGATCCATAAGTGGTTTATGGAAAGAACACACATGCAATGGCCACTGGTTGATCCATAAGTGCTTTGTGGAAAGAACACACATGCAATGACCACTTGTGGATCCATAAGTGGTTTGTGGAAAGAAAAACATGCAGTGACCCCTGGTGGATCCATATGTTGTTTGTGAAAAGAACACATATGCAATGACCGTGGTGGATCCATGTGTGGTTTGTGAAAAGAACACATATGCAATGACTCTAGTGTTGGTTTTAGTATAAGAACACACATGCAATGACTCTAGTGGGTTCACATGTGGTTTGTGAAAAGAACACACGCGCAATGACCACTGGTTGATCCATATGTGGTTTGTGGAAAGAACCCACATGCAATGACACTGCTTGATCCATGTGTGGTTTGTGGAAAAGAACACACATGCAATGACCACTGGTTGATCCATGTGTGGTTTGTGGAAAGAAAACACATGCAATAACCACTAGTTGATCCATATGTGGTTTGTGGAAAATAACACACATGCAATGACCACTGGTTGATCCATATGTGGTTTGTGGAAAGAACACACATGCAATGACCACTGGTTGATCCATGTGTGGTTTGTGAAAAGAATACACATGCAATGCCACCGGTTGATCCATAAGTGGTTTGTGGAAAAGAACACACATGCAATGACCACTGGTTGATCCATGTGGTTTGTGGAAAGAACACACATGCAATGACCACTGGTGGATCCATAAGTGGTTTGTGGAAAGAACACGCATGCAATGACTCTAGTGCTGGTTTTAGTATAAGAACACACAAGCAATGACTCTAGTGGGTCCATATGTGATTTGTGGAAAGAACACACATGCAATGACACTGGTTGATCCATGTGTGGTTTGTGGAAAGAACACACATGCAATAGCTCTAGTGTTTGATCCATGTGTGGTTTGTGGAAATAACACACATGCAATGACTCTATTGGTTGATCCATGTGTGGTTTGTGGAAATAACACACATGCAATGACTCTAATGGATCCATATGTGATTTGTGGAAAAGAACACACATGCAATGACCATTGGTTGATCCATATGTGGTTTGTGTAAAGAACACACATGCAATAAGACTGGTTGATCCGTGTGTGGTTTGTGAAAAGAACATACATGCAATGCCACTGGTTGATCCATGTGTGGTTTGTGGATAGAACACACATGCAATGACCCTAGTGCTAGGTTTAGTATAAGAACACACATACAATGACTCTAGTGGGTCCACATGTAGTTTGTGAAAAGAACACACATGCAATGACCACTGGTTGATCCATAAGTTGTTTGTGGAAAAGAACACACATGCAATGAGTCTAGTGCTGGTTTTAGTATAAGAACACACATGCAATGACTCTAGTGGGTCCACATGTGGTTTGTGAAAAGATACCACATGCACTGACCACTAGTTGAATCATATGTAGTTTTTGGAAAAGAACACACATGCAATGAACACTGGTGGATCCATGTGTTGTTTTCTGGAAAGAACACACATGCAATGACCACTGGTTGATCCATAAGTGGTTTGTGGAAACAAACACACATGCAATGACCACTGGTTGATCCATGTGTGGTTTGTGGATATAACAAACATGCAATGAACACTAGTGGATCCATAAGTGGTTTGTGGAAAGAACACACATGGAATGACCACTAGTTGATCCATATGTGGTTTGTGGAAAGAACACACATGCAGTCAACCTTTGGTGTATCCATAAGTGGTTTGTGGAAAGAACACACATGCAATGACCACTGGTTGATCCATATGTGGTTTGTGCAAATAACACACATGCAGTGAACACTGGTGGATCCATATGTTGTTTGTGAAAAGAACACACATGCAATGACTCTAGTGCTGGTTTTAGTATAAGAACACACATGCAATGACTCTAGTGGGTCCACATGTAGTTTGTGAAAAGAACACACATGCAATGCCACTGGTTGATCCATAAGTGATTTGTGGAAAGAACACACATGCAATGGCCGCTGGTTGATCCATAAGTGGTTTGTGGAAAGAACACACATGCAATCACCACTGGTTGATCCATAAGTGGTTTGTCGAAATTCCACACATGCAGTGACCACTGATGGATCCATATGTTGTTTGTGAAAAGAACACACATGCAATGAACACTGGTGGATCCATAAGTGGTTTGTGGAAAGAACACACATGTAATGACTCTAGTGCTAGTTTTAGTATAAGAACACACATGCAATGACTCTAAAGGATCCATATGTGGTTTGTGAAAAGAACACACATGCAATGAACACTGGTGGATCCATATGTTGTTTGTGAAAAGAATACACATGCAATGACCACTTGTTGATCCATGTGTGGTTTGTGGAAAGAACACACATGCAATGACAATGGTGGATCCTTGTGTGGTTTGTGAAATGAACACACATGCAATGAGTCTAGTGTTGGTTTTAGTATAAGAACACACATGCAATGACTCTTGTGGGTTCACATGTGGTTTGTGAAAAGAACACACATGCAATGACCACTGGTTGATCCATATGTGGTTTGTGGAAAGAACACACATGCAATGACACTGCTTGATCCATGTGTGGTTTGTCGAAAAGAACACACATGCAATGACCACTGGTCGATCCATGTGTGGTTTGTGGAAAGAAAACACATGCAATGACCACTGGTTGATCCATCTGTGGTTTTCTGGAAAGAACAAACATGCAATGACCGTTGGTTGATCCATAAGTGTTTTGTGGAAAAGAACACACATGCAATGACCTTTGGTTGATCCATGCGTGGTTTGTGGATAGAACACACATGCAATGAACAATGGTGGATCCATAAGTGGTTTGTGGGAAGAACACACATGTAATGACCACTAGTTGATCCATATGTGGTTTGTGGAAAGAACACACATGCAGTCAACACTGGTGGATCCATAAGTGGTTTGTGGAAAGAACACACATGCAATGACCACTGGTTGATCCATATGTGGTTTGTGGAAATAACACACATGCAGTGAACACTGGTGGATCCATAGGTTGTTTGTGACAAGAACACACATGCAATGACTCTAGTGCTGGTTTTAGTATAAGAACACACATGCAATGACTCTAGTGGGTCCACATGTAGTTTGTGAAAAGAACACACATGCAATGCCACTGGTTGATCCATAAGTGATTTGTGGAAAGAACACACATGCAATGGCCACTGGTTGATCCATAAGTGGTTTGTGGAAAGAACACACATGCAATCACCACTGGTTGATCCATAAGTGGTTTGTGGAAATTCCACACATGCAGTGACCACTGGTGGATCCATATGTTGTTTGTGAAAAGAACACACATGCAGTGACCACTGGTGGATCCATAAGTGGTTTGTGGAAAGAACACACATGTAATGACTCTAGTGCTAGTTTTAGTATAAGAACACACATGCAATGACTCTAATGGATCCATATCTGGTCTGTGAAAAGTATACACACTGAATGACCACTTGTTGATCCATGTGTGGTTTGTGGAAAGAACACACATGCAATGACAATGGTGGATGCATGTGTGGTTTGTGAAATGAACACACATGCAATGAGTCTAGTGTTGGTTTTAGTATAAGAACACACATGCAATGACTCTAGTGGGTTCACATGTGGTTTGTGAAAAGAACACACATGCAATGACCCTGGTTGATCCATATGTGGTTTGTGGAAAGAATACTCATGCAATGACACTGCTTGATCCATGTGTGGTTTGTGGAAAAGAACACACATGCAATTACCACTAGTTGATCCATGTGTGGTTTGTGGAAAGAACACACATGCAATGACCACTGGTTGATCCATATGTGGTTTGTGGAAAATAACACACATGCAATGACCACTGGTTGATCCATATGTCGTTTGTGGAAAGAACACAGATGCAATGACCATTGGTTGATCCATGTGTGGTTTGTGAAAAGAACACACATGCAATGCCACCGATTGATCCATAAGTGGTTTGTGGAAAAGAACACACATGCAATGACCACTGGTTGATCCATAAGTGGTTTGTGGAAAGAACACACATCCAGTGAACACTGGTGGATCCATAAGTGGTTTGTGGAAAGAACACACATGCAATGATTCTAGTGCTGGTTTTAGTATAAGAACACACAAGCAATGACTCTAGTGGCTCCATATGTGAGTCGTGTAAAGAACACACATGCAATGACTCTAGTGGTTGATCCATGTGTGGTTTGTGGAAATAACACACATGCAATGACTCTAGAGGTTAATCCATAAGTGGTTTGTGGAAAGAACACACATGCAATGACTCTAATGGATCCATAAGTGGTTTGTGGAAAAGAACACACATGCAATGACCATTGGTTGATCCATATGTGGTTTATGGAAAGAACACACATGCAATGACACTGGTTGATTCATGTGTGGTTTGTGAAAAGAACACACATGCAATGCCACTAGTTGATCCATGTGTGGTTTGCGGATAGAACACACATGCAATTACTCTAGTGCTAGTTTTAGTATAAGAACACACATACAATGACTCTAGTGGGTCCACATGTAGTTTGTGAAAATAACACACATGCAATGACCACTGGTTGATCCATAAGTTGTTTGTGGAAAAGAACACACATGCAATGAGGCTAGTGGATCCATGTGTGGTTTGTGGAAAAGAACACACATGCAATGAGTCTAGTGCTTGTTTTAGTATAAGAACACACATGCAATGACTCTAGTGGGTCCACATGTGGTTTGTGAAAAGAATACACATGCAATGACCACTGGTTGATCCATATGTGGTTTTTGGAAAAGAACACACATGCAATGAACACTGGTGGATCCATGTGTGGTTTGTGGAAAGAACACACATGCAATGACCACTGGTTGATCCATAAGTGTTTTGTGGAAAACAACACACATGCAATGACCACTGGTTGATCCATGCATGGTTTGTGGATAGAACACACATGCAATGAACACTGGTGGATCCATAAGTGGTTTGTGGGAAGAACACACATGTAATGACCACTAGTTGATCCATATGTGGGTTGTGGAAAGAACACACATGAAGTGAACACTGGTGGATCCATAAGTGGTTTGTGGAAAGAACACACATGCAATGACCACTCGTTGATCCATATGTGGTTTGTGGAAAGAACACACATGGAGTGAACACTGGTGGATCCATATGTTTTTTGAGAAAAGAACACACATGCAATGACCACTGGTTGATCCATATGTGGTTTTTGGAAAAGAACACACATGCAATGAACACTGGTGGATCCATGTGTGGTTTGTGGAAAGGACACACATGCAATGACCACTGGTTGATCCATAAGTGTTTTCTGGAAAAGAACACACATGCAATGACCACTGGTTGATCCATGCGTAGTTTTTGGATAGAACACACATGCAATGAACACTGGTGGATCCATAAGTGGTTTGTGGGAAGAACACACATGTAATGACCACTAGTTAATCATATGTGGTTTGTGGAAAGAACAAACATGAAGTGAACACTGGTGGATCCATAAGTGGTGTGTGGAAAGAACACACATGCAATGACCACTCGTTGATCCATATGTGGTTTGTGGAAAGAACACACATGCAGTGAACACTAGTGGATCCATATGTTGTTTTCGAAAAGAACACACATGCAATGACTCTAGTGCTGGTTTTAGTATAAGAACACACATGCAATGACTCTAGTGGGTCCACATGTAGTTTGTGAACAGAACACACATGCAATGCCACTGGTTGATCCATAAGTGGTTTGTGGAAAGAACACACATGCAATGGCCACTGGTTGATCCATAAGTGGTTTGTGGAAAGAACACACATGCAATGACCACTGGTGGATCCATAAGTGGTTTGTGGAAAGAAAAACATGCAGTAACCACTGGTGGATGCATATGATGTTTGTGAAAAGAACACACATGCAATGAACACTGGTGGATCCATAAGTGGTTTGTGGAAACAACACACATGCAATGACTCTAGTGCTCGTTTTAGTATAAGAACACACATGCAATGACTCTAATGGTTCCATATGTGGTTTTTGAAAAGAACACACATGCAATGACCACTTGTTGATCCATGTGTGGTTTGTGGAAAGAATACACATGCAATGACCGTGGTGGTTCCATGTGTGGTTTGTGAAAAGAACACATATGCAATGACTCTAGTGTTGGTTTTAGTATAAGAACACACATGCAATGACTCTAGTGGGTCCACATGTAGTTTGTGAAAAGAACACACATGCAATGCCACTTGTTGATCCATAAGTGGTTTGTGGAAAGAACACACATGCAATGACCACTCGTTGATCCATATGTGGTTTGTGGAAAGAACTCACATGCAGTGAACACTGGTGGATCCATATGTTGTTTTCGAAAAGAACACACATGCAATGACCACTGGTTGATCCATATGTGGTTTTTGGAAAAGAACACACATGCAATGAACACTACTGGATCCATGTGTGGTTTGTGGAAAGGACACACATGCAATGACCACTGGTTGATCCATAAGTGTTTTCTGGAAAAGAACACACATGCAATGACCACTGGTTGATCCATGCATGGTTTATGGATAGAACACACATGCAATGAACACTGGTGGATCCATAAGTGGTTTGTGGGAAGAACACACATGTAATGACCACTAGTTGATCCATATGTGGTTTGTGGAAAGAACACACATGAAGTGAGCACTGGTGGATCCATAAGTGTTGTGTGGAAAGAACACACATGCAATGACCACTCGTTGATCCATATGTGGTTTGTGGAAAGAACACACATGCAGTGAACACTGGTGGATCCATATGTTGTTTTTGAAAAGAACACACATGCAATGACTCTAGTGCTGGTTTTAGTATAAGAACACACATGCAATGACTCTAGTGGGTCCACATGTAGTTTGTGAAAAGAACACACATGCAATGCCACTGGTTGATCCATAAGTGATTTGTGGAAAGAACACACATGCAATGGCCACTGGTTGATCCATAAGTGGTTTGTGGAAAGAACACACATGCAATCACCACTGGTTGATCCGTAAGTGGTTTGTGGAAATTCCACATGCGGTGACCTTGGTGGATCCATATGTTGTTTGTGAAAAGAACACACATGCAGTGACCACTGGTGGATCCATAAGTGGTTTTTGGAAAGAACACACATATAATGACTCTAGTGCTAGTTTTAGTATAAGAACACACATGCAATGACTCTAATGGATCCATATGTGGTCTGTGAAAAGAATACACAGGCAATGACCACTTGTTGATCCATGTGTGGTTTGTGGAAAGAACACACATGCAATGACAATGGTGGATGCATGTGTGGTTTGTGAAATGAACACACATGCAATGAGTCTAGTGTTGGTTTTAGTATAAGAACACACATGCAATGACTCTAGTGGGTTCACATGTGGTTTGTGAAAAGAACACACATGCAATGACCACTGGTTGATCCATATGTGGTTTGTGGAAAGAACACACATGCAATGACACTTCTTGATCCATGTGTGGTTTGTGGAAAAGAACACACATGCAATTACCACTAGTTGATCCATGTGTGGTTTGTGGAAAGAACACACATGCAATGACCACTGGTTGATCCATATGTGGTTTGTGGAAAATAACACACATGCAATGACCACTTTGGTTGATCCATATGTCGTTTGTGGAAAGAACAGATGCAATGACCATTGGTTGATCCATGTGTGGTTTGTGAAAAGAACACACATGCAATGCCACCGATTGATCCATAAGTGGTTTGTGGAAAAGAACACACATGCAATGACCACTGGTTGATCCAAAAGTGGTTTGTGGAAAGAACACACATCCAGTGAACACTGGTGGATCCATAAGTGGTTTGTGGAAAGAACACACATGCAATGATTCTAGTGCTGGTTTTAGTATAAGAACACACAAGCAATGACTCTAGTGGCTCCATATGTGAGTCGTGGAAAGAACACACATGCAATGACACTAGTTGATCCATGTGTGGTTTGTGGAAAGAACACACATGCAATGACTCTAGTGGTTGATCCATGTGTGGTTTGTGGAAATAACACACATGCAATGACTCTAGAGGTTAATCCATAAGTGGTTTGTGGAAAGAACACACATGCAATGACTCTAATGGATCCATAAGTGGTTTGTGGAAAAGAACACACATGCAATGACCATTGGTTGATCCATATGTGGTTTGTGGAAAGAACACGCATGCAATGACACTGGTTGATTCATGTGTGGTTTGTGAAAAGAACACACATGCAATGCCACTAGTTGATCCATGTGTGGTTTGCGGATAGAACACACATGCAATTACTCTAGTGCTAGTTTTAGTATAAGAACACACATACAATGACTCTAGTGGGTCCACATGTAGTTTGTGAAAATAACACACATGCAATGACCACTGGTTGATCCATAAGTTGTTTGTGGAAAAGAACACACATCCAATGAGGCTAGTGGATCCATGTGTGGTTTGTGGAAAAGAACACACATGCAATGAGTCTAGTGCTTGTTTTAGTATAAGAACACACATGCAATGACTCTAGTGGGTCCACATGTGGTTTGTGAAAAGAATACACATGCAATGACCACTGGTTGATCCATATGTGGTTTTTGGAAAAGAACACACATGCAATGAACACTGGTGGATCCATGTGTGGTTTGTGGAAAGAACACACATGCAATGACCACTGGTTGATCCATAAGTGTTTTGTGGAAAACAACACACATGCAATGACCACTGGTTGATCCATGCATGGTTTGTGGATAGAACACACATGCAATGAACACTGGTGGATCCATAAGTGTTTTGTGGGAAGAACACACATGTAATGACCACTAGTTGATCCATATGTGGGTTGTGGAAAGAACACACATGAAGTGAACACTGGTGGATCCATAAGTGGTTTGTGGAAAGAACACACATGCAATGACCACTCGTTGATCCATATGTGGTTTGTGGAAAGAACACACATGGAGTGAACACTGGTGGATCCATATGTTGTTTTCGAAAAGAACACACATGCAATGACCACTGGTTGATCCATATGTGGTTTTTGGAAAAGAAGACACATGCAATGAACACTGGTGGATCCATGTGTGGTTTTTGGAAAGGACACACATGCAATGACCACTGGTTGATCCATAAGTGTTTTGTGGAAAAGAACACACATGCAATGACCACTGGTTGATCCATGCGTAGTTTTTGGATAGAACACACATGCAATGAACACTGGTGGATCCATAAGTGGTTTGTGGGAAGAACACACATGTAATGACCACTAGTTAATCATATGTGGTTTGTGGAAAGAACAAACATGAAGTGAACACTGGTGGATCCATAAGTGGTGTGTGGAAAGAACACACATGCAATGACCACTCGTTAATCCATATGTGGTTTGTGGAAAGAACACACATGCAGTGAACACTAGTGGATCCATATGTTGTTTTCGGAAAGAACACACATGCAATGACTCTAGTGCTGGTTTTAGTATAAGAACACACATGCAATGACTCTAGTGGGTCCACATGTAGTTTGTGAAAAGAACACACATGCAATGCCACTAGTTGATCCATAAGTGGTTTGTGGAAAGAACACACATGCAATGGCCACTGGTTGATCCATAAGTGGTTTGTGGAAAGAACACACATGCAATGACCACTGGTGGATCCATAAGTGGTTTGTGGAAAGAAAAACATGCAGTAACCACTGGTGGATGCATATGATGTCTGTGAAAAGAACACACATGCAATGAACACTGGTGGATCCATAAGTGGTTTGTGGAAACAACACACATGCAATGACTCTAGTGCTCGTTTTAGTATAAGAACACACATGCAATGACTCTAATGGTTCCATATGTGGTTTGTGAAAAGAACACACATGCAATGACCACTTGTTGATCCATGTGTGGTTTGTGGAAAGAATACACATGCAATGACCGTGGTGGTTCCATGTGTGGTTTGTGAAAAGAACACATATGCAATGACTCTAGTGTTGGTTTTAGTATAAGAACACACATGCAATGACTCTAGTGGGTCCACATGTAGTTTGTGAAAAGAACACACATGCAATGCCACTTGTTGATCCATAAGTGGTTTGTGGAAAGAACACACATGCAATGACCACTCGTTGATCCATATGTGGTTTGTGGAAAGAACTCACATGCAGTGAACACTGGTGGATCCATATGTTGTTTTCGAAAAGAACACACATGCAATGACCACTGGTTGATCCATATGTGGTTTTTGGAAAAGAACACACATGCAATGAACACTACTGGATCCATGTGTGGTTTGTGGAAAGGACACACATGCAATGACCACTGGTTGATCCATAAGTGTTTTGTGGAAAAGAACACACATGCAATGACCACTGGTTGATCCATGCATGGTTTATGGATAGAACACACATGCAATGAACACTGGTGGATCCATAAGTGGTTTGTGGGAAGAACACACATGTAATGACCACTAGTTGATCCATATGTGGTTTGTGGAAAGAACACACATGAAGTGAACACTGGTGGATCCATAAGTGTTGTGTGGAAAGAACACACATGCAATGACCACTCGTTGATCCATATGTGGTTTGTGGAAAGAACACACATGCAGTGAACACTGGTGGATCCATATGTTGTTTTTGAAAAGAACACACATGCAATGACTCTAGTGCTGGTTTTAGTATAAGAACACACATGCAATGACTCTAGTGGGTCCACATGTAGTTTGTGAAAAGAACACACATGCAATGCCACTTGTTGATCCATAAGTGGTTTGTGGAAAGAACACACATGCAATGGCCACTTGTTGATCCATAAGTGGTTTGTGGAAAGAACACTCATGCAATGGCCACTCGTTGATCCATAAGTGGTTTGTGGAAAGAACACACATGCAATGAACACTGGTGGATCCATAAGTGGTTTGTGGAAAGAAAAACATGCAGTGACCACTGGTGGATGCATATGTTGTTTGTGAAAAGAACACACATGCAATGAACATTGGTGGATCCATAAGTGGTTTGTGCAAAGAACACACATGCAATGACTCTAGTGCTAGTTTTAGTATAAGAACACACATGCAATGACTCTAATGGATCCATATGTGGTTTGTGAAAAGAATACACATGCAATTACCACTTGTTGATCCAAGTGTGGTTTGTGGAAAGAATACACATGCAATGACCGTGGTGGATCCATGTGTGGTTTGTGAAAAGAACACATATGCAATGACTCTAGTGTTGGTTTTAGTATAAGAACACACATGCAATGACTCTAGTGGGTTCAAATGTGGTTTGTGAAAAGAACACACGTGCAATGACCACTGGTTGATCCTTATGTGGTTTGTGGAAAGAACAGACATGCAATGACACTTCTTGATCCATCTGTGGTTTGTGGAAAAGAACACACATGCAATGACCACTGGTTGATCCATGTGTGGTTTGTGGAAAGAACAAACATGCAATAACCACTAGTTGATCCATATGTGGTTTGTGGAAAAGAACACACATGCAATGACCACTGGTTGATCCATATGTGGTTTGTGGAAAGAACACACATGCAATGACCACTGGTTGATCCATGTGTGGTTTGTGAAAAGAACACACATGCAATGCCACCGGTTGATCCATAAGTGGTTTGTGGAAAAGAACACACATGCAATGACCACTGGTTGATCCATGTGGTTTGTGGAAAGAACACACATGCAATGAACACTGGTGGATCCATAAGTGGTTTGTGGAAAGAACAAGCATGCAATGACTCTAGTGCTGGTTTTAGTATAAGAACACACATGCAATGACTCTATTGGGTCCACATGTGGTTTGTGAAAAGATACCACATGCAATGACCACTGGTTGATCCATACGTGGTTTTTGGAAAAGAACACACATGCAATGAACACTGGTGGATCTATGTGTGGTTTTTGGAAAGAACACACATGCAATGACCACTGGTTGATCCATAAGTGGTTTGTGGAAAAGAACACACATGCAATGACCACTGGTTGAACCATGTGTGGTTTGTGAATAGAACAAACATGCAATCAAGACTACTGGATCCATAAGTGGTTTGTGGAAAGAACACACATGCAATGACCACTAGTTGATCCATATGTGGTTTGTGGAAAGAACACACATGCAGTGAACACTGGTGGATCCATAAGTGGTTTGTGGAAAGAACACACATGCAATGACCACTGGTTGATCCATATGTGGTTTGTGGAAATAACACACATGCAGTGAACACTGGTGGATCCATATATTGTTTGTGAAAAGAACACACATGCAATGACTCTAGTGCTGGTTTTAGTATGAGAACACACATGCAATGACTCTAGTGGGTCCACATGTAGTTTGTGAAAAAGAACACACATGCAATGCCACTGGTTGATCCATAAGTGATTTGTGGAAAGAACACACATGCAATGGCCACTGGTTGATCCATAAGTGGTTTGTGGAAAGAACACACATGCAATCACCACTGGTTGATCCATAAGTGGTTTGTGGAAATTCCACACATGTAGTGACCACTGGTGGATCCATATGTTGTTTGTGAAAAGAACACACATGCAATGAACACTGGTGGATCCATAAGTGGTTTGTGGAAAGAACACACATGCAATGACTCTAGTGCTAGTTTTAGTATAAGAACACACATGCAATGACTCTAATGGATCCATATGTGGTTTGTGAAAAGAATACACATGCAATGACCACTTGTTGATCCATGTGTGGTTTGTGGAAAGAACACACATGTGACAGTGGTGGAACCATGTGTGGTTTGTGAAATGAACACAGATGCAATGAGTCTAGTGTTGGTTTTACTATAAGAACACACATGCAATGACTCTAGTGGGTTCACATGTGGTTTGTGAAAAGAACACACATGCAATGACCACTGGTTGATCCATATGTGGTTTGTGGAAAAAACACACATGCAATGACACTGCTTGATCCATGTGTGGTTTTTGGAAAAGAACACACATGCAATGACCACTAGTTGATCCATGTGTGGTTTGTGAAAAGAACACACATGCAATGCCACCGGTTGATCCATAAGTGGTTTGTGGAAAAGAACACACATGCAATGACCACTGGTTGATCCATAAGTGGTTTGTGGAAAGAACACACATGCAGTGAACACTGATGGATCCATAAGTGGTTTGTGGAAAGAACACACATGCAATGATTCTAGTGCTGGTTTTAGTATAAGAACACACAAGCAATGACTCTAGTGGGTCCATATGTGAGTTGTGGAAAGAACACACATGCAATGACACTGGTTGATCCATGTGTGGTTTGTGGAAAGAAGACACATGCAATGACTCTAGTGGTTGATCCATGTGTGGTTTGTGGAAATAACACACATGCAATGACTCTAGAGGTTGATCCATAAGTGGTTTGTGGAAAGAACACACATGCAATGACTCTAATGGATCCATAAGTGGTTTGTGGAAAAGAACACACATGCAATGACCATTGGTTGATCCATATGTGGTTTGTGGAAAGAACACGCATGCAATGACACTTGTTGATTCATGTGTGGTTTGTGAAAAGAACACACATGCAATGCCACTAGTTGATCCATGTGTGGTTTGTGGATAGAACACACATGCAATTACTCTACTGCTAGTTTTAGTATATAAGAACACACATACAATGACTCTAGTGGGTCCACATGTATTTTGTGAAAATAACACACATGCAATGACCACTGGTTGATCCATGAGTTGTTTGTGGAAAAGAACACACATGCAATGAGTCTAGTGGATCAATGTGTGGTTTGTGGAAAACAACACACATGCAATGACTCTAGTGGGTCCACATGTAGTTTGTGAAAAGAACACACATGCAATGCCACTGGTTGATCCATAAGTGGTTTGTGGAAAGAACACACATGCAATGGCCACTGGTTGATCCATAAGTGGTTTGTGGAAAGAACACACATGCAATGACCACTTGTGGATCCATAAGTGGTTTGTGGAAAGAAAACATGCAGTGACCACTGGTGGATCCATATGTTTTTTGTGAAAAGAACACACATGCAATGAACACTGGTGGATCCATAAGTGGTTTGTGGAAAGAACGCACATGCAATGACTCTAGTGCTAGTTTTAATATAAGAACACACATGCAATGACTCTAATGGATCCATATGTGGTTTGTGAAAAGAACACACATGCAATGACCACTTGTTGATCCATGTGTGGTTTGTGGAAAGAATACACATGCAATGACCATGGTGGATCCATGTGTGGTTTGTGAAAAGAACACATATGCAATGACTCTAGTGTTGGTTTTAGTATAAAAACACACATGCAATGACTCTAGTGGGTTCACATGTGGTTTGTGAAAAGAACACACGTGCAATGACCACTGGTTGATCCATATGTGGTTTGTGGAAAGAACACACATGCAATGACACTGCTTGATCCATGTGTGGTTTGTGGAAAAGAACACACATGCAATGACCACTGGTTGATCCATGTGTGGTTTGTGGAAAGAACAAACATGCAATAACCACTAGTTGATCCATATGTGGTTTGTGGAAAGAACACACATGCAATGACCACTTGTGGATCCATAAGTGGTTTGTGGAAAGAAAAACATGCAGTGACCACTGGTGGATCCATATGTTTTTTGTGAAAAGAACACACATGCAATGAACACTGGTGGATCCATAAGTGGTTTGTGGAAAGAACGCACATGCAATGACCACTTGTTGATCCATGTGTGGTTTGTGGAAAGAATACACATGCAATGACCGTGGTGGATCCATGTGTGGTTTGTGAAAAGAACACATATGCAATGACTCTAGTGTTGGTTTTAGTATAAGAACACACATGCAATGACTCTAGTGGGTTCACATGTGGTTTGTGAAAAGAACACACGTGCAATGACCACTGGTTGATCCATATGTGGTTTGTGGAAAGAACACAAATGCAATGCCACCGGTTGATCCAGAAGTGGTTTGTGGAAAAGAACACACATGCAATGACCACTGGTTGATCCATCTGGTTTGTGGAAAGAACACACATGCAATGAACACTTGTGGATCCATAAAGTGTTTGTGGAAAGAACACGCATGCAATGACTCTAGTGCTGGTTTTAGTATAAGAACACACAAGCAATGCCTCTAGTGGGTCCATATGTGATTTGTGGAAAGAACACACATGCAATGACACTGGTTGATCCATGTGTGGTTTGTGGAAAGAACACACATGCAATAGCTCTAGTGGTTGATCCATGTGTGGTTTGTTTAAATAACACACATGCAACGACTCTGTTGGTTGATCCATGTGTGGTTTGTAGAAATAACACACATGCAATGACTCTAATGGATCCATATGTGATTCGTGGAAAAGAACACACATGCAATGACCATTGGTTGATCCATATGTGGTTTGTGTAAAGAACACACATGCAATAACACTGGTTGATCCATGTGTGGTTTGTGAAAAGAACATACATGCAATGCCACTGGTTGATCCATGTGTGGTTTGTGGATAGAACACACATGCAATGACTCTAGTGGGTCCACATGTAGTTTGTGAAAAGAACACACATGCAATGACCACTGGTTGATCCATAAGTTGTTTGTGGAAAAGAACACACATGCAATGAGTCTAGTGCTGGTTTTAGTATAAGAACACACATGCAATGACTCTAGTGGGTCCACATGTGGTTTGTGAAAAGATACCACATGCACTGACCACTCGTTGAATCATATGTGGTTTTCGGAAAAGAACACACATGCAATGAAAACTGGTGGATCCATGTGTGGTTTCTGGAAAGAACACACATGCAATGACCACTGGTTGATCCATAAGTGGTTTGTGGAAAAGAACACACATGCAATGACGACTGGTTGATTCATGTGTGGTTTGTGGATAGAATAAACATGCAATGAACACTGGTGGATCCATAAGTGGTTTGTGGAAAGAACACACATGTAATGACCACTGGTTGATCCATATGTGGTTTGTGGAAAGAACACACATGCAGTGAACACTGGTGGATCCATAAGTGGTTTATGGAAAGAACACACATGCAATAACCACTGGTGGATCCATATGTTGTTTGTGAAAAGAACACACATGCAATGACTATAGTGCTGGTTTTAGTATAAGAACACACATACAATGACTCTAGTGGGTCCACATGTAGTTTGTGAAAAGCACACACATGCAATGACCACTGGTTGATCCATAAGTTGCTTGTGGAAAAGAACACACATGCAATGACCACTGGTTGATCCATGTGGTTTGTGGAAAGAACACACATGCAATCACCACTGGTTGATCCATAAGTGGTTTGTGGAAATTCCACACATGCAGTGACCACTGGTTGATCCATATGTGGTTTGTGCAAATAACACACATGCAGTGAACACTGGTGGATCCATATGTTGTTTGTGAAAAGAACACACATGTAATGACTCTAGTGCTTGTTTTAGTATAAGAACACACATGCAATGACTCTAATGGATCCATATGTGGTTTGTGAAAAGAATACACATGCAATGACCACTTGTTGATCCATGTGTGGTTTGTGGAAAGAACACACATGCAATGACAATGGTGGATCCATGTGTGGTTTGTGAAATGAACACACATGCAATGAGTCTAGTCTTGGTTTTAGTATAAGAACACACATGCAATGACTCTAGTGGGTTCACATGTGGTTTGTGAAAAGAACACACATGCAATGACCACTGGTTGATCCATATGTGGTTTGTGAAAAGAACACACATGCAATGACCACTGGTTGATCCATGTGTGGTTTGTGGAAAGAACACACATGCAATGACCACTGGTTGATCCATCTGTGGTTTCTGGAAAGAACACACATGCAATGACCACTGGTTGATCCATAAGTGTTTTGTGGAAAATAACACACATGCAATGACCACTGGTTGATCCATGCGTGGTTTGTGGATAGAACACACATGCAATGAACACTGGTGGATCCATAAGTGGTTTGTGGGAAGAACACACATGTAATGACCACTAGTTGATCCATATGTGGTTTGTGGAAAGAACACACATGAAGTGAACACTGGTGGATCCGTAAGTGGTGTGTGGAAAGAACACACGTGCAATGACCACTCGTTGATCCATATGTGGTTTGTGGAAAGAACACACATGCAGTGAACACTAGTGGATCCATATGTTGTTTTCGAAAAGAACACACATGCAATGACTCTAGTGCTGGTTTTAGTATAAGAACACACATGCAATGACTCTAGTGGGTCCACATGTAATTTGTGAAAAGAACACACATGCAATGCCACTAGTTGATCCATAAGTGGTTTGTGGAAAGAACACACATGCAATGGCCACTGGTTGATCCATAAGTGCTTTGTGGAAAGAACACACATGCAATGACCACTGGTGGATCCATAAGTGGTTTGTGGAAAGAAAAACATGCAGTGACCACTGGTGGATCCATATGTTGTTTGTGAAAAGAACACATATGCAATGACCGTGGTGGATCCATGTGTGGTTTGTGAAAAGAACACATATGCAATGACTCTAGTGTTGGTTTTAGTATAAGAACACACATGCAATGACTCTAGTGGGTTCACATGTGGTTTGTGAAAAGAACACACGCGCAATGACCACTGGTTGATCCATATGTGGTTTGTGGAAAGAACCCACATGCAATGACACTGCTTGATCCATGTGTGGTTTGTGGAAAAGAACACACATGCAATGACCACTGGTTGATCCATGTGTGGTTTGTGGAAAGAAAACACATGCAATAACCACTAGTTGATCCATATGTGGTTTGTGGAAAATAACACACATGCAATGACCACTGGTTGATCCATATGTGGTTTGTGGAAAGAACACACATGCAATGACCACTGGTTGATCCATGTGTGGTTTGTGAAAAGAATACACATGCAATGCCACCGGTTGATCCATAAGTGGTTTGTGGAAAAGAACACACATGCAATGACCACTGGTGATCCATGTGGTTTGTGGAAAGAACACACATGCAATGACCACTGGTGGATCCATAAGTGGTTTGTGGAAAGAACACGCATGCAATGACTCTAGTGCTGGTTTTAGTATAAGAACACACAAGCAATGACTCTAGTGGGTCCATATGTGATTTGTGGAAAGAACACACATGCAATGACACTGGTTGATCCATGTGTGGTTTGTGGAAAGAACACACATGCAATAGCTCTAGTGTTTGATCCATGTGTGGTTTGTGGAAATAACACACATGCAATGACTCTATTGGTTGATCCATGTGTGGTTTGTGGAAATAACACACATGCAATGACTCTAATGGATCCATATGTGATTTGTGGAAAAGAACACACATGCAATGACCATTGGTTGATCCATATGTGGTTTGTGTAAAGAACACACATGCAATAAGAGTGGTTGATCCATGTGTGGTTTGTGAAAAGAACATACATGCAATGCCACTGGTTGATCCATGTGTGGTTTGTGGATAGAACACACATGCAATGACCCTAGTGCTAGGTTTAGTATAAGAACACACATACAATGACTCTAGTGGGTCCACATGTAGTTTGTGAAAAGAACACACATGAAATGACCACTGGTTGATCCATAAGTTGTTTGTGGAAAAGAACACACATGCAATGAGTCTAGTGCTGGTTTTAGTATAAGAACACACATGTAATGACTCTAGTGGGTCCACATGTGGTTTGTGAAAAGATACCACATGCACTGACCACTAGTTGAATCATATGTAGTTTTTGGAAAAGAACACACATGCAATGAACACTGGTGGATCCATGTGTTGTTTCTGGAAAGAACACACATGCAATGACCACTGGTTGATCCATAAGTGGTTTGTGGAAACAAACACACATGCAATGACCACTGGTTGATCCATGTGTGGTTTGTGGATATAACAAACATGCAATGAACACTAGTGGATCCATAAGTGGTTTGTGGAAAGAACACACATGGAATGACCACTAGTTGATCCATATGTGGTTTGTGGAAAGAACACACATGCAGTCAACACTGGTGTATCCATAAGTGGTTTGTGGAAAGAACACACATGCAATGACCACTGGTTGATCCATATGTGGTTTGTGCAAATAACACACATGCAGTGAACACTGGTGGATCCATATGTTGTTTGTGAAAAGAACACACATGCAATGACTCTAGTGCTGGTTTTAGTATAAGAACACACATGCAATGACTCTAGTGGGTCCACATGTAGTTTGTGAAAAGAACACACATGCAATGCCACTGGTTGATCCATGAGTGATTTGTGGAAAGAACACACATGCAATGGCCGCTGGTTGATCCATAAGTGGTTTGTGGAAAGAACACACATGCAATCACCACTGGTTGATCCATAAGTGGTTTGTCGAAATTCCACACATGCAGTGACCACTGGTGGATCCATATGTTGTTTGTGAAAAGAACACACATGCAATGAACACTGGTGGATCCATAAGTGGTTTGTGGAAAGAACACACATGTAATGACTCTAGTGCTAGTTTTAGTTTAAGAACACACATGCAATGACTCTAAAGGATCCATATGTGGTTTGTGAAAAGAAGACACATGCATTGAACACTGGTGGATCCATATGTTGTTTGTGAAAAGAATACACATGCAATGACCACTTGTTGATCCATGTGTGGTTTGTGGAAAGAACACACATGCAATGACAATGGTGGATCCTTGTCTGGTTTGTGAAATGAACACACATGCAATGAGTCTAGTGTTGGTTTTAGTATAAGAACACACATGCAATGACTCTTGTGGGTTCACATGTGGTTTGTGAAAAGAACACACATGCAATGACCACTGGTTGATCCATATGTGGTTTGTGGAAAGAACACACATGCAATGACACTGCTTGATCCATGTGTGGTTTATGCAAAAGAACACACATGCATTGACTATTGGTTGATCCATGTGTGGTTTGTGGAAAGAACAGACATGCAATGACTCTAGTGGTTGATCCATGTGTGGTTTTCTGGAAAGAACAGACATGCAATGACCGTTGGTTGATCCATAAGTGTTTTGTGGAAAAAGAACACACATGCAATGACCACTGGTTGATCCATGCGTGGTTTGTGGATAGAACACACATGCAATGAACAATGGTGGATCCATAAGTGGTTTGTGGGAAGAACACACATGTAATGACCACTAGTTGATCCATATGTGGTTTGTGGAAAGAACACACATGCAGTCAACCTTTGGTGGATCCATAAGTGGTTTGTGGAAAGAACACACATGCAATGACCACTGGTTGATCCATGTGTGGTTTGTGGAAAGAACACACATACGGTGAACACTGGTGGATCCATATGTTGTTTGTGAAAAGAACACACATGCAATGACTCTAGTGCTGGTTTTAGTATAAGAACACACATGCAATGACTCTAGTGGGTCCACATGTAGTTTGTGAAAAGAACACACATGCAGTGCCACTAGTTGATCCATAAGTGATTTGTGGAAAGAACACACATGCAATGGCCACTGGTTGATCCATAAGTGGTTTGTGGAAAGAACACACATGCAATCACCACTGGTTGATCCATAAGTGGTTTGTGGAAATTCCACACATCAGTGACCTTTGGTGGATCCATATGTTGTTTGAAAAGAACACATGCAGTGACCACTGGTGGATCCATAAGTGGTTTGTGGAAAGAACACACATGTAATGACTCTAGTGCTAGTTTTAGTATAAGAACACACATGCAATGACTCTAATGGATCCATATGTGGTCTGTGAAAAGAATACACAGGCAATGACCACTTGTTGATCCATGTGTGGTTTCTGGAAAGAACACACATGCAATGACAATGGTGGATGCATGTGTGGTTTGTGAAATGAACACACATGCAATGAGTCTAGTGTTGGTTTTAGTATAAGAACACACAAGCAATGACTCTAGTGGGTTCACATGTGGTTTGTGAAAAGAACACACATGCAATGACCATTGGTTGATCCATATGTGGTTTGTGGAAAGAACACACATGCAATGACACTGCTTGATCCATGTGTGGTTTGTGGAAAAGAACACACATGCAATTACCACTAGTTGATCCATGTGTGGTTTGTGGAAAGAACACACATGCAATGACAAATGGTTGATCCATATGTGGTTTGTGGAAAATAACACACATGCAATTACCACTGGTTGATCCATATGTCATTTGTGGAAAGAACACAGATGCAATGACCATTGGTTGATCCATGTGTGGTTTGTGAAAAGAACACACATGCAATGCCACCGGTTGATCCATAAGTGGTTTGTGGAAAAGAACACACATGCAATGACCACTGGTTGATCCATAAGTGGTTTGTGGAAAGAACACACATCCAGTGAACACTGGTGGATCCATAAGTGGTTTGTGGAAAGAACACACATGCAATGATTCTAATGCTGGTTTTAGTATAAGAACACACAAGCAATGACTCTAGTGGCTCCATATGTGAGTCGTGGAAAGAACACACATGCAATGACACTGGTTGATCCATGTGTGGTTTGTGGAAAGAACACACATGCAATGACTCTAGTGGTTGATCCATGTGTGGTTTGTGGAAATAACACACATGCAATGACTCTAGAGGTTAATCCATAAGTGGTTTGTGGAAAGAACACACATGCAATGACTCTAATGGATCCATAAGTGGTTTGTGGAAAAGAACACACATGCAATGACCATTGGTTGATCCATATGTGGTTTGTGGAAAGAACACGCATGCAATGACACTGGTTGATTCATGTGTGGTTTGTGAAAAGAACACACATGCAATGCCACTAGTTGATCCATGTGTGGTTTGCGGATAGAACACACATGCAATTACTCTAGTGCTAGTTTTAGTATAAGAACACACATACAATGACTCTAGTGGGTCCACATGTAGTTTGTGAAAATAACACACATGCAATGACCACTGGTTGATCCATAAGTTGTTTGTGGAAAAGAACACACATGCAATGAGGCTAGTGGATCCATGTGTGGTTTGTGGAAAAGAACACACATGCAATGAGTCTAGTGCTTGTTTTAGTATAAGAACACACATGCAATGACTCTAGTGGGTCCACATGTGGTTTGTGAAAAGAATACACATGCAATGACCACTGGTTGATCCATATGTGGTTTTTGGAAAAGAACACACATGCAATGAACACTGGTGGATCCATAAGTGGTTTGTGGGAAGAACACACATGTAATGACCACTAGTTGATCCATATGTGGGTTGTGGAAAGAACACACATGAAGTGAACACTGGTGGATCCATAAGTGGTTTGTGGAAAGAACACACATGCAATGACCACTCGTTGATCCATATGTGGTTTGTGGAAAGAACACACATGGAGTGAACACTGGTGGATCCATATGTTGTTTTCGAAAAGAACACACATGCAATGACCACTGGTTGATCCATATGTGGTTTTTGGAAAAGAACACACATGCAATGAACACTGGTGGATCCATGTGTGGTTTGTGGAAAGGACACACATGCAATGACCACTGGTTGATCCATAAGTGTTTTGTGGAAAAGAACACACATGCAATGACCACTGGTTGATCCATGCGTAGTTTTTGGATAGAACACACATGCAATGAACACTGGTGGATCCATAAGTGGTTTGTGGGAAGAACACACATGTAATGACCACTAGTTAATCATATGTGGTTTGTGGAAAGAACAAACATGAAGTGAACACTGGTGGATCCATAAGTGGTGTGTGGAAAGAACACACATGCAATGACCACTCGTTGATCCATATGTGGTTTGTGGAAAGAACACACATGCAGTGAACACTAGTGGATCCATATGTTGTTTTCGAAAAGAACACACATGCAATGACTCTAGTGCTGGTTTTAGTATAAGAACACACATGCAATGTCTCTAGTGGGTCCACATGTAGTTTGTGAAAAGAACACACATGCAATGCCACTGGTTGATCCATAAGTGGTTTGTGGAAAGAACACACATGCAATGGCCACTGGTTGATCCATAAGTGGTTTGTGGAAAGAACACACATGCAATGACCACTGGTGGATCCATAAGTGGTTTGTGGAAAGAAAAACATGCAGTAACCACTGGTGGATGCATATGATGTTTAATGAAAGAACACACATGCAATGAACACTGGTGGATCCATAAGTGGTTTGTGGAAACACACATGCAATGACTCTAGTGCTCGTTTTAGTATAAGAACACACATGCAATGACTCTAATGGTTCCATATGTGGTTTGTGAAAAGAACACACATGCAATGACCACTTGTTGATCCATGTGTGGTTTGTGGAAAGAATACACATGCAATGACCGTGGTGGTTCCATGTGTGGTTTGTGAAAAGAACACATATGCAATGACTCTAGTGTTGGTTTTAGTATAAGAACACACATGCAATGACTCTAGTGGGTCCACATGTAGTTTGTGAAAAGAACAAACATGCAATGCCACTTGTTGATCCATAAGTGGTTTGTGGAAAGAACACACATGCAATGACCACTCGTTGATCCATATGTGGTTTGTGGAAAGAACTCACATGCAGTGAACACTGGTGGATCCATATGTTGTTTTCAAAAAGAACACACATGCAATGACCACTGGTTGATCCATATGTGGTTTTTGGAAAAGAACACACATGCAATGAACACTACTGGATCCATGTGTGGTTTGTGGAAAGGACACACATGCAATGACCACTGGTTGATCCGTAAGTGTTTTGTGGAAAAGAACACACATGCAATGACCACTAGTTGATCCATGCATGGTTTATGGATAGAACACACATGCAATGAACACTGGTGGATCCATAAGTGGTTTGTGGGAAGAACACACATGTAATGACCACTAGTTGATCCATATGTGGTTTGTGGAAAGAACACACATGAAGTGAACACTGGTGGATCCATAAGTGTTGTGTGGAAAGAACACACATGCAATGACCACTCGTTGATCCATATGTGGTTTGTGGAAAGAACACACATGCAGTGAACACTGGTGGATCCATATGTTGTTTTTGAAAAGAACACACATGCAATGACTCTAGTGCTGGTTTTAGTATAAGAACACACATGCAATGACTCTAGTGGGTCCACATGTAGTTTGTGAAAAGAACACACATGCAATGCCACTTGTTGATCCATAAGTGGTTTGTGGAAAGAACACACATGCAATGGCCACTTGTTGATCCATAAGTGGTTTGTGGAAAGAACACTCATGCAATGGCCACTCGTTGATCCATAAGTGGTTTGTGGAAAGAACACACATGCAATGACCACTGGTGGATCCATAAGTGGTTTGTGGAAAGAAAAACATGCAGTGACCACTGGTGGATGCATATGTTGTTTGTGAAAAGAACACACATGCAATGAACATTGGTGGATCCATCAGTGGTTTGTGCAAAGAACACACATGCAATGACTCTAGTGCTAGTTTTAGTATAAGAACACACATGCAATGACTCTAATGGATCCATATGTGGTTTGTGAAAAGAATACACATGCAATGACCACTTGTTGATCCAAGTGTGGTTTGTGGAAAGAATACACATGCAATGACCGTGGTGGATCCATGTGTGGTTTGTGAAAAGAACACATATGCAATGACTCTAGTGTTGGTTTTAGTATAAGAACACACATGCAATGACTCTAGTGGGTTCAAATGTGGTTTGTGAAAAGAACACACGTGCAATGACCACTGGTTGATCCTTATGTGGTTTGTGGAAAGAACATACATGCAATGACACTTCTTGATCCATCTGTGGTTTGTGGAAAATAACACACATGCAATGACCACTGGTTGATCCATGTGTGGTTTGTGGAAAGAACAAACATGCAATAACCACTAGTTGATCCATATGTGGTTTGTGGAAAAGAACACACATGCAATGACCACTGGTTGATCCATATGTGGTTTGTGGAAAGAACACACATGCAATGACCACTGGTTGATCCATGTGTGGTTTGTGAAAAGAACACACATGCAATGCCACCGGTTGATCCATAAGTGGTTTGTGGAAAAGAACACACATGCAATGACCACTGGTTGATCCATGTGGTTTGTGGAAAGAACACACATGCAATGAACACTGGTGGATCCATAAGTGGTTTGTGGAAAGAACAAGCATGCAATGACTCTAGTGCTGGTTTTAGTATAAGAACACACATGCAATGACTCTATTGGGTCCACATGTGGTTTGTGAAAAGATACCACATGCAATGACCACTGGTTGATCCATACGTGGTTTTTGGAAAAGAACACACATGCAATGAACACTGGTGGATCTATGTGTGGTTTCTGGAAAGAACACACATGCAATGACCACTGGTTGATCCATAAGTGGTTTGTGGAAAAGAACACACATGCAATGACCACTGGTTGAACCATGTGTGGTTTGTGAATAGAACAAACATGCAATCAACACTACTGGATCCATAAGTGGTTTGTGGAAAGAACACACATGCAATGACCACTAGTTGATCCATATGTGGTTTGTGGAAAGAACACACATGCAGTGAACACTGGTGGATCCATAAGTGGTTTGTGGAAAGAACACACATGCAATGACCACTGGTTGATCCATATGTGGTTTGTGGAAATAACACACATGCAGTAAACACTGGTGGATCCATATGTTGTTTGTGAAAAGAACACACATGCAATGACTCTAGTGCTAGTTTTAGTATGAGAACACACATGCAATGACTCTAGTGGGTCCACATGTAGTTTGTGAAAAAGAACACACATGCAATGCCACTGGTTGATCCATAAGTGATTTGTGGAAAGAACACACATGCAATGGCCAGTGGTTGATCCATAAGTGGTTTGTGGAAAGAACACACATGCAATCACCACTGGTTGATCCATAAGTGGTTTGTGGAAATTCCACACATGCAGTGACCACTGGTGGATCCATATGTTGTTTGTGAAAAGAACACACATGCAATGAACACTGGTGGATCCATAAGTGGTTTGTGGAAAGACCACACATGCAATCACTCTAGTGCTAGTTTTAGTATAAGAACACACATGCAATGACTCTAATGGATCCATATGTGGTTTGTGAAAAGAATACACATGCAATGACCACTTGTTGATCCATGTGTGGTTTGTGGAAAGAACACACATGTGACAGTGGTGGAACCATGTGTGGTTTGTGAAATGAACACATATGCAATGAGTCTAGTGTTGGTTTTACTATAAGAACACACATGCAATGACTCTAGTGGGTTCACATGTGGTTTGTGAAAAGAACACACATGCAATGACCACTGGTTGATCCATATGTGGTTTGTGGAAAAAACACACATGCAATGACACTGCTTGATCCATGTGTGGTTTTTGGAAAAGAACACACATGCAATGACCACTAGTTGATCCATGTGTGGTTTGTGAAAAGAACACACATGCAATGCCACCGGTTGATCCATAAGTGGTTTGTGGAAAAGAACACACATGCAATGACCACTGGTTGATCCATAAGTGGTTTGTGGAAAGAACACATGCAGTGAACACGATGGATCCATAAGTGGTTTGTGGAAAGAACACATGCAATGATTCTAGTGCTGGTTTTAGTATAAGAACACACAAGCAATGACTCTAGTGGGTCCATATGTGAGTTGTGGAAAGAACACACATGCAATGACACTGGTTGATCCATGTGTGGTTTGTGGAAAGAAGACACATGCAATGACTCTAGTGGTTGATCCATGTGTGGTTTGTGGAAATAACACACATGCAATGACTATAGAGGTTGATCCATAAGTGGTTTGTGGAAAGAACACACATGCAATGACTCTAATGGATCCATAAGTGGTTTGTGGAAAAGAACACACATGCAATGACCATTGGTTGATCCATATGTGGTTTGTGGAAAGAACACGCATGCAATGACACTAGTTGATTCATGTGTGGTTTGTGAAAAGAACACACATGCAATGCCACTAGTTGATCCATGTGTGGTTTGTGGATAGAACACACATGCAATTACTCTACTGCTAGTTTTAGTATAAGAACACACATACAATGACTCTAGTGGGTCCACATGTAGTTTGTGAAAATAACACACATGCAATGACCACTGGTTGATCCATAAGTTGTTTGTGGAAAAGAACACACATGCAATGAGTCTAGTGGATCCATGTGTGGTTTGTGGAAAACAACACACATGCAATGAGTCTAGTGCTTGTTTTAGTATAAGAACACACATGCAATGACTCTAGTGGGTCCACATGTGGTTTGTGAAAAGAATACACATGCAATGACCACTGGTTGATCCATATGTGGTTTTTGGAAAAGAACACACATGCAATGAACACTGGTGGATCCATGTGTGGTTTGTGGAAAGAACACACATGCAATGACCACTGGTTGATCCATAAGTGTTTTGTGGAAAAGAACACACATGCAATGACCAATGGTTGATCCATGTGTGGTTTGTGGATAGAACACACATGCAATGAACACTTGTGGATCCATAAGTGGTTTGTGGGAAGAACACACATGTAATGACCACTATTTGATCCATATGTGGTTTGTGGAAAGAACACACATGAAGTGAACACTGGTGTATCAATAGGTGGTTTGTGTACAGAACACACATGCAATGACCACTCATTGATCCATATGTGGTTTGTGGAAAGAACACACATACAGTGTACACTGGTGGATCCATATGTTGTTTTCGAAAAGAACACACATGCAATGACCACTGGTTGATCCATATGTGGTTTTTGGAAAAGAACACACATGCAATGAACACTGGTGGATCCATGTGTGGTTTGTGGAAAGGACACACATGCAATGACCACTGGTTGATCCATAAGTGTTTTGTGGACAAGAACACACATGCAATGACCACTGGTTGATCCATGCGTGGTTTGTGGATAGAACACAAATGCAATGAACACTGGTTGATCCATAAGTGGTTTGTGGGAAGAACACACATGTAATGACCACTAGTTGATCGATATGTGGTTTGTGGAAAGAACACACATGAAGTGAACACTGGTGGATCCATAAGTGGTGTGTGGAAAGAACACACATGCAATGACCACTCGGTGATCCATATGTGGTTTGTGGAAAGAACACACATGCAGTGAACACTGGTGGATCCATATGTTGTTTTCGAAAAGAACACACATGCAATGACTCTAGTGCTGGTTTTAGTATAAGAACACACATGCAATGACTCTAGTGGGTCCACATGTCGTTTGTGAAAAGAACACACATGCAATGCCACTGGTTGATCCATAAGTGGTTTGTGGAAAGAACACACATGCAATGGCCACTGGTTGATCCATAAGTGGTTTGTGGAAAGAACACACATGCAATGACCACTGGTGGATCCATAAGTGGTTTGTGGAAAGAAAAACATGCAGTGACCATTGGTGGATGCATATGTTGTTTGTGAAAAGAACACACATGCAATGAACACTGGTGGATCCATAAGTGGTTTGTGGAAAGAACACACATGCAATGACTCTAGTGCTAGTTTCAGTATAAGAACAAACATGCAATGACTCTAATGGATCCATATGTGGTTTGTGAAAAGAACACACATGCAATGACCACTTGTTGATCCATGTGTGGTTTGTGGAAAGAATACACATGCAATGACCGTGGTGGATCCATGTGAGGTTTGTGAAAAGAACACATATGCAATGACTCTAGTGTTGGTTTTAGTATAAGAACACACATGCAATGACTCTAGTGGGTTCACATGTGGTTTGTGAAAAGAACACACGTGCAATGACCACTGGTTGATCCATGTGTGGTTTGTGAAAAGAACACACATGCAATAACCACTAGTTGATCCATATGTGGTTTGTGGAAAAGAACACACATGCAATGACCACTGGTTGATCCATATGTGGTTTGTGGAAAGAACACACATGCAATGACCACTGGTTGATCCATGTGTGGTTTGTGAAAAGAACATACATGCAATGCCACCGGTTGACCCATAAGTGGTTTGTGGAAAAGAACACACATGCAATGGCCACTAGTTGATCCATGTGGTTTGTGAAAAGAACACACATGCAATGAATACTGGTGGATCCATAAGTGGTTTGTGGAAAGAACACGCATGCAATGACTCTAGTGCTGGTTTTAGTATAAGAACACACAAGCAATGACTCTAGTGGGTCCATATGTGATTTGTGGCAAGAACACAGATGCAATGACACTGGTTGATCCATGTGTGGTTTGTGGAAAGAACACACATGCAATAGCTCTAGTGGTTGATCCATGTGTGGTTTGTGCAAATAACACACATGCAATGACTCTATTGGTTGATCCATGTGTGGTTTGTGGAAATAACACACATGCAATGACTCTAATGGATCCATATGTGTTTTGTGGAAAAGAACACACATGCAATGACCATTGCTTGATCCATATGTGGTTTGTGGAAAGAACACACATGCAATAACACCGGTTGATCCATGTGTGGTTTGTGGAAAGAACATACATGCAATGCCACTGGTTGATCCATGTGTGGTTTGTGGATAGAACACACATGCGATGAATCTAGTGCTAGGATTAGTATAAGAACACACATACAATGACTCTAGTGGGTCCACATGTAGTTTGTGAAAATAACACACATGCAATGACCACTGGTTGATCCATAAGTTGTTTGTGGAAAAGAACACACATGCAATGAGTCTAGTGGATCCATGTGTGGTTTGTGTAAAGAACCCGCATGCAATGAGTCTAGTGCTGGTTTTAGTATAAGAACACACATGCAATGACTCTAGTGGGTCCACATGTGGTTTGTGAAAAGATACCACATGCAATGACCACTGGTTGATCCATACGTGGTTTTTGGAAAAGAACACACATGCAATGAACACTGGTGGATCCATGAGTGGTTTCTGGAAAGAACACACATGCAATGACCACTAGTTGATCCATAAGTGGTTTGTGGAAAAGAACACACATGCAATGACCACTGGTTGAGCCATGTGTGGTTTGTGGATAGAACAAACATGCAATAAACACTAGTGGATCCATAAGTGGTTAGTGGAAAGAACACACATGCAATGACCACTAGTTCATCCATATGTGGTTTGTGGAAAGAACACACATGCAAAGTGAACACCGGTTGATCCATAAGTGGTTTGTGGAAAAGAACACACATGCAATGACCACTGGTTGATCCATAAGTGGTTTGTGGAAAGAACACACATGCAGTGAACACTGATGGATCCATAAGTGGTTTGTGGAAAGAACACACATGCAATGATTCTAGTGCTGGTTTTAGTATAAGAACACACAAGCAATGACTCTAGCGGGTCCATATGTGAGTTGTGGAAAGAACACACATGCAATGACACTGGTTGATCCATGTGTGGTTTGTGGAAAGAACACACATGCAATGACTCTAGTGGTTGATCCATGTGTGGTTTGTGGAAATAACACACATGCAATGACTCTAGAGGTTGATCCATAAGTGGTTTGTGGAAAGAACACACATGCAATGACTCTGATGGATCCATAAGTGGTTTGTGGAAAAGAACACACATGCAATGACCATTGTTTGATCCATATGTGGTTTGTGGAAAGAACACGCATGCAATGACACTGGTTGATTCATGTGTGGTTTGTGAAAAGAACACACATGCAATGCCACTAGTCGATCCATGTGTGGTTTGTGGATAGAACACACATGCAATTACTCTAGTGCTAGTTTTAGTATATAAGAACACACATACAATGACTCTAGTGGGTCCACATGTAGTTTGTGAAAATAACACACATGCAATGACCACTGGTTGATCCATAAGTTGTTTGTGGAAAAGAACACACATGCAATGAGTCTAGTGGATCCATGTGTGGTTTGGAAAACAACACATGCAATGAGTCTAGTGCTTGTTTTATAAGAACTCACATTCAATGACTCTAGTGGGTCCACATGTGGTTTGTGAAAAGAATACACATGCAATGACCACTGGTTGATCCATATGTGGTTTTTGGAAAAGAACACACATGCAATGAACACTGGTGGATCCATGTGTGGTTTGTGGAAAGAACACACATGCAATGACCACTGGTTGATCCATAAGTGTTTTGTGGAAAAGAACACACATGCAATGACCAATGGTTGATCCATGCGTGGTTTGTGGATAGAACACACATGCAATGAACACTGGTGGATCCATAAGTGGTTTGTGGGAAGAACACACATGTAATGACCACTAGTTGATCCATATGTGGTTTGTGGAAAGAACACACATGAAGTGAACACTGGTGTATCAATAGGTGGTTTGTGTAAAGAACACACATGCAATGACCACTCGTTGATCCATATGTGGTTTGTGGAAAGAACACACATACAGTGTACACTGGTGGATCCATACGTTGTTTTCGAAAAGAACACACATGCAATGACCACTGGTTGATCCATATGTGGTTTTTGGAAAAGAACACACATGCAATGAACACTGGTGGATCCATGTGGTTTTGTGGAAAGGACACATGCAATGACCACTGGTTGATCCATAAGTGTTTTGTGGACAAGAACACACATGCAATGACCACTGGTTGATCCATGCGTGGTTTGTGGATAGAACACACATGCAATGAACACTGGTTGATCCATAAGTGGTTTGTGGGAAGAACACACATGTAATGACCACTAGTTGATCGATATGTGGTTTGTGGAAAGAACACACATGAAGTGAACACTGGTGGATCCATAAGTGGTGTGTGGAAAGAACACACATGCAATGACCACTCGGTGATCCATATGTGGTTTGTGGAAAGAACACACATGCAGTGAACACTGGTGGATCCATATGTTGTTTTCGAAAAGAACACACATGCAATGACTCTAGTGCTGGTTTTAGTATAAGAACACACATGCAATGACTCTAGTGGGTCCACATGTCGTTTGTGAAAAGAACACACATGCAATGCCACTGGTTGATCCATAAGTGGTTTGTGGAAAGAACACACATGCAATGGCCACTGGTTGATCCATAAGTGGTTTGTGGAAAGAACACACATGCAATGACCACTGGTGGATCCATAAGTGGTTTGTGGAAAGAAAACATGCAATGACCTTTGGTGGATGCATATGTTGTTTGTGAAAAGAACACACATGCAATGAACACTTCTGGATCCATAAGTGGTTTGTGGAAAGAACACACATGCAATGACTCTAGTGCTAGTTTCAGTATAAGAACACACATGCAATGACTCTAATGGATCCATATGTGGTTTGTGAAAAGAACACACATGCAATGACCACTTGTTGATCCATGTGGTTTGTGTGGAAAGAATACACATGCAATGACCGTGGTGGATCCATGTGTGGTTTGTGAAAAGAACACATATGCAATGACTCTAGTGTTGGTTTTAGTATAAGAACACACATGCAATGACTCTAGTGGGTTCACATGTGGTTTGTGAAAAGAACACACGTGCAATGACCACTGGTTGATCCATGTGTGGTTTGTAGAAAGAACACACATGCAATAACCACTAGTTGATCCATATGTGGTTTGTGGAAAAGAACACACATGCAATGACCACTTGTTGATCCATATGTGGTTTGTGGAAAGAACACACAAGCAATGACCACGGGTTGATCCATGTGGTTTGTGAAAAGAACACACATACAATGCCACCGGTTGACCCATAAGTGGTTTGTGGAAAAGAACACACATGCAATGACCACTGGTTGATCCATGTGGTTTGTGAAAAGAACACACATGCAATGAATACTGGTGGATCCATAAGTGGTTTGTGGAAAGAACACGCATGCAATGACTCTAGTGCTGGTTTTAGTATAAGAACACACAAGCAATGACTCTAGTGGGTCCATATGTGATTTGTGGCAAGAACACAGATGCAATGACACTGGTTGATCCATGTGTGGTTTGTGGAAAGAACACACATGCAATGACTCTAGTGGTTGATCCATGTGTGGTTTGTGGAAATAACACACATGCAATGACTCTAGAGGTTGATCCATAAGTGGTTTGTGGAAAGAACACACATGCAATGACTCTAATGGATCCATAAGTGGTTTGTGGAAAAGAACACACATGGAATGACCATTGGTTGATCCATATGTGGTTTGTGGAAAGAACACGCATGCAATGACACTGGTTGATTCATGTGTGGTTTGTGAAAAGAACACACATGCAATGCCACTAGTTGATCCATGTGTGGTTTGTGGATAGAACACACATGCAATTACTCTAGTGCTAGTTTTAGTATATAAGAACACACATACAATGACTCTAGTGGGTCCACATGTAGTTTGTGAAAATAACACACATGCAATGACCACTGGTTGATCCATAAGTTGTTTGTGGAAAAGAACACACATGCAATGAGTCTAGTGGATCCATGTGTGGTTTGTGGAAAACAACACACATGCAATGAGTCTAGTGCTTGTTTTAGTATAAGAACACACATGCAATGACTCTAGTGGGTCCACATGTGGTTTGTGAAAAGAATACACATGCAATGACCACTGGTTGATCCATATGTGGTTTTTGGAAAAGAACACACATGCAATGAACACTGGTGGATCCATGTGGTTTGTGGAAAGAACACACATGCAATGACCACTGGTTGATCCATAAGTGTTTTGTGGAAAAGAACACACATGCAATGACCAATGGTTGATCCATGTGTGGTTTGTGGATAGAACACACATGCAATGAACACTTGTGGATCCATAAGTGGTTTGTGGGAAGAACACACATGTAATGACCACTATTTGATCCATATGTGGTTTGTGGAAAGAACACACATGAAGTGAACACTGGTGTATCAATAGGTGGTTTGTGTACAGAACACACATGCAATGACCACTCATTGATCCATATGTGGTTTGTGGAAAGAACACACATACAGTGTACACTGGTGGATCCATATGTTGTTTTCGAAAAGAACACACATGCAATGACCACTGGTTGATCCATATGTGGTTTTTGGAAAAGAACACACATGCAATGAACACTGGTGGATCCATGTGTGGTTTGTGGAAAGGACACACATGCAATGACCACTGGTTGATCCATAAGTGTTTTGTGGACAAGAACACACATGCAATGACCACTGGTTGATCCATGCGTGGTTTGTGGATAGAACACAAATGCAATGAACACTGGTTGATCCATAAGTGGTTTGTGGGAAGAACACACATGTAATGACCACTAGTTGATCGATATGTGGTTTGTGGAAAGAACACACATGAAGTGAACACTGGTGGATCCATAAGTGGTGTGTGGAAAGAACACACATGCAATGACCACTCGGTGATCCATATGTGGTTTGTGGAAAGAACACACATGCAGTGAACACTGGTGGATCCATATGTTGTTTTCGAAAAGAACACACATGCAATGACTCTAGTGCTGGTTTTAGTATAAGAACACACATGCAATGACTCTAGTGGGTCCACATGTCGTTTGTGAAAAGAACACACATGCAATGCCACTGGTTGATCCATAAGTGGTTTGTGGAAAGAACACACATGCAATGGCCACTGGTTGATCCATAAGTGGTTTGTGGAAAGAACACACATGCAATGACCACTGGTGGATCCATAAGTGGTTTGTGGAAAGAAAAACATGCAGTGACCATTGGTGGATGCATATGTTGTTTGTGAAAAGAACACACATGCAATGAACACTGGTGGATCCATAAGTGGTTTGTGGAAAGAACACACATGCAATGACTCTAGTGCTAGTTTCAGTATAAGAACAAACATGCAATGACTCTAATGGATCCATATGTGGTTTGTGAAAAGAACACACATGCAATGACCACTTGTTGATCCATGTGTGGTTTGTGGAAAGAATACACATGCAATGACCGTGGTGGATCCATGTGAGGTTTGTGAAAAGAACACATATGCAATGACTCTAGTGTTGGTTTTAGTATAAGAACACACATGCAATGACTCTAGTGGGTTCACATGTGGTTTGTGAAAAGAACACACGTGCAATGACCACTGGTTGATCCATGTGTGGTTTGTGAAAAGAACACACATGCAATAACCACTAGTTGATCCATATGTGGTTTGTGGAAAAGAACACACATGCAATGACCACTGGTTGATCCATATGTGGTTTGTGGAAAGAACACACATGCAATGACCACTGGTTGATCCATGTGTGGTTTGTGAAAAGAACATACATGCAATGCCACCGGTTGACCCATAAGTGGTTTGTGGAAAAGAACACACATGCAATGGCCACTAGTTGATCCATGTGGTTTGTGAAAAGAACACACATGCAATGAATACTGGTGGATCCATAAGTGGTTTGTGGAAAGAACACGCATGCAATGACTCTAGTGCTGGTTTTAGTATAAGAACACACAAGCAATGACTCTAGTGGGTCCATATGTGATTTGTGGCAAGAACACAGATGCAATGACACTGGTTGATCCATGTGTGGTTTGTGGAAAGAACACACATGCAATAGCTCTAGTGGTTGATCCATGTGTGGTTTGTGCAAATAACACACATGCAATGACTCTATTGGTTGATCCATGTGTGGTTTGTGGAAATAACACACATGCAATGACTCTAATGGATCCATATGTGTTTTGTGGAAAAGAACACACATGCAATGACCATTGCTTGATCCATATGTGGTTTGTGGAAAGAACACACATGCAATAACACCGGTTGATCCATGTGTGGTTTGTGGAAAGAACATACATGCAATGCCACTGGTTGATCCATGTGTGGTTTGTGGATAGAACACACATGCGATGAATCTAGTGCTAGGATTAGTATAAGAACACACATACAATGACTCTAGTGGGTCCACATGTAGTTTGTGAAAATAACACACATGCAATGACCACTGGTTGATCCATAAGTTGTTTGTGGAAAAGAACACACATGCAATGAGTCTAGTGGATCCATGTGTGGTTTGTGGACAAGAACGCACATGCAATGAGTCTAGTGCTGGTTTTAGTATAAGAACACACATGCAATGACTCTAGTGGGTCCACATGTGGTTTGTGAAAAGATACCACATGCAATGACCACTGGTTGATCCATACGTGGTTTTTGGAAAAGAACACACATGCAATGAACACTGGTGGATCCATGAGTGGTTTCTGGAAAGAACACACATGCAATGACCACTAGTTGATCCATAAGTGGTTTGTGGAAAAGAACACACATGCAATGACCACTGGTTGAGCCATGTGTGGTTTGTGGATAGAACAAACATGCAATCAACACTAGTGGATCCATAAGTGGTTAGTGGAAAGAACACACATGCAATGACCACTAGTTCATCCATATGTGGTTTGTGGAAAGAACACACATGCAGTGAACACTGGTGGATCCATAAGTGGTTTGTGGAAAAGAACACACATGCAATGACCACTGGTTGATCCATAAGTGGTTTGTGGAAAGAACACACATGCAGTGAACACTGATGGATCCATAAGTGGTTTGTGGAAAGAACACACATGCAATGATTCTAGTGCTAGTTTTAGTATAAGAACACACAAGCAATGACTCTAGCGGGTCCATATGTGAGTTGTGGAAAGAACACACATGCAATGACACTGGTTGATCCATGTGTGGTTTGTGGAAAGAACACACATGCAATGACTCTAGTGGTTGATCCATGTGTGGTTTGTGGAAATAACACACATGCAATGACTCTAGAGGTTGATCCATAAGTGGTTTGTGGAAAGAACACACATGCAATGACTCTGATGGATCCATAAGTGGTTTGTGGAAAAGAACACACATGCAATGACCATTGTTTGATCCATATGTGGTTTGTGGAAAGAACACGCATGCAATGACACTGGTTGATTCATGTGTGGTTTGTGAAAAGAACACACATGCAATGCCACTAGTCGATCCATGTGTGGTTTGTGGATAGAACACACATGCAATTACTCTAGTGCTAGTTTTAGTATATAAGAACACACATACAATGACTCTAGTGGGTCCACATGTAGTTTGTGAAAATAACACACATGCAATGACCACTGGTTGATCCATAAGTTGTTTGTGGAAAAGAACACACATGCAATGAGTCTAGTGGATCCATGTGTGGTTTGTGGAAAACAACACACATGCAATGAGTCTAGTGCTTGTTTTAGTATAAGAACACACATGCAATGACTCTAGTGGGTCCACATGTGGTTTGTGAAAATAATACACATGCAATGACCACTGGTTGATCCATATGTGGTTTTTGGAAAAGAACACACATGCAATGAACACTGGTGGATCCATGTGTGGTTTGTGGAAAGAACACACATGCAATGACCACTGGTTGATCCATAAGTGTTTTGTGGAAAAGAACACACATGCAATGACCAATGGTTGATCCATGCGTGGTTTGTGGATAGAACACACATGCAATGAACACTGGTGGATCCATAAGTGGTTTGTGGGAAGAACACACATGTAATGACCACTAGTTGATCCATATGTGGTTTGTGGAAAGAACACACATGAAGTGAACACTGGTGTATCAATAGGTGGTTTGTGTAAAGAACACACATGCAATGACCACTCGTTGATCCATATGTGGTTTGTGGAAAGAACACACATACAGTGTACACTGGTGGATCCATACGTTGTTTTCGAAAAGAACACACATGCAATGACCACTGGTTGATCCATATGTGGTTTTTGGAAAAGAACACACATGCAATGAACACTGGTGGATCCATGTGTGGTTTGTGGAAAGGACACACATGCAATGACCACTGGTTGATCCATAAGTGTTTTGTGGACAAGAACACACATGCAATGACCACTGGTTGATCCATGCGTGGTTTGTGGATAGAACACACATGCAATGAACACTGGTTGATCCATAAGTGGTTTGTGGGAAGAACACACATGTAATGACCACTAGTTGATCGATATGTGGTTTGTGGAAAGAACACACATGAAGTGAACACTGGTGGATCCATAAGTGGTGTGTGGAAAGAACACACATGCAATGACCACTCGGTGATCCATATGTGGTTTGTGGAAAGAACACACATGCAGTGAACACTGGTGGATCCATATGTTGTTTTCGAAAAGAACACACATGCAATGACTCTAGTGCTGGTTTTAGTATAAGAACACACATGCAATGACTCTAGTGGGTCCACATGTCGTTTGTGAAAAGAACACACATGCAATGCCACTGGTTGATCCATAAGTGGTTTGTGGAAAGAACACACATGCAATGGCCACTGGTTGATCCATAAGTGGTTTGTGGAAAGAACACACATGCAATGACCACTGGTGGATCCATAAGTGGTTTGTGGAAAGAAAAACATGCAGTGACCACTGGTGGATGCATATGTTGTTTGTGAAAAGAACACACATGCAATGAACACTTCTGGATCCATAAGTGGTTTGTGGAAAGAACACACATGCAATGACTCTAGTGCTAGTTTCAGTATAAGAACACACATGCAATGACTCTAATGGATCCATATGTGGTTTGTGAAAAGAACACACATGCAATGACCACTTGTTGATCCATGTGTGGTTTGTGGAAAGAATACACATGCAATGACCGTGGTGGATCCATGTGTGGTTTGTGAAAAGAACACATATGCAATGACTCTAGTGTTGGTTTTAGTATAAGAACACACATGCAATGACTCTAGTGGGTTCACATGTGGTTTGTGAAAAGAACACACGTGCAATGACCACTGGTTGATCCATGTGTGGTTTGTAGAAAGAACACACATGCAATAACCACTAGTTGATCCATATGTGGTTTGTGGAAAAGAACACACATGCAATGACCACTTGTTGATCCATATGTGGTTTGTGGAAAGAACACACATGCAATGACCACTGGTTGATCCATGTGTGGTTTGTGAAAAGAACACACATACAATGCCACCGGTTGACCCATAAGTGGTTTGTGGAAAAGAACACACATGCAATGACCACTGGTTGATCCATGTGGTTTGTGAAAAGAACACACATGCAATGAATACTGGTGGATCCATAAGTGGTTTGTGGAAAGAACACGCATGCAATGACTCTAGTGCTGGTTTTAGTATAAGAACACACAAGCAATGACTCTAGTGGGTCCATATGTGATTTGTGGCAAGAACACAGATGCAATGACACTGGTTGATCCATGTGTGGTTTGTGGAAAGAACACACATGCAATGACTCTAGTGGTTGATCCATGTGTGGTTTGTGGAAATAACACACATGCAATGACTCTAGAGGTTGATCCATAAGTGGTTTGTGGAAAGAACACACATGCAATGACTCTAATGGATCCATAAGTGGTTTGTGGAAAAGAACACACATGGAATGACCATTGGTTGATCCATATGTGGTTTGTGGAAAGAACACGCATGCAATGACACTGGTTGATTCATGTGTGGTTTGTGAAAAGAACACACATGCAATGCCACTAGTTGATCCATGTGTGGTTTGTGGATAGAACACACATGCAATTACTCTAGTGCTAGTTTTAGTATATAAGAACACACATACAATGACTCTAGTGGGTCCACATGTAGTTTGTGAAAATAACACACATGCAATGACCACTGGTTGATCCATAAGTTGTTTGTGGAAAAGAACACACATGCAATGAGTCTAGTGGATCCATGTGTGGTTTGTGGAAAACAACACACATGCAATGAGTCTAGTGCTTGTTTTAGTATAAGAACACACATGCAATGACTCTAGTGGGTCCACATGTGGTTTGTGAAAAGAATACACATGCAATGACCACTGGTTGATCCATATGTGGTTTTTGGAAAAGAACACACATGCAATGAACACTGGTGGATCCATGTGTGGTTTGTGGAAAGAACACACATGCAATGACCACTGGTTGATCCATAAGTGTTTTGTGGAAAAGAACACACATGCAATGACCAATGGTTGATCCATGCGTGGTTTGTGGATAGAACACACATGCAATGAACACTGGTGGACCCATAAGTGGTTTGTGGGAAGAACACACATGTAATGACCACTAGTTGATCCATATGTGGTTTGTGGAAAGAACACACATGAAGTGAACACTGGTGTATCAATAGGTGGTTTGTGTAAAGAACACACATGCAATGACCACTCGTTGATCCATATGTGGTTTGTGGAAAGAATACACATACAGTGTACACTGGTGGATCCATATGTTGTTTTCGAAAAGAACACACATGCAATGACCACTGGTTGATCCATATGTGGTTTTTGGAAAAGAACACACATGCAATGAACACTGGTGGATCCATGTGTGGTTTGTGGAAAGGACACACATGCAATGACCACTGGTTGATCCATAAGTGTTTTGTGGACAAGAACACACATGCAATGACCACTGGTTGATCCATGCGTGGTTTGTGGATAGAACACACATGCAATGAACACTGGTTGATCCATAAGTGGTTTGTGGGAAGAACACACATGTAATGACCACTAGTTGATCGATATGTGGTTTGTGGAAAGAACACACATGAAGTGAACACTGGTGGATCCATAAGTGGTGTGTGGAAAGAACAAACATGCAATGACCACTCGGTGATCCATATGTGGTTTGTGGAAAGAACACACATGCAGTGAACACTGGTGGATCCATATGTTGTTTTCGAAAAGAACACACATGCAATGACTCTAGTGCTGGTTTTAGTATAAGAACACACATGCAATGACTCTAGTGGGTCCACATGTCGTTTGTGAAAAGAACACAGATGCAATGCCACTGGTTGATCCATAAGTGGTTTGTGGAAAGAACACACATGCAATGGCCACTGGTTGATCCATAAGTGGTTTGTGGAAAGAACACACATGCAATGACCACTGGTGGATCCATAAGTGGTTTGTGGAAAGAAAAACATGCAGTGACCACTGGTGGATGCATATGTTGTTTGTGAAAAGAACACACATGCAATGAACACTGGTGGATCCATAAGTGGTTTGTGGAAAGAACACACATGCAATGCCTCTAGTGCTAGTTTCAGTATAAGAACACACATGCAATGACTCTAATGGATCCATATGTGGTTTGTGAAAAGAACACACATGCAATGACCACTTGTTGATCCATGTGTGGTTTGTGGAAAGAATACACATGCAATGACCGTGGTGGATCCATGTGTGGTTTGTGAAAAGAACACATATGCAATGACTCTAGTGTTGGTTTTAGTATAAGAACACACATGCAATGACTCTAGTGGGTTCACATGTGGTTTGTGAAAAGAACACACGTGCAATGACCACTGGTTGATCCATGTGTGGTTTGTGGAAAGAACACACATGCAATAACCACTAGTTGATCCATATGTGGTTTGTGGAAAAGAACACACATGCAATGACCACTGGTTGATCCATATGTGGTTTGTGGAAAGAACACACATGCAATGACCACTGGTTGATCCATGTGTGGTTTGTGAAAAGAACACACATGCAATGCCACCGGTTGACCCATAAGTGGTTTATGGAAAAGAACACACATGCAATGACCACTGGTTGATCCATGTGGTTTGTGAAAAGAACACACATGCAATGAATACTGGTGGATCCATAAGTGGTTTGTGGAAAGAACACGCATGCAATGACTCTAGTGCTGGTTTTAGTATAAGAACACACAAGCAATGACTCTAGTGGGTCCATATGTGATTTGTGGCAAGAACACAGATGCAATGACACTGGTTGATCCATGTGTGGTTTGTTTAAAGAACACACATGCAATAGCTCTAGTGGTTGATCCATGTGTGGTTTGTGCAAATAACACACATGCAATGACTCTATTGGTTGATCCATGTGTGGTTTGTGGAAATAACACACATGCAATGACTCTAATGGATCCATATGTGTTTTGTGGAAAAGAACACACTTGCAATGACCATTGCTTGATCCATATGTGGTTTGTGGAAAGAACACACATGCAATAACACTGGTTGATCCATGTGTGGTTTTTGGAAAGAACATACATGCAATGCCACTGGTTGATCCATGTGTGGTTTGTGGATAGAACACACATGCGATGAATCTAGTGCTAGGTTTAGTATAAGAACACACATACAATGACTCTAGTGGGTCCACATGTAGTTTGTGAAAAGAACACACATGCAATGACCACTGGTTGATCCATAAGTTGTTTGTGGAAAAGAACACACATGCAATGAGTCTAGTGGATCCATGTGTGGTTTGTGGACAAGAACGCACATGCAATGAGTCTAGTGCTGGTTTTAGTATAAGAACACACATGCAATGACTCTAGTGGGTCCACATGTGGTTTGTGAAAAGATACCACATGCAATGACCACTGGTTGATCCATACGTGGTTTTTGGAAAAGAACACACATGCAATGAACACTGGTGGATCCATGTGTGGTTTCTGGAAAGAACACACATGCAATGACCACTAGTTGATCCATAAGTGGTTTGTGGAAAAGAACACACATGGAATGACCACTGGTTGAGCCATGTGTGGTTTGTGGATAGAACACACATGCAATCAACACTAGTGGATCCATAAGTGGTTAGTGGAAAGAACACATATGCAATGACCACTAGTTCATCCATATGTGGTTTGTGGAAAGAACACACATGCAGTGAACACTGGTGGATTCATAAGTGGTTTGTGGAAAGAACACATATGCAATGACCACTAGTTCATCCATATGTGGTTTGTGGAAAGAACACACATGCAGTGAACACTGGTGGATTCATAAGTGGTTTGTGGAAAGAACACACATGCAATGACCACTGGTTGATCCATACGTGGTTTGTGGAAATAACACACATGCAGTGAACACTGGTGGATCCATATGTTGTTTGTGAAAAGAACACACATGCAATGACTCTAGTGCTGGTTTTAGTATGAGAACACACAAGAAATGACTCTAGTGGGTACACATGTAGTTTGTGCAAAGAACACACATGCAATGCCACTGGTTGATCCATAAGTGATTTGTGGAAAGAACACACATGCAATGGCCACTGGTTGATCCATAAGTGGTTTGTGGAAAGAACACACATGCAATCACCACTGGTTGATCCATAAGTGGTTTGTGGAAATTCCACACATGTAGTGACCACTGAAGGATCCATATGTTGTTTGTGAAAAGAACACACATGCAATGAACACTGGTGGATCCATAAGTGGTTTGTGGAAAGAACACACACGCAATGACTCTAGTGCTAGTTTTAGTATAAGAACACACATGCAATGACTCTAATGATTCCATATGTGGTTTGTGAAAAGAAGACACATGCAATGACCACTTATTGATCCATGTGTGGTTTGTGGAAAGAACACACATGCAATGACAGTGGTGGAACCATGTGTGGTTTGTGAAATGAACACACATGCAATGAGTCTAGTGTTGGTTTTACTATAAGAACACACATGCAATGACTCTAGTGGGTTCACATGTGGTTTGTGAAAAGAACACACATGCAATGACCACTGGTTAATCCATATGTGGTTTGTGGAAAGAACACACATGCAATGACACTGCTTGATCCATGTGTGGTTTGTGGAAAAGAACACACATGCAATGACCACTGGTTGATAAATGTGTGGTTTGTGGAAAGAACACACATGCAATGACCACTGGTTAATCCATATGTGGTTTGTGGAAAAGAACACACATGCAATGACCACTGGTTGATCCATATGTCATTTGTGGAAAGAACACACATGCAATGACGACTAGTTGATCCATGTGTGGTTTGTGAAAAGAAAACACATGCAATGCCACCGGTTGATCCATAAGTGGTTTGTGGAAAAGAACACACATGCAATGACCACTGGTTGATCCATAAGTGGTTTGTGGAAAGAACACACATGCAGTGAACACTGGTGGATCCATAAGTGGTTTTTGGAAAGAACACACATGCAATGATTCTAGTGCTGGTTTTAGTATAAGAACACACAAGCAATGACTCTAGTCGGTCCATATGTGAGTTGTGTAAAGAACACACATGCAATGACACTGGTTGATCCATGTGTGGTTTATGGAAAGAACACACATGCAATGACTCTAGTGGTTGATCCATGTGTGGTTTGTGGAAATAACACACATGCAATGACTCTAGAGGTTGATCCATAAGTGGTTTGTGGAAAGAACACACATGCAATGACTCTAATGGATCTATAAGTGGTTTGTGGAAAAGAACACACATGCAATGACCACTGGTTGATCCATATGTAGTTTGTGTAAAGAACACACATGCAATGACACTGGCTGATTCATGTGTGGTTTGTGAAACGAACACACATGTAATGCCACTAGTTGATCCATGTGTGGTTTGTGGATAGAACACACATGCAATTACTCTAGTGCTAGTTTTAGTATAAGAACACACATACAATGACTCTAGTGGGTCCACATGTAGTTTGTGAAAATAACACACATGCAATGACCACTGGTTGATCCATAAGTTGTTTGTGGAAAAGAACACACATGCAATGAGTCTAGTGGATCCATGTGTGGTTTGTGGAAAAGAACACACATGCAATGAGTCTAGTGCTTGTTTCAGTATAAGCACACACATGCAATGACTCCAGTGGGTCCACATGTGGTTTGTGAAAAGAATACACATGCAATGACCACTGGTTCATCCATATGTGGTTTTTGGAAAAGAACACACATGGAATGAACACTGGTGGATCCATGTCTTGTTTGTGGAAATAACACACATGCAATGACCACTGGTTGATCCATAAGTGTTTTGTGGAAAAGAACACACATGCAATGACCACTGGTTGATCCATGTGTGGTTTGTGGATAGAACACACATGCAATGAACACTGGTGGATCCATAAGTGGTTTGTGGGAAGAACACACATGTAATGACCACTAGTTGATCCATATGTGGTTTGTGGAAAGAACACACATGAAGTGAGCACTGGTGGATCCATAAGTGGTTTGTGGGAAGAACACACATGCAATGACCACTCGTTGATCCATATGTGGTTTGTGGAAAGAACACACATGCAGTGAACACTGGTGGATCCATATGTTGTTTATGAAAAGAACACACATGCAATGACTCTAGTGCTGGTTTTAGTATAAGAACACACATGCAATGACTCTAGTGGGTCCACATGTAGTTTGTGAAAATAACACACATGCAATGCCACTGGTTGATCCATAAGTGGTTTGTGGAAAAAACACATGCAATGGCCACTGGTTGATCCATAAGTGGTTTGTGGAAAGAACACACATGCAATGACCACTGGTTGATCCATAAGTGGTTTGTGGAAACAACACACATGCAGTGACCACTGGTGGATCCATATGTTGTTTGTGAAAAGAACACACATGCAATGAACACTGGTGGATCCACAAGTGGTTTGTGGAAAGAACACACATGCAATGACTCTAGTGCTAGTCTTAATAGAAGATACCACATGCAATGACTCTAATGGATCCATATGTGGTTTGTGAAAAGAACACACATGCAATGACCACTTGTCGATCCATGTGTGGCTTGTGGAAAGAACACACATGCAATGACAGTGGTTGATCCATGTGTGGTTTGTGAAAAGAACACACATGCAATGACTCTAGTGCTAGATTTAGTATAAGAACACACATGCAATGACTCTAATGGATCCATATGTGGTTTGTGAAAAGAACACACATGCAATTACCACTTGTTGATCCATGTGTGGCTTGTGGAAAGAACACCTGCAATGACAGTGGTGGATCCATGTGTGGTTTGTGAAAAGAACACACATGTAATGACTCTACTGTTGGTTTTAGTATAAGAACACACATGCAATGACTCTAGTGGGTTCACATGTGGTTTGTGAAAATAACACACATGCAATGACCACTGGTTGATCCATATATGGTTTGTGGAAAGAACACACATGCAATGACACTGCTTGATCCATGTGTGGTTTGTGGAAAAGAACACACATGCAATGACCACTGGTTGATCCATGTGTGGTTTGTGGAAAGAACACACATGCAATGACCACTAGTTGATCCATATGTGGTTTGTGGAAAAGAACACGCATGCATTGACCACTGGTTGATCCATATGTGGTTTGTGGAAAGAACACACATGCAATAACCACTGGTTGATCCATGTGTGGTTTGTGAAAAGAACACACATGCAATGAACACTGGTGGATCCATATGTTTTTTGTGAAAAGAACACACATGCAATGACTCTAGTGCTAGTTTTAGTATAAGAACACACATGCAATGACTCTAATGGATCCATATGTGGTTTGTGAAAAGAATACACATGCAATGACCACTTGTTGATCCATGTGTGGTTTGTGGAAAGAACACACATCCAATGACAGTGGTGGAACCATGTGTGGTTTGTGAAATGAACACACATGCAATGAGTCTAGTGTTGGTTTTAGTATAAGAACACACATGCAATGACTCTAGTGGGTTCACATGTGGTTTGTGAAAAGAACACACATGCAATGACACTGGTTGATCCATGTGTGGTTTGTGGAAAGAACACACATGCAATGACTCTAGTGGTTGATCCATGTGTGGTTTGTGGAAATAACACACATGCAATGACTCTAGAGGTTGATCCATAAGTGGTTTGTGGAAAGAACACACATGCAATGTCTCTAATGGATCTATAAGTGGTTTGTGGAAAAGAACACACATGCAATGACCACTGGTTGATCCATATGTGGTTTGTGGAAAGAACACACATGCAATGACACTGGTTGATTCATGTGTGGTTTGTGAAAAGAACACACATGTAATGCCACTACTTGATCCATGTGTGGTTTGTGGATAGAACACACATGCAATTATTCTAGTGCTAGTTTTAGTATAAGAACACACATACAATGACTCTAGTGGGTCCACATGTAGTTTGTGAAAATAACACACATGCAATGACCACTGGTTGATCCATAAGTTGTTTGTGGAAAAGAACACACATGCAATGAGTCTAGTGGATCCATGTGTGGTTTGTGGAAAAGAACACACATGCCATGAGTCTAGTGTTGGTTTTAGTATAAGAACACACATGCAATGACTCTAGTGGGTCCACATGTGGTTTGTGAAAAGAACACACATGCAATGACCACTGGTTGATCCATATGTGGTTTTTGGAAATGAACACACATGCAATGAACACTGGTGGATCCATGTGTGGTTTGTGGAAAGGACACACATGCAATGACCACTGGTTGATCCATAAGTGTTTTGTGGACAAGAACACACATGCAATGACCACTGGTTGATCCATGCGTGGTTTGTGGATAGAACACACATGCAATGAACACTGGTTGATCCATAAGTGGTTTGTGGGAAGAACACACATGTAATGACCACTAGTTGATCGATATGTGGTTTGTGGAAAGAACACACATGAAGTGAACACTGGTGGATCCATAAGTGGTGTGTGGAAAGAACAAACATGCAATGACCACTCGGTGATCCATATGTGGTTTGTGGAAAGAACACACATGCAGTGAACACTGGTGGATCCATATGTTGTTTTCGAAAAGAACACACATGCAATGACTCTAGTGCTGGTTTTAGTATAAGAACACACATGCAATGACTCTAGTGGGTCCACATGTCGTTTGTGAAAAGAACACAGATGCAATGCCAATGGTTTATCCATAAGTGTTTTGTGGAAAGAACACACATGCAATGGCCACTGGTTGATCCATAAGTGGTTTGTGGAAAGAACACACATGCAATGACCACTGGTGGATCCATAAGTGGTTTGTGGAAAGAAAAACATGCAGTGACCTGGTGGATGCATATGTTGTTTGTGAAAAGAACACACATGCAATGAACACTGGTGGATCCATAAGTGGTTTGTCGAAAGAACACACATGCAATGCCTCTAGTGCTAGTTTCAGTATAAGAACACACATGCAATGACTCTAATGGATCCATATGTGGTTTGTGAAAAGAACACACATGCAATGACCACTTGTTGATCCATGTGTGGTTTGTGGAAAGAATACACATGCAATGACCGTGGTGGATCCATGTGTGGTTTGTGAAAAGAACACATATGCAATGACTCTAGTGTTGGTTTTAGTATAAGAACACACATGCAATGACTCTAGTGGGTTCACATGTGGTTTGTGAAAAGAACACACGTGCAATGACCACTGGTTGATCCATGTGTGGTTTGTGGAAAGAACACACATGCAATAACCACTAGTTGATCCATATGTGGTTTGTGGAAAAGAACACACATGCAATGACCACTGGTTGATCCATATGTGGTTTGTGGAAAGAACACACATGCAATGACCACTGGTTGATCCATGTGTGGTTTGTGAAAAGAACACACATGCAATGCCACCGGTTGACCCATAAGTGGTTTATGGAAAAGAACACACATGCAATGACCACTGGTTGAACCATGGGGTTTGTGAAAAGAACACACATGCAATGAATACTGGTGGATCCATAAGTGGTTTGTGGAAAGAACACGCATGCAATGACTCTAGTGCTGGTTTTAGTATAAGAACACACAAGCAATGACTCTAGTGGGTCCATATGTGATTTGTGGCAAGAACACAGATGCAATGACACTGGTTGATCCATGTGTGGTTTGTGGAAAGAACACACATGCAATAGCTCTAGTGGTTGATCCATGTGTGGTTTGTGCAAATAACACACATGCAATGACTCTATTGGTTGATCCATGTGTGGTTTGTGGAAATAACACACATGCAATGACTCTAATGGATCCATATGTGTTTTGTGGAAAAGAACACACATGCAATGACCATTGCTTGATCCATATGTGGTTTGTGGAAAGAACACACATGCAATAACACTGGTTGATCCATGTGTGGTTTGTGGAAAGAACATACATGCAATGCCACTGGTTGATCCATGTGTGGTTTGTGGATAGAACACACATGCGATGAATCTAGTGCTAGGTTTAGTATAAGAACACACATACAATGACTCTAGTGGGTCCACATGTAGTTTGTGAAAAGAACACACATGCAATGACCACTGGTTGATCCATAAGTTGTTTGTGGAAAAGAACACACATGCAATGAGTCTAGTGGATCCATGTGTGGTTTGTGGACAAGAACGCACATGCAATGAGTCTAGTGCTGGTTTTAGTATAAGAACACACATGCAATGACTCTAGTGGGTCCACATGTGGTTTGTGAAAAGATACCACATGCAATGACCACTGGTTGATCCATACGTGGTTTTTGGAAAAGAACACACATGCAATGAACACTGGTGGATCCATGTGTGGTTTCTGGAAAGAACACACATGCAATGACCACTAGTTGATCCATAAGTGGTTTGTGGAAAAGAACACACATGGAATGACCACTGGTTGAGCCATGTGTGGTTTGTGGATAGAACACACATGCAATCAACACTAGTGGATCCATAAGTGGTTAGTGGAAAGAACACATATGCAATGACCACTAGTTCATCCATATGTGGTTTGTGGAAAGAACACATGCAATGAACACTGGTGGATTCATAAGTGGTTTGTGGAAAGAACACATATGCAATGACCACTAGTTCATCCATATGTGGTTTGTGGAAAGAACACACATGCAGTGAACACTGGTGGATTCATAAGTGGTTTGTGGAAAGAACACACATGCAATGACCACTGGTTGATCCATACGTGGTTTGTGGAAATAACACACATGCAGTGAACACTGGTGGATCCATATGTTGTTTGTGAAAAGAACACACATGCAATGACTCTAGTGCTGGTTTTAGTATGAGAACACACAAGAAATGACTCTAGTGGGTACACATGTAGTTTGTGCAAAGAACACACATGCAATGCCACTAGTTGATCCATAAGTGATTTGTGGAAAGAACACACATGCAATGGCCACTGGTTGATCCATAAGTGGTTTGTGGAAAGAACACACATGCAATCACCACTGGTTGATCCATAAGTGGTTTGTGGAAATTCCACACATGTAGTGACCACTGAAGGATCCATATGTTGTTTGTGAAAAGAACACACATGCAATGAACACTGGTGGATCCATAAGTGGTTTGTGGAAAGAACACACACGCAATGACTCTAGTGCTAGTTTTAGTATAAGAACACACATGCAATGACTCTAATGATTCCATATGTGGTTTGTGAAAAGAAGACACATGCAATGACCACTTGTTGATCCATGTGTGGTTTGTGGAAAGAACACACATGCAATGACAGTGGTGGAACCATGTGTGGTTTGTGAAATGAACACACATGCAATGAGTCTAGTGTTGGTTTTACTATAAGAACACACATGCAATGACTCTAGTGGGTTCACATGTGGTTTGTGAAAAGAACACACATGCAATGACCACTGGTTAATCCATATGTGGTTTGTGGAAAGAACACACATGCAATGACACTGCTTGATCCATGTGTGGTTTGTGGAAAGAACACACATGCAATGACCACTGGTTGATAAATGTGTGGTTTGTGGAAAGAACACACATGCAATGACCACTGGTTAATCCATATGTGGTTTGTGGAAAAGAACACACATGCAATGACCACTGGTTGATCCATATGTCATTTGTGGAAAGAACACACATGCAATGACGACTAGTTGATCCATGTGTGGTTTGTGAAAAGAACACACATGCAATGCCACCGGTTGATCCATAAGTGGTTTGTGGAAAAGAACACACATGCAATGACCACTGGTTGATCCATAAGTGGTTTGTGGAAAGAACACACATGCAGTGAACACTGGTGGATCCATAAGTGGTTTTTGGAAAGAACACACATGCAATGATTCTAGTGCTGGTTTTAGTATAAGAACACACAAGCAATGACTCTAGTCGGTCCATATGTGAGTTGTGTAAAGAACACACATGCAATGACACTGGTTGATCCATGTGTGGTTTATGGAAAGAACACACATGCAATGACTCTAGTGGTTGATCCATGTGTGGTTTGTGGAAATAACACACATGCAATGACTCTAGAGGTTGATCCATAAGTGGTTTGTGGAAAGAACACACATGCAATGACTCTAATGGATCTATAAGTGGTTTGTGGAAAAGAACACACATGCAATGACCACTGGTTGATCCATATGTAGTTTGTGTAAAGAACACACATGCAATGACACTGGCTGATTCATGTGTGGTTTGTGAAACGAACACACATGTAATGCCACTAGTTGATCCATGTGTGGTTTGTGGATAGAACACACATGCAATTACTCTAGTGCTAGTTTTAGTATAAGAACACACATACAATGACTCTAGTGGGTCCACATGTAGTTTGTGAAAATAACACACATGCAATGACCACTGGTTGATCCATAAGTTGTTTGTGGAAAAGAACACACATGCAATGAGTCTAGTGGATCCATGTGTGGTTTGTGGAAAAGAACACACATGCAATGAGTCTAGTGCTTGTTTCAGTATAAGCACACACATGCAATGACTCCAGTGGGTCCACATGTGGTTTGTGAAAAGAATACACATGCAATGACCACTGGTTCATCCATATGTGGTTTTTGGAAAAGAACACACATGGAATGAACACTGGTGGATCCATGTCTTGTTTGTGGAAATAACACACATGCAATGACCACTGGTTGATCCATAAGTGTTTTGTGGAAAAGAACACACATGCAATGACCACTGGTTGATCCATGTGTGGTTTGTGGATAGAACACACATGCAATGAACACTGGTGGATCCATAAGTGGTTTGTGGGAAGAACACACATGTAATGACCACTAGTTGATCCATATGTGGTTTGTGGAAAGAACACACATGAAGTGAGCACTGGTGGATCCATAAGTGGTTTGTGGGAAGAACACACATGCAATGACCACTCGTTGATCCATATGTGGTTTGTGGAAAGAACACACATGCAGTGAACACTGGTGGATCCATATGTTTTTTATGAAAAGAACACACATGCAATGACTCTAGTGCTGGTTTTAGTATAAGAACACACATGCAATGACTCTAGTGGGTCCACATGTAGTTTGTGAAAATAACACACATGCAATGCCACTGGTTGATCCATAAGTGGTTTGTGGAAAAAACACATGCAATGGCCACTGGTTGATCCATAAGTGGTTTGTGGAAAGAACACACATGCAATGACCACTGGTTGATCCATAAGTGGTTTGTGGAAACAACACACATGCAGTGACCACTGGTGGATCCATATGTTGTTTGTGAAAAGAAGACACATGCAATGAACACTGGTGGATCCACAAGTGGTTTGTGGAAAGAACACACATGCAATGACTCTAGTGCTAGTCTTAATAGAAGATACCACATGCAATGACTCTAATGGATCCATATGTGGTTTGTGAAAAGAACACACATGCAATGACCACTTGTTGATCCATGTGTGGCTTGTGGAAAGAACACACATGCAATGACAGTGGTGGATCCATGTGTGGTTTGTGAAAAGAACACACATGCAATGACTCTAGTGCTAGATTTAGTATAAGAACACACATGCAATGACTCTAATGGATCCATATGTGGTTTGTGAAAAGAACACACATGCAATTACCACTTGTTGATCCATGTGTGGCTTGTGGAAAGAACACCTGCAATGACAGTGGTGGATCCATGTGTGGTTTGTGAAAAGAACACACATGTAATGACTCTACTGTTGGTTTTAGTATAAGAACACACATGCAATGACTCTAGTGGGTTCACATGTGGTTTGTGAAAATAACACACATGCAATGACCACTGGTTGATCCATATATGGTTTGTGGAAAGAACACACATGCAATGACACTGCTTGATCCATGTGTGGTTTGTGGAAAAGAACACACATGCAATGACCACTGGTTGATCCATGTGTGGTTTGTGGAAAGAACACACATGCAATGACCACTAGTTGATCCATATGTGGTTTGTGGAAAAGAACACGCATGCATTGACCACTGGTTGATCCATATGTGGTTTGTGGAAAGAACACACATGCAATAACCACTGGTTGATCCATGTGTGGTTTGTGAAAAGAACACACATGCAATGAACACTGGTGGATCCATATGTTTTTTGTGAAAAGAACACACATGCAATGACTCTAGTGCTAGTTTTAGTATAAGAACACACATGCAATGACTCTAATGGATCCATATGTGGTTTGTGAAAAGAATACACATGCAATGACCACTTGTTGATCCATGTGTGGTTTGTGGAAAGAACACACATGCAATGACAGTGGTGGAACCATGTGTGGTTTGTGAAATGAACACACATGCAATGAGTCTAGTGTTGGTTTTAGTATAAGAACACACATGCAATGACTCTAGTGGGTTCACATGTGGTTTGTGAAAAGAACACACATGCAATGACACTGGTTGATCCATGTGTGGTTTGTGGAAAGAACACACATGCAATGACTCTAGTGGTTGATCCATGTGTGGTTTGTGGAAATAACACACATGAAATGACTCTAGAGGTTGATCCATAAGTGGTTTGTGGAAAGAACACACATGCAATGTCTCTAATGGATCTATAAGTGGTTTGTGGAAAAGAACACACATGCAATGACCACTGGTTGATCCATATGTGGTTTGTGGAAAGAACACACATGCAATGACACTGGTTGATTCATGTGTGGTTTGTGAAAAGAACACACATGTAATGCCACTAGTTGATCCATGTGTGGTTTGTGGATAGAACACACATGCAATTATTCTAGTGCTAGTTTTAGTATAAGAACACACATACAATGACTCTAGTGGGTCCACATGTAGTTTGTGAAAATAACACACATGCAATGACCACTGGTTGATCCATAAGTTGTTTGTGGAAAAGAACACACATGCAATGAGTCTAGTGGATCCATGTGTGGTTTGTGGAAAAGAACACACATGCAATGAGTCTAGTGCTTGTTTTAGTATAAGAACACACATGCAATGACTCTAGTGGGTCCACATGTGGTTTGTGAAAAGACTACACATGCAATGACCACTGGTTGATCCATATGTGGTTTTTGGAAAAGAACACACATGCAATGAACACTGGTGGATCCATGTGTGGTTTGTGGAAATAACACACATGCAATGACCACTGGTTGATCCATAAGTGTTTTGTGGAAAAGAACACACATGCAATGACCACTGGTTGATCCATGTGTGGTTGGTGTATAGAACACACATGCAATGAACACTGGTGGATCCATAAGTGGTTTGTGGGAAGAACACACATGTAATGACCACTAGTTGATCCAGATGTGGTTTGTGGAAAGAACACACATGAAGTCAACACTGGTGGATCCATAAGTGGTTTGTGGACAGAACACACATGCAATGACCACTCGTTGATCCATATGTGGTTTGTGGAAAGAACACACGTGTAGTGAACACAGGTGGATCCATATGTTGTTTATGAAAAGAACACACATGCAATGACTCTAGTGCTGGTTTTAGTATAAGAACACACATGCAATGACTCTAGTGGGTCCACATGTAGTTTGTGAAAATAATACACATGCAATGCCACTGGTTGATCCATAAGTGGATTGTGGAAAAAACACACATGCAATGGCCACTATTTGATCCATAAGTGGTTTGTGGAAAGAACACACATGCAATGACCACTCGTTGATCCATAAGTGGTTTGTGGAAAGAACACACATGAAGTGACCACTGGTGAATCCATATGTTGTTTGTGAAAAGGACACACATGCAATGAACACTGGTGGATCCATAAGTGGTTTTTGGAAAGAACACGCATGCAATGACTCTAGTGCTAGTTTTAGTATAAGAACACACATGCAATGACTCTAATGGATCCATATGTGGTTTGTGAAAAGAACACACATGCAATTACCACTTGTTGATCCATGTGTGGCTTGTGGAAAGAACACATGCAATGACAGTGGTGGATCCATGTGTGGTTTGTGAAAAGAACACACATGTAATGACTCTACTGTTGGTTTTAGTATAAGAACACACATGCAATGACTCTAGTGGGTTCACATGTTGTTTGTGAAAAGAACACACATGCAATGACCACTGGTTGATCCATATGTGGTTTGTGGAAAGAACACACATGCAATGACACTGCTCGATCCATGTGTGGTTTGTGGAAAAGAAAACACATGCAATGACCACTGGTTGATCCATGTGTGGTTTGTGGAAAGAACACACATGCAATGACCACTAGTTGATCCATATGTGGTTTGTGGAAAAGAACACGCATGCATTGACCACTGATTGATCCATATGTGGTTTGTGGAAAGAACACACATGCAATAACCACTGGTTGATCCATGTGTGGTTTGTGAAAAGAACACACATGCAATGAACACTGGTGGATCCATATGTTTTTTGTGAAAAGAACACACATGCAATGACTCTAGTGCTAGTTTTAGTACAAGAACACGCATGCAATGACTCTAATGGATCCATATGTGGTTTGTGAAAATAATACACATGCAATGACCACTTGTTGATCCATGTGTGGTTTGTGGAAAGAACACACATGCAATGACAGTGGTGGAACCATGTGTGGTTTGTGAAATGAACACACATGCAATGAGTCTAGTGTTGGTTTTAGTATAAGAACACACATGCAATGACTCTAGTGGGTTCACATGTGGTTTGTGAAAAGAACACACATGCAATGACCACTGGTTGATCCATATGTGGTTTGTGGAAAGAACACACATGCAATGACACTGCTTGATCCATGTGTGGTTTGTGGAAAAGAACACACATGCAATGACCACTGGTTGATCCATGTGTGGTTTGTGGAAAGAACACACATGCAATGACCACTTGTTAATCCATATGTGGTTTGTGGAAAAGAACACACATGCAATGACCACTGGTTGATCCATATGTCGTTTGTGGAAAGAACACCCATGCAATGACCACTAGTTGATCCATGTGTGGTTTGTGAAAAGAACACACATGCAATCCAACCGGTTGATCCATAAGTGGTTTGTGGAAAAGAACACACATGCAATGACCACTGGTTGATCCATAAGTGGTTTGTGGAAAGAACACCCATGTAGTGAACACTAGTGGATCCTTACGTGGTTTGTGGAAAGAACACACATGCAATGATTCTAGTGCTGGTTTTAGTATAAGAACACACAAGCAATGACTCTAGTCGGTCCATATGTGAGTTGTGGAAAGAACACACATGCAATGACACTGGTTGATCCATGTGTGGTTTGTGGAAAGAACACACATGCAATGACTCTAGTGGTTGATCCATGTGTGGTTTGTGGAAATAACACACATGCAATGACTCTAGAGGTTGATCCATAAGTGGTTTGTGGAAAGAACACACATGCAATGACTCTAATGGATCTATAAGTGGTTTGTGGAAAAGAACACACATGCAATGACCACTGGTTGATCCATATGTGGTTTGTGGAAAGAACACACGTGCAATGACACTGGTTGATTCATGTGTGGTTTGTGAAAAGAACACACATGTAATGCCACTAGTTGATCCATGTGTGGTTTGTGGATAGAACACACATGCAATTACTCTAGTGCTAGTTTTAGTATAAGAACACACATACAATGACTCTAGTGGGTCCACATGTAGTTTGTGAAAATAACACACATGCAATGACCACTGGTTGATCCATAAGTTGTTTGTAGAAAAGAACACACATGCAATGAGTCTAGTGGATCCATGTATGGTTTGTGGAAAAGGACACACATGCAATGAGTCTAGTGCTTGTTTTAGTATAAGAACACACATGCAATGATTCTAGTGGGTCCACATGTGGTTTGTGAAAAGAATACACATGCAATGACCACTGGTTGATCCATCTGTGGTTTTTGGAAAAGAACACACATGCAATGAACACTGGTGGATCCATGTGTGGTTTGTGGAAAGAACACACATGCATTGACCACTGGTTGATCCATAAGTGTTTTGTGGAAAAGAACACACATGCAATGACCACTGGTTGATCCATGCGTGGTTTGTGGATAGAACACACATGCAATGAACACTGGTGGATCCATAAGTGGTTTGTGGGAAGAACACACATGTAATGACCACTAGTTGATCCATATGTAATTTGTGGAAAGAACACACATGAAGTGAACACTGGTGGATCCATAAGTGGTTTGTGGAAAGACCACACATGCAATGAACACTCGTTGATCCATATGTGGTTTGTGGAAAGAACACACATGCAGTGAACACTGGTGGATCCATATGTTGTTTATGAAAAGAACACGCATGCAATGACTGTAGTGCTGGTTTTAGTATAAGAACACACATGCAATGACTCTAGTGGGTCCACATGTAGTTTGTGAAAATAACACACATGCAATGCCACTGGTTGACCCATAAGTGGTTTGTGGAAAAAAACACATGCAATGGCCACTGGTTGATCCATAAGTGGTTTGTGGAAAGAACACACATGCAATGACCACTGGTTGATCCATAAGTGGTTTGTGGAAAGAACACACATGCAGTGACCACTGGTGGATCCATATGTTGTTTGTGAAAAGAACACACATGCATTGAACACTGGTGGATCCATAAGTGGTTTGTGGAAAGAACACACATGCAATGACTCTAGTGCTAGTTTTAGTATAAGAACACACATGCAATGACTCTAATGGATCCGTATGTGGTTTGTGAAAAGAACACACATGCAATGACCACTTGTTGATCCATGTGTGGCTTGTGGAAAAAACACACATGCAATGACAGTGGTGGATCCATGTGTGTTTTGTGAAAAGAACACACATGTAATGACTCTACTGTTGGTTTTAGTATAAGAACACACATGCAATGACTCTGGTGGGTTCACATGTGGTTTGTGAAAAGAACACACATGCAATGACCACTGGTTGATCCATATGTGGTTTGTGGAAAGAACACACATGCATTAACACTGCTTGATCCATGTGTGGTTTGTGGAAAAGAACACACATGCAATGACCACTGGTTGATCCATGTGTGGTTTGTGGAAAGAACACACATGCAATGACCACTGGTTGATCCATATGTGGTTTGTGGAAAAGAACACACATGCATTGACCACTGGTTGATCCATATGTGGTTTGTGGAAAGAACACACATGCAATAACCACTGGTTGATCCATGTGTGGTTTGTGAAAAGAACACACATGCAATGAACACTGGTGGATCCATATGTTTTTTGTGAAAAGAACACACATGCAATGACTCTAATGCTGGTTTTAGTTTAAGAACACATATGGATCCATATGTGGTTTGTGGAAAAGAACACACATGCAATGACCACTGATTTATCCATAAGTGTTTGTGGAAAGAACACACATGTAGTGAACACTGGTTGATCCATGTGTGGTTTGTGAAAAGAACACACATGCAATGCCATTGGTTGATCCATATGTGGTTTGTGGAAAGAACACACATGCAATGACACTGGTTGATCCAAATGTGGTTCATGACAGGAACACATATGCAATAACTCGTGTGGATACATATGTGGTTTGTGGAAAGAACACACATGCAATAAACTCTAGTGGATCTATCTTGGCATAATTTGATGTATGCCACGATGCATTTCATTGTAAAAGACACCCACTTTCCATTTTTATACTACTCAGCTTTGCCCTTGGTTTTTTTGATACTACCCAGCTTTGCCCCCCCCCTCTCTCTTTCATAGAAGCCCAAACCTGTGCCTACTCTGTCTACTACGCCCTGATTGGTTGTCATAGGTGTCACGCGGATCGTGCGCACCAACCGTTGATCCTGTGTGATCCAACGAGGCTCGTTGCACACGTCGTGCCCTTCACAGGACAGCGCGAGAGAGCACAGATGTCTCCCTCAACGAGACTTCTACAAGAAGGAACATGATGCCGTCCATGGAAAAAGTCGTCGAGTGTCATGTCATGTTTAATCTAGTCTGCAAAGGCTACAAGTCAACTGCACGGCAACTGGTTATCCACGGACCACCGGCTATACCATTTTTACTACGTAGCACGCATGCACTCTCACTTCTGCCAGGCCCCAACCACACAAACCTTCCACGCGGTAGCCGCAGCCGGAAGAGCTGCCAACCGGGGCCCTCGAGGAGGCCTAAACGTCCCCGCATTAAAAACCTAGCCTATCGGGTCCTCCATTCGCACTCATCCACTACTTCTCTTCCCTATCTAGCAAAACCCCCACAATCTTGAACATACTTGCACGAACCTTCTCCATGAAACCAGTGCGTGGGGGTGAGTGTCCGGGCATCGCCGCCGGGGTGGTGTTTTACGCGACAGATCTGGAGGAGCATCACGCAGCACAGGCCGAGGAGGACGTGCAGTTCAACCCCTTGGGGGACCATGTGCATGCCGGTGCTGACGACTTCGGAGGCGCCGATGAGGGCATGGAGTTCGACGAACATGCTACGCTCGTGTACCCGGAGGTACATCTATTTCTACATGTTTCATATTTTCTGCTCGAGCTTAATCTATCCTGGCGTCATAAAAAATCTAGTCCTAATGATTAGATGCAACGTACGAACTGGTACATGGAGAGATCTAGTATGTTCTGAATGAATCCACATTATTTACTTATTAATAAGTTACCAAGAACACAAACCACATTAATTTAGGAGCGAGCTGGGGAGACGGTCGTAATGAACTGAACTCAGATAGACATGTTATTGCATCGAAAGTAACTTGGAATGGTGGAAGAAATATATATTTATTATTTTGCTCATTTTGGTTTGTATTCCATACATTACAGGTGTATTCAAGTGAGATGGACTCTGACAAGGAGACTAGGGACAACAAGAGCCGCCATGTCATGAAGAAGCTCAAGAGCGGGATAATCTCTTTCCGCACTCGACTTGGGGAGCTCAGGTGCCCTTTCTGTAAGAAAGGAGTCAACCCGAGGATTGCCATCTTGATTCCGCATGCGGTTGGCATCGGTAAAAGCCTGGCTAGTAAACACAAGTCGGCGACCAAGGCTAAGCACGCTGCTTATGGCAAGTTCCTGAGGGAGTATGTCAAGACTGGCCTAGTGTCCCCTTACCTAGGAATCAGCAACTTCTAGCCGACCAACCCCGTCACTATGCTATGGGGATATTTAGTTCTCTTACCGTATTTAGACCCTTAAACTATGGGGATTTCTATTTTCGTACCCTTCAAAATATATTCAAGTTCATATGTTTATGGAGTTAAAGTTCCGGTGGCATACTCGTTATTTTGCATGGATAGAGGGGTGCCCCCGACAGATATAAGGGTTATCTTGTCCGCTAGATCACAGAGGATCAACGGTTGATGGGCAAAACTGAGTACAACTGAATCGCCATGGTTAGACACAAGGGAAAAAAACGTGACCCACAGTACGCGTGTGCGGTGCACGGGCGGTAGCGGACACGTGTGGCCATGCACGGTGCATTAGCGTATGCGGTGCACGGTAGTGCAATGAAACGTCGCTTCCCTTCTCCTTTAATAGAGGCCTCCCTACTCCCACTCATCACGCACTCGCTCACTCAACTGTCTCCACTGTCCCATCACCTTCTGCAAACGCCCAACAAAACCCCAACCACGCCGGTGATGGAGAAGATCGGCACGATGGCCATCGTCACCTCCAAGGCCGTCGGTGAGGAGCCCCCCATCCCCGTCCCCGCATCCGCCGTAGCCGCCAGCGAGGAGGCCCCCGCCGGTCTCGGACAGATCCCGCTCGGCTGGGACCCCTACGAGGAGGTTGTCTACATAATGCCGTAGAACCTCTACGACACCAGCATCGCCGACCCATGGTCTGAGGTAACCAGGGTTTTCTCCCCTTCCCTTGTTCTTCCCCCGTTCCCATCGTTGGATGCTAGATCGTATGTTATTAGGGCTCGGCTGTTCGTATTTTTTACAGTAGCTAATCCTATTGTGTTAGATCTCGATTTTCGATGAATCCCCCTGTTCGTAGTTGGGATCAGTATTCAATTTGGTTTGAAATTTGCAGAATAATTGGGAGATCTCATTCGGTTAATTTATGCAAAAAATCAATCCCGATAATCAAAGTATCTCAATCATGTCCTTATTTCACTCTACTATTTTTCCAATAGGAGGATAGCAGCGACCTCCGCAGCGACAACGAGTCCAAGGACACCAAGACTCGTCATGTGCTGAGGAGGCTAAAGTCCGGTCAGTACAACAACTTCTTCACCGGCGACGTGTACAGGTGCCCCTTCTGCCCCACCAGGAGGCTCCACGGCACGGACTTCAACTCCCTCGTGAAGCATGCCGAGGACGTGAGGACCTGCGGCGAGTCCGTGAACGTCCACGGCTTCAGGGCCAATCACCAGGCGCTCGGTCTTCACCTTCGCAACCTACAGAAGGTGGCTATCAAGGAGGGTCCCATGCCCCCGATCAGACCCAAGGCGCCTAAGGTCAAGGTGCTGGGCAGCAAGAAGTGGAGGAGGTGCCAGAGGGAGGAGGCGGATGCCCTCCTAGCAGAGGCCACGAGGGGCCACTGATCATTCCGCCGCTGTAAAGCGCTTTGTCTTGTCTGTGTTGAAGGGTCACCGATGTCGCCGCCGAGCAGCCTAATTGTTGAACCTCGTTAAGTACCGTACTATATAACCTATATTAGCTGCTTTATCTACATCTTCTCTATTTACTGAATTTATTTATGGTGTTGGATTGTTTTGCTGCTCTAGATTTGCTACCAGATTGGGGAAAAACGATCGCAAAAGGAACAATGAATGAAGAGAGAAGCTGCTCTAGATTCCCTACCTTTTTGAGCAAAAAAAAACACAACTGTTAGAGAGAGAGGGGAAAAGGCGCTCTTAAAAAGGCCAAATAACAAAAAAAAACTTCCACTTTAGGCGTCATGGCGCACGTAACGGCCAAGCCTTTGACCAGACGGCACCCTCCTCCGAGCGCATGTGAGGGGTTCGGAATATCGGGAGGGCAAAAGTGAGGACAAACGAGACACAATGTTGCTATAGCTAATTCTGACAAAAAGCTGAATTTGGCTTTACCATGCAATTTGGCTAGAGCTCCACAATGTAGCTATTCTAAATCCCTAAACTATGTGGTGCATTGAAATCTAATGCTTTTCCACCGACACGTGTGTTGCAAAGTTCCTTGATCGTGCATGCTTACACAAGTGGCCTACAGAAAAACTTATAGAAGCATGGGCAAACGAGATTCATTTTGGCAAATTCGGGACAAGCTTTGTGCAATAGGCAGGCCTGATCGGCTGGGCGGCTGCCCGAGGTGCAGGGATGCTAGGTCCATGTCTATGCTTACACTTCTTAAACTTGTTAGGAATTAATAATAAATGTACACTTCCTTCTGTCCTATCACGTTACGTCATGTCAGCACCGCACACCCGCTGCGGATCAGCAACGGGACGGTGGTCTACGTGACCGGTCTCTGCCACGCCAAAGCCACGTCGCACACCCGTCCCATTACCTACCGGGACGGACGCCGAATTTAATCGCTAGGATTGGAAACCATCGGTGCTCGCCCGGTCAAACTTGCTTTCGCATGAGTATGACCGGATTATTGGTAAACAGAATTTAAGCATCGCTCGCTCTCAAAGACATCATCGCGGCAAAATCCCCAACTCATTCCTTCCGTCAGCGCCGCCACCGCAAGAACCATCGACGCTGCCGTAGGCACCGCCTCCGCCTGGCCATACCACCGCAACAGATCACTCCACCTCCACGCCCAGTCCCAGCCACCGCTACCGACCATAGGCCACCGCTGCCGCATAGTACGGCGTGTTCGGCGTGTTCGGCGACGGGAGCGACTACACCGACGAGTACACCGTCACTGCCCATGGCACCACCAAGCTGACGGTTGTCCACACAAATGCGTCAGCGGAGGTGGCCAAGGTCATCACAATGTACGAGCGGTGGCTACAGGAGCCATGGATAGGTACAAGATCGTCGGCCTTGACCTTGAGTATACCATAGATAGGAAGAGGACGGTGCTTTTGCATCTATCCATGCGCAACCACTGCCTCCTATATTATGTATGTGGGGCCAAATATATATGCCCGGAGCTTCACGAGTTCCTACACAGGAGGGAGATCTACTTCGCCAGCATCGACATCAAGAACGACACTCCGAAGCTAGAACGGGATCTCCTCGTTCATGTCGTCAATCATGTCAATCTCCAATGTTTGTGGAGGTACCCGGATGGCGGTATGGGGAAAGCCGGCATGGCTAGACTCGCTTCCGACATCATCGACCGCGAGTACACCGGCATGAAAATCGAGTTCCCGAAGCACCTGCACGAGCGATGGGAGTGGAGGCACCTAGATTACGATGCGATCAAGTACGCAGCCAGGGACGCGTATGTCTGCTACGAGATGCTCAACAGGATCTGGTGGGTGGGTGAGTGTGCTGTTTACCACTACTAGTTTCGCATTTTGTTCCTAGTTTTATCTTGCTTGTATTTTATCTCGCATGTATTTTCTAAGCATTATGTGTGTAAGAACCAAGCTCCTATGATCCCTATGCTATTAGCTACTTAACCTGTATGAATTACATTCCCCCTTTTGTATGCTCAACATTCATTCTTACAAATTCTGTCTGTGCCATTTGCATGCGGTGTAATCCAGATCGACATGCATAAGGTGTGATACAGTCATAAGTCATAACCAAACCCAGATTATAGAGAAGGATACAGTCATAAACCAGATTATAGTTTGACAAAGGTAATACACAACAGTTCATAATTGCTCACATAGTGTACTTATGAAATAACATGTTTTCATAAACACAACAATCATGCACTAATAGTCTACATCCCAGCCTGTTGGAGAAGGCAACCGATCCCAGGATGCCTTCGGTCGATTGACCCGGTTTGTAGATTCATCTACACTCCGGCATCTGGGGCAAACAACCCGCCTTGGTGGTGGTTCAATGATGCGATGCTTGGAACGAGATTTTACAATCTGGCGGTACAGCTCGTGGCTAACATACCCATCAATTGCAGCGTACTTCAGATTAGGTTCAGAAAGTGGCTTATCTTCCCAGTAATCGTTCCCTAAACGCCTCCACGAACATCGAGGCAATCTGTCCTTCATGTCAGCGTACCACGGGTCGATGAGTTCGGAGGCAAGAGCGGCCATCCCGGTCTTGCCGCCCTTCGTCCCTAGGATCCAGTAAATTTCCCGACTTTGCAGTTTACTGTCATTCGTGATGTCAACACTAGTAAATGTTATGTGCTGGTTCACGAGAAAGTCATGAAACAGATCCCTAATGCTTTCGCCCCACCTGCATGAAAATGAATTCAGACAAATAATATAGCAATAACATTTGCAAACGGACGGTTCAGCAACAAAAAGACAGCAAAGTCTACCAGATCCCGTCAGCCCCCTTCTCGCAAAAAGGCTGGTATACGAGGATGTGCCCCTTCATGGAGAGTTGCACCACGGCTATCCTACGGTGATCGCGGCTGTACTCGAGGTCGAGACCTACGAACCTGTTTTCTTGCGCAGCCGAATCGCAGCCAACTCATGTAATTATTCGGTGTTAGTTCTCAGTGTTCCGAGGGTCGATGGTGTAGACAACATCGATCTTCTTCCCGCCATGTACTTCGATGTCGAAGTGCGCAGTTTCCTGCCTGCCATCATTTCAGACATCCAGAGCATCCATGACTACAGGCAAGAGGGAAAGGATACGGAGGAAGAGGGTGATGCGGTGGTGGAGGAAATGGATGAGGCCGTGGAGGAGAAAGACGATGAGGCCGTGGAGGAGGAAATGAGATGGAGAAGTGAAAGATTGGAACCGCCCTTACCAATATCTGGAATGGTGCACGACCGTTCGTAGTAGGGTGAAGGTGGCGAAAAACGCGGTTTTACATGTCGACGCTAGCACTTCCTAAAATTTGTTCTGCGCCACTTGCATGTGGTGGAATCAATTCAAACGTAGGCACGTTTGCGCGTGCTGACCTTCACTCACTGATAGGCGGGCCATACATTTCCCTTCTATGATTTATTTTTTCACTTCCTCTAGACGGTTCAGGTGCCCGCCCTCAATAATTACGCCCCCTCCCCCTTCTTGTCTTCCACGCGGACGAGAACCGGCGGCGGTGGCGGTTCCTTGCAGATTCACTCCCCACTCGAACAACTGCCCCCATCCCTGATTCCACCCCCTCTCGAATCCATCCGCCTCCTTATCACAACGCCTCCATTAATCTACCGGATTCCTGACTCCATTTGCCGCTATGGGTAGATCTTGGGGTAGTAGTAGGCTGAAGCGAAAGGCATGCAACAATGACGCGGATGGCCAGGGCGATCGCTACCGCAAGGATTGGGGATGGCCGAACCTCAGTGCCGCGAACGTGCACAGGATCACCTCGGAGTTGGACATCATCTCAGCTGGCCGCCTCGCTTGCTGCATGCCTGGCTATCGCGTGACGATGCGGAACATGGACGAACAACCGTTCGGCATGCCAGGCCTTCTTTACCCCGATAACAGCAAATGGCCATACGGCCGCAATGGCCACGTAAGTTCCAGTATCTAGCTTATTCGTTCAGTCATATCGTTGATTCATATGTGCTGAACTCTTATCGGAATCCTATGTTCCTTTCATCGAACGTGTTGTGTGCACACGCGGTTTGAACAAATCAAACCATCTAAGACTATTCTGTACAGCAGAAGCTCTGCTCGTACCTGATATTCTGGTATTTTCGTAGTGCCACAGTCTTACTTTAGGTGATAGACGAGTTGTCAATTTTGATTTTGCAATGGAATGCCTGCTGGGTGATATTCTGTTTCCTAAAATAAAAACAAACAGATTTGTCGTGGTGGTGTCACGGCAGATGCCATGGATAGGCTAAAGGTGGGGCCAATATGCACTAGAGGAATTCAGGGAGGGATAGTGTGGTGATTCCACACACATATGCTTTGTATTCTCCAAGTTCACAAGGTTTACAGATGATCCTTGAGCTGTATTGGGGAGAGGAGGAAGAAGAAGCTCTCTTACTCTCACCACTACTTATCACTCTACCAATGAACTACTCACTCGCCAACCAGCCAGCCCCAACTATAGAGGCCCTAGTGCTCCTTATAAAGGGGAGGCTAGGTCTCCAGTTAAGGCTTACGTGGAGGCATATTCCTGGGAATATGCGTCTTCCCAAAATAGAAAACTGACCGGGTCACCTTTTGCCATCATAAGCCATGCAGAGGCTACGTAAGCCTCTGCGGCGCCAGCATCAGCCGACATAGGGTGTGTCATCCTTGTCGGCCACGCCTTGCTGGTCCCTCCCTCTGTTCGCTTCGCTCACGCTCCTGCGCACATAGGTCACCCTTTGACCAGTGAGATACCTTCCTTCTCTTGCAAGCCTGATATAAGCCGGATCATGCCTGGTTAATCTGGCCCCGTGGGTACCTGCATACAATTTACAAAAAGCCTGTCGGTATACGACATACGTCGGCTGGGACACAGTTAGGTGGACATCCTCCAGTCCGGGTTACTCCGTAAGTCGGCCTGCCTTGAGGTGACTCGGCTAGCATACGCTTTGACCTTGTCGTACCTCAGCTAACTCGGCCTCTATACCCTGACGTGACCCTACCCGGGGGTATCCCACAACAAGATTAGACGATTTAAGGCTGTTATGCCCCGAGCTGCTTAATTATGATCATCGTTAGGAGTTTGTTCTGGGGGCTCTGCTACTACTCCATATATTGAGTATCTTCATAGTGACACAGGCATAATTTAGGTGATATCTGAGGAGACACTCGTATTTAGGCAATATTTTGTGTACTTTAATATGAAGGCCCAGTTGTCAAATTGTATCTGCAATGGAATCCATGCTAGTTTATTGTACCAACTGACAACAAACTCTGCAGAATATTCATGCAAAACTGATGTTACTGGATAAGTGGACCGAATCAATAGTGGTGAATATCAAGGAAGAAGAAGAGACAGAAATGGAAGATGACCAGAACTGGGTGGGTGGCAATGGCGAGTGGTTGGTCCTTTTATCATAGGATGGCAGTACTTGGACTATAAAAAATGGCTACAGATCGAAGAGACTTGCAGTGCCATCTTTGAAGGGTGTCGGCATTACTGCATTCAACAGTGGGTGGCCGCCGCCCATTTCCGAATTCGCTTACAGGTTCAACATGGCAGAACTTGACCTCGTGAAGGTACAGCTCCCACATAGACCATGGGAGGGGGCGTGGAAGAACTAGGAGTACGACCTATTAGCGGTGTTTGACAAGGAAATCACATTCATTAGATGCCCAGAAGACAAGGAATGGACAGTCTTGCGCGACGACTTCCTGCGGCCGGAGAAGTATGTCGACGCCGTCTTCACCTACGGCTACTCTTCGTACAGACCGCAACGCATTTATGCGGTCACTGAACCTAGCGGCGACGTGCGTGTTTGGGAGCCGTCCATTTGAGGTGAGTCATGGTGTCATATAGCATGTAAAATCCCATTCAAAATTCTGCTTACTGACTGTTAGTAACACGCAGGTACCCACGCAGCCCGCACATCATTCCAGCTCCATTCATCGAAGATGCAGTAGCACATGCTGAACTTGGGACATGGCGCTGGTTCCTGGCACCTCTCGGAGATAACACGGAACAGGATGATGAACTGTTGTGGATTCATATCAGGGGAGCATTAAACAGCGTTGGTGATACAATAGAACATATGGGGACACAACTTTCTTCATACCCATCATTGCGGTGTCGTGTTTTCTTGAGGTCCGCATGCCCATCCGAAGACCCAGTAGAGCAAGTCTGGAGCAGAGTCAACAATCTGAAGGGACAATCTGTGTTTCTTGGGATCAACTACCCTTTCTTTGTCAGAGCCCCTGGAGCTGTTGAACATGTAATTGCTCAGGCAGCCTTGGCCCCTGATGCTACTGCTGGTGGTGGTGGTGATGGTATTGGTGGTGGTGGAGCTGACGAAGAACTAGCTGCTACTGCTCCTGGTGAAGCTGACGAAATACTTGGTGATGCTGCTGCTAGTGAAGCTGACGAAATACTTGCTAATGGTGCTACTGGTGAAGCTGACGAAATACCTGCTGAGGCTGCTGCTGGAGTCCATGAAGAACATGCTGGTGTTGTTGCTGAGGTGCCAGCACTTCCAGTGTTGATAGCAGATTGTGTGTTTGATGCACACTCATGCGCCTATCATGTTGACACTCCATATCCGACCTGGAGCCAAATCCATGTCGGGGGGCCTACAATTGGCTCATCAGTGGGGTTGTACTATTTGAAGGAGAATGAAAGACGGCCAAACACAGCATTCTGGTTCGTTCCGACGATACCACCAGCTCCAGGGACCTAGTGCTCATACTGGCAGATCCGATGAACCATTTGTCTTTATCTTTATCATTAGTTACGCTTATGTGTGTAAAGACTAAGCTGTGCTTATTTGTGTAATACTAAGTTAGGCCTGACTGCATAATATTCAGTGAAGCCCAGCTTTTCTTTCCACGCCCATAACAACAGAATTGCAGCATAGAACATACAAATGTAATGTGCATACCAGGCATTTTGCTCAGGATAACAACCACTTCAAGCAAATGATACATTGTGTACGCATTTGAACGCATCACTAGAATGTGCCACCTATTGATGATTGATGACATGGATCTAGCTTTTCTGTGCTTATTTGCATTGAATCGCTCATTGATTTGTTCACATATTTTTTGACAATGGCTGATGAACTCCACTCTCTTGGTAACTTGCTTTGTCAGCAAGCACTTGTTGATGCAATGCAAAGTACAGAACATGGTCGTCATCGTCATTCCATTTAGGTTCTCTATGTTTCGTCATCACGGAGCTACTAATTTCAAATGATAATCTAGTAAACAATATATGTGTACATTGTTAGAGTATGCTACGGCCATGGTACATACATGTTTTTCTACAATCACAAGAAGAAAACTTGATGCATTTCACCTTGTTGGCATTGTGCCGAACTGGGTGCATGTGGCTTTGGGGTTAGGTGAGGAAGGCGCCGTGGCTGGTGCGTGTTTGACCATGGGGACGGCGAGCTCGGATTCTGGAGGAGACCAACAGGACCGAGCATGGTTGGCATGGTGACAGATCTCACCCGGGAATGAATTCCCGTCCCTGCGCTGTGCCAATGGTGCGGTCATGGTGAGGGCGAGCTCCGATTCGGGATGGGGAGGAGAACGGGCCGAGCAGATTTGTCCAAGTCCTAGCTCCGCGCCATGGTCACGACCATATATTGCTGCCCCGGAGGAAGAAGAAGACGCGTAAAGGATGCATGTGCCAACGCTGCAAGCCTACATGGCAGCGACGACGGCAGCGACATAACAGCGAAAGCTGATAAGGGGGGGCCCAACTTGACGGCTGTTAGCCTGATTTTTTTATTGAAACGTAAAGTTGAATTCGTGCCGAAAAAGACCCTCTGAGTATTTGGCATGCCAACTGTAGTCATCATGGCTGATATCAGGGAACTCGGGTATCGCGTTGCCTGGCCACCCCAACTTTTGGGCCTCAAATGATATTCTCCCACTCGATGCCCCTGCCTATATCATATGAAACCACCCAGGCCAGATAATCCAGCCCCAACTTGGGGCGGATAATCCGGCGTGTTGGGTTCGCATCATAGAAAACAAAAAAATTCCTACGATGGGAACTATACGCCAATATCTATCTACTAGATACAAACAACGGGTGGATATACATCCATAGAGAACTTACCCTCGAAGACAACAAAGCTTTGTTAATGAGTTGGAACTCGTGGATGATATAGTCGAACGTCTGTCGATCTCAAGATCGTGTGGAAGTCCTAGTGCCAGAAATCAGAAGCGCATCCGTCCTTGCACATACGTTCAGGCCACCGAACAACCTCCACCTCCTCGCTCCAGCGAATCAGCGGAAGCAGCAACTCCTTCCATATGAAATGCCACCGGGAACATGTATCTCGCTAATCCGAGACCATGGGAGAATATATCTAGAGGGGAGAGAGATCCTTCATGAGGACGTGTGCTTTGTGAGGGAGGAGGGGGGCCTTTTATAGGAGAGGGGGGCTTCTCCACTCCCCATGGCCGGTGCCCAAAGGGGGGGTGCCCCCACCTCTTCCTCATTCATGTGGTGGAAGCTCCACTCACATAAACATGCCTCCACTCACACATCCACTCACATGCATTAAATTTCCACCAAATTTAATGCAACTCTCATTTAATAAAAATCTTTTATTTATTATATTCAGAATTTTGTTGATTACTTTAATTAATAAAAATTCACATAAAACCCCCTGCAATATTTCAATATCACATGTAGAACCAATTTCAGTAATTTCACCCCGAAACAATTCCGGTGTCCATTGAAATAATTCCGGCGCTTTGCAATTCTTTCGTCTGAAATATACATGCTCCAAATGGTGTTTGGCAACCCTTAAGTGTGTTACCCTACGGTTCGCGAATAATGCAGACATGATCGAGCCTCCTCTCAGATCAATAATCAGAAGCGGTACTTGGAGATCCATTCTGACTCCTGCACATTCAACGATGACTTCTGTGATCGTGAGAACCTTTAACGCTAGTAACTTAATCCCTTTGTCTCGCAATATATTACATGTCCGAGATTCGATCATTGGTATCCAAGTACCTAGTTTGGTCTTGTTACCGACATGCACTCTTTTCTCGTTCCCGTGATATAACATTCTAGTGATCACATCACTTGCTTGCAAGTTATTCTCAATGTGATATCACCGAGAGGGCCCAGAGTATCTCTATTTGTCATCGGGATGGAAAAATCCCACTCTTGATCCATGAGACTCTACATAACACCTTTGTAGCACTGAACCCATCTTAGCACTGAACCCTCCTTTATAGTCTCCCTTTTATGCTGTGAGTTTGATGTTATCAAGATACTCTTCCGGTGTTAGTGATTAACATGATCTCCTGGTCTAAGGACTAGGATTACTTCGTATGATGTTATAGAAATATAAACTCAATGACTTTGATCGTAATGCTATACTTCAGATGAATGTTCATCACACCATGTCACAAATGTTGTGACCTCATTATTAAAGACATCCAATGTCCATGATCAGGAAACTTTGATCATCTTGTTAATCAACGAGCTAGTTTAAAGAGAGGCATAACTACGAACTTTCCGTTTGTTTATTAAACACACATGTATTAATGTTTCCATATTAATACAATTATAGCATGCAAAATAAACATCTATCATATACTTGGAATAAACATAATAACAACTTTATTATTGCCTCTCAGGGCATATTCCTTTCACGGCCCTCTCTCCAATTTTTCTGTTTCCATAGGAATTGTGCCAGCACAACCCTCAAAAACCCTCACAAGATAAATAACGTACTAGTGTGCAAGATAGATGTCTCGGGGAGGGAGAAAGGCTTAGGTTTAGATAGCCAAATTAAGATGGCACTACACACCAAGAATTGCAAAAACCAAAATAATGAAAAGCCAATTGTTGGTGGGCTTTCCATAAGAACACAAGATGGTCAAATGAAAACCAATAAAACCCTCAAAGAACTAACTCTTCATAAAGAAGAGGGTGGTGGCTGAAGCCACCATGTAGGAGGAAATGGCATGACACCGCGAAGATGTATCTTGGGTTCATAGCCAACACTCATCAATAAACTCACATATCACAGAATGATATTAAGAGAAATGATTTGTTTCGCTTTTGGCATTATGGGGGAGGGTTAGCCCAATAGTTAGGACCAATAAAATGATTGTGGATCTCAATGTGTTTTGTCATTATGTGCTGCACCGGATTATACACACTTTTAATGGCACTTTCATTGTCACTTAAAAGAGGCATGTTGTCACAAATGGCACCATATTCCTTTAAAGTTTGCCTCATCCATAACAATTGAGTGCATACACTTGCAAAAACCACATATTCGGCTTCGGCGGTGGAGAGAGTTATATAATCTTGCTTCTTAGAAGACAAACATACCAATGATCTTCCCAAAAATTGACAAGCTCCGGAAGTTGACTTCCTATCATCCTTATCACCAGCCCAATCGGAATCCGTGTATCCACATAAAGAAAAATTAGAGCCCTTGGGATACTATAGACCAAAATTAGGGGAAAATTCTCTTGACCGCCACAAGTGGCTTTCTTTAGGAGCCACTTGATACCTTGCACACACACCTACACTCAACACAATATCGGGTCTAGATACACAGAGGTAAAGGAGAGAGCCGATCATGGACCGATATACCTTTTGGTCCACATCTTTACCATTGGGATTTAATTCGAGGTGACGCTTCATTTGCATCGGGGTAGCAACATCATTAAGATCGGTCATCTTGAATCTCTTGAGCATGTCTTGTATATATTTTGCTTGATTAATGAAAGTCCCTTCTACTAGATTTTGAAGCCAAGAAAGAACCTCAACTCGCCCATCATAGACATCTCAAACCTGTTAGTCATAAGCTTTGAAAATTCATCGTTAAAAGCTTGGTTAGTTGAGCCAAAAATAATGTCATCAACATAAAGTTGGCATACCAAAAGCTCCCCATTAACCTTCTTCGTCAAAAGAGTGGGGTCAATCTTCCCAACTTCAAAACTCCGATCTAACAATAACTCTTTAAGATGCTCATACCACGCACGTGGGCCTTGTTTAAGGCCATAGAGAGCCTTATCAAGTTTGTAGACGTGGTTAGGAAAGTTGGGGTCCTCGAAGCCCGGGGTTGCTTAACATAAACCAACTCATTTAATGGACCATTAAGAAAGACACTTTTAACATCCATTTGCTATAATTTAAAGTTATGATGAGCTGCATAAGCAAGGTAAATACGGATGGACTTAAGGCGAGCCACTAGAGCATAAGTCTCACCAAATTCGATGCCTTCCACTTGGGAAAACCGTGTGCCACAAGTCTTGCCTTGTTCCTCACAACAATTCCATTCTCATCTTGCTTGTTCTTGAAGATCCACTTTGTGCCGATAACATTGTGGCGCTCTTTAGGCTTATCAACTAGCTTCTAGGCTTTGTTGCGCTCAAAATTGTTGAGCTCTTCAAGAGCTTCAAAGACCTTCTTAGGTTCCACCATGGGTATATGTGCTTGATGATCGCTGAATCTTGCCAACTCACCCCTTGTGGACACCCTTCTCCTTAGATCACCCACCACTTTATCAAGTGTGACCCCTGAGTTCAAGGTTCCATTCATCTTGAGCTTTGCGACAAATTTCAATTTCCTCATTGTTCCTTGGATCGATAAATTCATCATCTTGTTCTTCATATTGACTAATAGCTTGTTCAATAGATTGTTTAGCACTGATAGTAGAAGGAGAAACTTGCCCTTGATCTTGTTCAGTAACTATAACAGGAGGTTGTTGTTCTAAGCTTCCAGGGAAGGATAATCCGGCCATGGGGTGGACGAATAATCCGGCCTGGTAGTTTCAACTTCGTCTTCGTTTCTGGCCGGTGAGGAAGATGCAGGTCCGGATAATCTAGCCCGCTGGCCAAATAATCCATCCTGGGCCTTGCAGCTTATTCTTCATCCCTAGCAAGCGAGGGAGTTGTACGGACGTAAAATCTGCCTCCCTGGCCAGATAATCTGGTCTAGGACTTCCAGCTTGATGATCTACAGAAGTTTGTTGAGTTGGTGTAGTAGTTGCTTCAACATGTGGAGTTTGTTGATCTTGTGTAGATGAGGTGTCTAATTTAGAAGAGCATTGCCCTTCCCGATCCGACCCAAGGGTTTCCTTAACAGGGCGGTCGAATCCCACACCCATTCTTCTTATGGCATCTTTGGGGTATTTCAACATCTGTGTCACAAACATCAACTTACCCCACATGGGAGTTGTCATTCTGTTCGAACGCGACACTAGAAGATTCCACAACAATCCCGGTGGTCTTGTTATAGACTATGTAAGTGTGGGATTCGGCATCATAACCAACAAAAATGCCTTCTAAAGCCTTAGACTCGAATTTAGATAAACGAACTCCTTTAATGATAAAGAAACACTTACAACCAAATACGTGGAAGTATGAAACATTTTACTTGTTACTGATAAATATCTCATAGGGAGTCTTGTCCAAGAGCTTGTGGAGATAAATCCGGTTTGAAGAATGACAAGTGGTGGATATGGCTTCAGCCCTGAAGTTGTATGGTGACTTGAATTCAGCCAACATAGATCTTGCCATGTCCATCAAAGCCCGATTTTTCCTCTCGGCTACACCAGTTTGTTGAGGGGTATACACATCAAAATATTAATGTCTTATCCCCTCTTCACTCAAGAATTCATTCAAGGTGTAGTTATTGAACTCGGAGCCGTTGTCGCTTCTTATTTCCAATATGGGAACATTGTGTTGATGTTGCACCTCATTGGCAAATTCGATGACGGGTTGTTGAGTTTCGATTTTCTACTTGAAGAAGTAAACCCGTGTGTACCTTGAATAGTCATCAACAATGACAAGGTAATACTTCTTCCCACCAAGACTTGCATGAGATGGATGACCAAAGAGATCCACATGAAGAAGTTCTAAGATCCACTTTGATGAAATAATTGTCTTCCTTCGATGGGGAGAGTCATGCATCTTTCCTTCAACAAACGACATGCAAACATGATCTTTGGAAAAGGAAACATTTTCTTTTAGTCCAAGGATGCGGCCACCCTTGTGAAGACTTTGCAAAGTTCTCATATTAACATGGGCTAGCCGGCGATGCCATAGCACAACCCTGTCATATCTAAAGATTTTAGAAATTGGGACTAGATTTTTTTTTGTTTTTACATGTCACTCATAAGCATTGCATCCATGCAAAATTTTGCAAGAATTGAATTTGAAAACCCAAACCCTAATACAAATATGCTAATTTATTCCTATAAAGAATTAAATAGGACTTATAGAATCCATTATACTTAGAACATCAACTATGGATAAATATTACCTTAATGTAATCTACAGGATTTTAGAAAATTTTAGAAACAAATTTCAAGTCATTTGGACTTATTATGCAAAAGTTATAGAAGAAACAGAAAAAACAGAAAAAGAGTATATATAAAAAAACTAAAACTAACCTACCGCGGCGGCCTAGCCCACCTAGCCGCCCTAGCTATCCACCGCCCGCTCCCCACCCGGCGCAGCAGCTAGCAGCTCGCGTACGCGAGCAGCCACTCCTAGCCCAGGTAGCGCCGAACAGGAGCCCACCCAGGAGAGAACCCACCTCCTCCCTCTTTTTCCCCTTCTACCTGGAGCCACTGACGCCCATGGCCCACCTATCATCTCCAATCTCCAGCAGAGATCAAACTCGTTACGAGTTCAGTTAACCCCGAACGAGATCCTAGGAAATCCTCGGCAAATCGTTCGATGTCTCGACCTCTCCTGCACGCCACCCCCCCCCATATAATCCCCCTCCCCTCTCTCCTGTTCGATTTTTCGCGATTTTGTGAACCCTAGCACCGCCTCGATAAGTCTCGATCACACCGCCACCATCACCATCGACAGAGCTCAGGAGGTTGAGCTTCCCCTCGGTTCCGTCGCCCCACTCCCTCCATTTTCCTCCACCCAATATCCCTATCTCTCTGCGTCTCCTTGACCCATCTTCCTCCACTACAGGCCACTGAATCGTCCACACGAGACCGCAGGAGTACAATCGGACTCGGGAAGCTTCAGCCATCGATCATCATCGCTGCAAGAAGCGAAGGTAGACGATGATCATGCCAATGAGACCGTTGTCCTCGTCTGCATCTTATAGGCCACCTCTCCAATGCCGGGGGTAACAGGAATTGCCAGCCACCACACCTGAGCTTTAGTTGCCGTCATGGATCATCATCACCGCCGCCAGCTCGCCAGCGTCACCGGGCACCGTCCGATTTGACGCGGACGACCCAGATGGTGTCGAGCCGAGCCGAGCTTAGCCGAATTCCGACCCGGCTGGAGCCAAGCCACCATCTGAGCCGCGCGACCTCATCCATTCGATCAAGATCCAGTGGCCCTTGTCTCTTCACTTAAACAAAGGGGTAAGAACCAATAGAAACTCGCCACGTCAGCGCCACGTCTCAGACTATTTGGAAATAGATTTAAAATGCAGAAAGACAGTTAAACTTCTATAATTCATATAAAAAGATTTACATGGCCACAAATTGCAAATAATATATCTTTGGATTCATACAAATACGAAGAATATTAATATGCTATTAGATCCAACCTTTACAGTATATATTTACTGTAGTAATTTAAATAGTTTAATGGCCTTTTTAGAGTAAATAAATCATAATACATTATCTATAGGTTGGAATAATACAATTAAGGTATCTATGGATTACTAATTTCATAGAGGATACTAATCTGACCTTAGATACAATTTTTTACGAATAAAAGATTTTAAATGATTTAAATCCTTCCAATTGGTATTTAAATTAGAGAAAAATATCCAGGACCCCAAATTGAGTGAATCCAATTTCCACGGGTTTGTTTCTGTAATACCCATCTGTATAAAATACAAACAAAACTATTTGTCATAGTTTTAACAGATGATATTATATAAAGCTCTAAATGCATTACAATAGTAATTAAATCATAGAAAAATATCTATAAATGATTTTTTAGGCGATTCAAATTTCTACTGGTTCTAAATTGCATTACCTACCTATTAGTATTTAAATCACAATTTAATTCGACAAAAACATCAGAACTTTAATTAAAGTGAGTTAAACCCTATTAAAGCAACATATCTTTATTAATAATTTGTCTTGTGCATTAAATACTTTTACATATGCATCGTGAGACATATTAATGTTCAAAGAACTAAATACAACCATTGTGACACATTAAATCATCATTCATGCAATTGTTCATCATTGTTCTATTGTATTATGCATAATTGTAATGTTTTGAATAATGTGTTTGTTGTGTTTTGCTTCAAACGCTAGATTGCGAGGAGTGCAACTATTGTGATTGTGATGAGTGAAATCTTTTATATTGTGAGGATTATCTGAACAACTACATCTATGTGGCATCCTACTAAAACCACTACTAGAAAATCGCTGTGTTTTTGTGCATTACATCACCATGACCGCATGCTCATGTCATCATGCCACCTTGCATTTGAGCATCGTCATCATCACGCATCTGTTTGTCTGAAACTATTTTCGAAAAGGCTAGTTTTGTTTTCTAGATACCCCGTCTTTATTCAAATAAAAACCTGAATCTCCGGAATATTTTATTTCGTCTTCAAACGAATTGCAAAAGCCTTGTTTTAATAAATAAAATATTTAAATTATTTTTGTTAGGAGGCAGCCAGCCAGGCCCAAAAGCCCAGCCGGCCACCTCCAAAATAAGCCCTATCTGTCTAAACCCATCTAACCAAACCCTAATTCTACCCACAACCAAACCAACCCACACCCAGCCGACCCCCTCCTGCCTCTTTTTCCCTCCCCAGCCGCCAACTCTCTCCCTCCTCTTGTTTTCCCGCTCAACCCCCATCGCCACCTACCCCGCCCGACAACCCAGCACGGACACGCATGCCACACCGCCCCTGGCCCCGCGTCCCCGCACCACCCTGGGTTTCCCTAGCCCCACTCGAACACGTTCCCCCACACCACCTAGTCCCTCCCCCGACAGCACCCAGCCCTACCACTTCCCCATCTCCCGCTCCCTCCTCTCGTCTCGCGTCCCCAACCTCCCGCCAAGATTCTCCAAGCGCCTCGCCCTGTACCTCTCGAGTCCGCCCTTGCTGGTGCCCTCTCTCCTCCTGCTGCGCCAGCGTCGCCATGGTCCCCACCTCGCCGTCGTCTGGGCCCCGTCCTCCCAAGCACCTCGCCGTCGTCGTCCTTCTCCTCCGCTCCGGCCGCCGCCCTCTGTGCCCCCCCTCGTTTTCCTCGGCCTTGAGCACGTCCTCCGCCCAGTCCCTGTCGCCGCCTCGGGCCCCTCACGCCATCAGCTCCAGCGCGGCTGCCCGGCTGCATTACTCCTCCTCGCTCGCCTGCCCGCCGCCAGCGAGACACCAACCTGTCGCCTCCATCCCGCCTCGCTTGCCCTCTCGACCCGTCGGCCGCCGACCTCGTCCTGCACCCCACCGTCAGGCTCGTGCCCGTGCCGCTGCGCCTCTGCCTCCACCCGCCTCTCCGCCCAGCAAGGTCGCCGTCGCGCCGCCCTTCCACCTCCCTCCCGTCCATGACGCTGTGCGTGCTTGTCGTGCGTGTTTGCCTCGTCGCGGATCCCGCCCTAGCCGCTCGCCATCAACCTTTGTCACCCATGTTCTTGCCTCCTTATGCAGCTACGACCACATGTGCACTGCCTTCGTTCACCTTCTGGAGTAGCAGGATGTGGGCATCCGTTTTCCCCACATCCCGTCTCAGCCTATCCCGTGTGACCCAAAAGTGTCTTATTGCTCAGGATATGCTCATGTCGATGTTGTGCTATTGTAGTACCGGTGTGGTGAATGTACTGATGAGGTGCTACCCAAAGACCATCGGCGCCAAACCCGAGTCCAGCACCAACGCCCGAGAACTTCGACATGGCACGCCAAGATCTACCTCCCAGAGTCGATGCCGCATCTCCGGATCCAAGGACTGATGACCCGATCTCAACCCGGAACATCATGATCTCCTACATGGTATCGTAGGCCGACCTCGTCGAGCAGAACCCCATGGAACGCCAAGAACTTCTACCAGAGCCGATGACCGAGACCCTGGACGCCAAGGACGCCGACACGAAACACCGAGTTCTCCATCGAGGACGTCAAGCAGGTCGACATGGAACCGAAGGACGATAAGTAATTCACCCCGGATGCCAAGATCGACCCGATACGCGGACCCGACAAAATCTTCATGACGACAAGATCGACACCAACCAGGACGGATCCGATGATCCTCCAACACCAACCCAAGCCCTTCCCAGAACGCCAAGCTCTCCTTCCGTTGTCCGAGACTGATCCCATCGAATCGCTCCCTGTCGAATCCTGAGTCCAATCCCGAACCCTCCGGAACCCCCAAGATCTTCCGAACCCCGATGTGTGAACCCTTTTCCCGGGCCCCAATTTTATAAATGCTATATATAAAACTTGTTGCATATTAAATTGTTCATCTCGCATGCATATCATGTGGGTTAGGGGCATTATGACGATTCACCTCATAATTAATATCGAGTCGATATGCAGGATATCGTTGTCTTATTCTGGACTCCATTTAAATTGGTGTAGCGAACCGATGCCATGTTTCGCCCTGTTAATACAACATTTAAATTGCGGGGGTTCTAAACAACTTGAACCATATAATCATTTGTCGAGACCACGGTTCTGCTTAATATTGACTAATTGCACCGCATCTTGCCATGCCATGCATCATATCATAAGCATGCCGGATCTTCTGCCGTAGTATTAAATATTGCATCCGGTGTTTCTTCTAGTGTTTGCTTCTTCGCGGATTAGGCCGATGAGTTGATGCGAGTATCGACAAGTTCTCCAGCTATGATCCGTCGGCAGTGTTTCCCAGGCGAGCATCTCCCCCTTTCTACCTATTTTGCATTTATAGTCTTTACTTACTCATGTTGATCTATTGCTATCCGTGTTGCGATGCTTTAGTTTTCCGTGTACCATTTATATACCCTGCAGCCTCTATATTGCCTTGGACACATCCTATTACTTGTTGTTTGATAGACAGTCGGCCTTGCGAGTCGTAGTTGCTTGCTCAGGTGCTGTTCTGCGTCGTTGTTGTTCCACCGTTGTTGGAAGGTGGGCACATGCTTTATGGTGGAGATGCTTAATGGTGGAGATGATCATGACTTTAAATACAACTATTAAATTGCTAGATATAACTAATGCAAAGGCATCGGTGGGCAATAGATGTTATTTGGTTCTTCCACGCTCACTTGTGTCCTGTAGGACCCCGAGTACTTGATACCTGTTCCTTGATTTTTCGCACTATCCACATCCGGGAGGCCTTATGGACCCCCCCTGAGCCAGAGCTTGATTCATTGCTATTTCTTGGGGCCACAAAGTTGTTTGGGGCTTTATTACTATCATGTACCTATGCCATGTTTTACTGCTTTATTTACGATTGTGCGTGGAGCACCTGTACTGTTTAGGATCGTGACACGTTTTCGCTGTATCGACAAGCCTAGTCACACTTTCGGGTTCCCAGTCGTTTACAGCCGTCCACACAAACCCTGGGTCCGTTCCGGAGCTGGCCAACTTCGTTGTGGGTAGCTTAGTGGGGTGGCCCCCTAAAATATTTTATGAATCCTATGATTGCTTTGTCGTGAATGCCTCATTGGGTTTTGAGTTGGTTTTTCCGAGGTTGATCGAGTGTGTGTTGCTATTTGTGCACCCCTACAGGGTAAAACTTTCTGAAAGCCGTGTCCGCGGTTATGGACGACTTGGAGCACAGTATCTCGATCATAGACAAGCATAACTAAAGTAGTGCTATAAATTTGACTTAATATGTGACTAGTAATCAGATGCAACTATAACGGAATGGATATTAAAAATGCCAACAACTGGTGGATCTGGGTTGTTTTGTGACATGCTATACCTGCCTAGTAAGTATTGCAACTCCAATGGAATGTGATAAAAGTGCCAACAACTGTTGGGTTTTGGGATTCCTCAGGACAATTATATCTGACTAGTAAATGTTCCCACTACAAAGGAATGGTTAATTAAAATTGCCCACTACTTATGCTATTAGGATGACTCATGCTATCTATATCTGAATAATAAGTGCCACAACTATAACAGAATGGATAAAACTGCCAACTGTGTGAGTTCCCCGGTTTGACTTCCTCGTTTGGTCTCGAGGGGGAAATACCAGGATGGGTATCTTTGGTGTAACTTCAGGTAGGATCCGAATAGGTCTTTCTTACCCCTCTCTAATAGCCGCCAGTGATACCGAGTCTCTATAGGTTGTTTAGTGCCGCTGTGCTGCCGCTTTAGCCCACCATACCTATGTAGGTGAGAGCCGCCGAATTCTAGCCTCGCCGTGTACTGGCCTCAGTACTGATGCTCCTCTTTTTCCTTTTCCCTTTGTCGGCACCCCTTTTGTTTTAGCAGGTTTGAGATCGACGTTGTTAGCAGGGTTACTCTTCCGGTTTGGCCTGGGCAGGGTTATGGACGCCATTGTTTATTCTTCAGGGCTCTTAGCCCCATTTGCATCTTGTTCTGTACTCGGACGCTGTATCGTTTTCAAGGTGATTTGGATCTTTGTAGTGTATATCTGTATTCTTGACTCTTGGAGTTGTGTTGTATATATATCTGTTCTGTGGGTCCCATCGAGGACTATTGTGTAATGGTATTACTTCGTTTTTCCACCCGCACGAAAGTGCTTGGTGGGCGTCCTTGAATAGTTTCTATGCGGGTTTGGCGGAAAGGGCTAAAACTTGCATAGGGCCGATTCGAGGGTGTTACAGAGTGGTATCAGAGCCCAGCAGTTATGATACCCCACTGGTCCAGCCTGTAGGATAACCTAGCTAACGGACGATCTAGAGTGTCAAAACTATTTTGCAAAATCGGTTGGATAGATATGATTAGGTCTGATTTTACTCCTTACCCCTCTGCTGTTCTCCTCTTACCCCTGCGTGTTTTGAATCTGCTCTCTTATCTTTTCTTTGAGTCCAGGATTTCTTGTGGTTGGGTTTTTCCGTCGTACCTTCAGTGTTTCGCTTCCTCCTTTGGTAACGGTGATTCTACATCCGGTCTTCGTGCTATCTGAGGAATCCTCCATCTGTTGGACTTCTCTTTGTTCCTTGTTTGTGCCTTCCTGTGTTTTCCGACGCGATGACATCATCTATGCCAAATCCGATGCAGAGCCTGCATCACCTCTTTTGTATCCGCACCTTGATTGTCGAGATCTTCAGTCTGATTCCGAGAATGGTTGCACGCTTTTCTACTGATTGTGCAGAGTAATAGTTTGGGTGCGTGATGGATTGGCCCCCATGCCGACTACTCACTCTATTCGCTCTTGTACATTGCAGTGGATTAGAATGCATTGTCTCTCTCCTTCTATCGAAGTTAGAGGTGGCTTTATTTGTTGATACCTCTATCTTCGCCCTTTGTTCCCGGAGTGTTCTCTCGACGATCACGGACAATGACCTCTTGTTAGTGGTGTCGCGAGAATCTACACGAAGCGAGAAGATTCAGATCGCCGACCTTCTTCCCGGTACCATGAGGTGGATCTCAAGGGCGAGATCCATTGTTAGTGGTGTCGAATTGTGGCATCCCGCTAAAACCACTACTAGAAAATCGTTGTGTTTTTGTGCATTGCATCACCATGACCACATGCTCATGTCATCATGCCACCTTGCATTTGAGCATCGTCATCATCACGCTGTTTGTCTGAAACTATTTTCGAAAAGGCTACCCCGTCTTTATTCAAATACAAAACCTGAATCTCCGGAATATTTTATTTCGTCTTCAAACGAATTGCAAAAGCCTTGTTTTAATAAATAAATATTTAAATTATTTTTGTTAGGAGGCAGCCAGCCAGGCCCAAAAGCCCAGCCGGCCACCTCCAAAATAAGCCCTATCTGTCTAAACCCATCTAACCAAACCCTAATTCTACCCACCACCAAACCAACCCACACCTAGCCGACCCCCTCCTCCCTCTTTTTCCCTCCCCAGCCGCCAACTCTCTCCCCTCCTCTCGTTTTCCCGCTCAACCCCCATCGCCACCTACCCCGCCCAACAACCCAGCACGGACACGCACGCCACACCGCCCCTGGCCCCGCGTTCCCGCACCACCCTGGGTTTCCCCAGACCCACCCGAACACGTTCCCCTACACCACCTGGTCCCTCCCCCGACAGCACCCGGCCCCACCACTTCCCCATCTCCCGCTCCCTCCTCTCGTGTCGCGTCCCCAACCTCCCGCCGCACCCTGGCCGCCTGGCCCAGCCTGTCCCTCTCTCAGCCCGCCCAGGCTTCCTCTCTCTCCTCTCTCTCACCTGCCCTGCGCCGCTGGCCTCGCCGTCGCCTAGGCCCCGTCCTCCCAAGCACCTCGCCGCCGTCGTCCCTCTCCTCCGCTCCGGCCGCCGCCCTCTATTCGCCCCTCCTTGTTTTCCTCAGCCTCGAGCACGTCCTCCGCCCAGTCCCTGTCGCCGCCTCGGGCCCCTCCGCCACCGAGCTCTGTGCCGCTGCCGGCCCCTTCGTACCCCTCTTCCTCGCCTGCGCTCCGCCGCCCCGCGCTCGGCCAGTCGGATGCCAACCCCGTCGCCTCCATCCCGCCTCGGCTGCCTCTCCGCGACCCAGTCGGCCGCCGACCTCCCCCTCGTCCGCGCCACCCCACCGTCAGGCTCGTCAGGCCATCGCCGCCTGCGCCTCCCCCATCTCCACCCCGCCTCTCCGCCCAGCAAGGTCGCCATCACGCCGCCCTTCCACCTCCCTCCCGTCCATGACGCTGTGCGCGCTTGTCCTGCGCGTCTGCCTCGTCGTGGATCCCGCCCTAGCCGCTCGCCATCAACCTTCGCCACCCATGTTCTTTCCTCCTTATGCAGCTACGACCACATGTGCACTGCCTGCATTCACCTTCTGGAGTAGCAGGATGTGGGCATCCGTTTTCCCCACATCCCGTCTCAGCCTATCCTGTGTGACCCGAAAGTGTCTTATTGCTCAGGATATGCTCATGTCGATGTTGTGCTATTGTAGTACCGATGTGGTGAATGTACTGATGAGGTACTACCCGAACACCATCGGCGCCAAACCCGAGTCCAGCACCAACGCCCGAGAACTTCGACACGGCACGCCAAGATCTACCTCCCAGAGTCGACGCCGCGTCTCCGGATCCAAGGACTGATGACCCGATCTCAAACCCGAACATCATGATCTCCTACATGGTATCGTAGGCCGACCTCGTCGAGCAGAACCCCACGTAACGCCAAGAACTTCTACCGGAGCCGATGACCGAGACCCCGAACGCCAAGGACGCTGACACGAAACACCAAGTTCTCCATCGAGGACGTCAAGCACGTCGACATGGAACCGAAGGACGACAAGTACTTCACTCCGAATGCCATGACCGACCCGATACGCGGACCCGACAAAATCTTCATGACGATAAGATCGACCCCGACCAGGACGGATCCGATGATCCTCCAACGCCAAACCAAGCCCTTCCCGGAACGCCAAGCTCTCCTTCCGTTGTCCGAGACCGATCCCATCGAATCGCTCCCCGTCAAACCCTGAGTCCGACCCTGAACCCTCCGGAACCCCCAAGAACTTCTGAACCCCAATGTGTGAACCCTTTTCTCAAGACCCTATTTTATAAATGCTATATATAAAACTTGTTTCATATTAAATTGTTCATCTCGCATGCATATCATGTGGGTTGGGGCATTATGCCGATTCACCTCATAATTAATATGGAGTCGATATGCGGGATATCGTTGTCTTATTACGGACTCCATTTAAATTAGTGTAGCGAACCGATTCCATGTTTCGCCCTGTTAATACAACATTTAAATTTCGGGGGTTCTAAACAACTTGAACCATATAATCATTTGTCGGGACCATGGTTCCGCTTAATATTGACTAATTGCACCGCATCTTGCCATGCCATGCATCATATCATAAGCATGCCGGATCTTTTGCCGTAGTATTAAATATTGCATCCGGTGTTTCTTCTAGTGTTTGCTTCTTCGCGGATTAGGCCGATGAGTTGATGCGAGTATCGACAAGTTCTCTGGCTATCATCTGTCGGCAGTGTTTCCCAGGCGAGCATCTCCCCCTTTCTACCTATTTTGCATTTATAGTCTTTACTTCCTCATGTTGATCTATTGCTATCCGTGTTGCGATGCTTTAGTTTTCCGTGTACCATTTATATAAAATGCAGCCTCTATATTGCCTTGGACACATCCTATTGCCTGTTGTTTGATAGTCGTAGTTGCTTGCTTTCGGTCTGTTGCTTGCGTCGTTATTGTTCCACCGTTGTTGGAAGGTGGACACATGCTTTATGGTGGAGATGCTTAGTGGTGGAGATGATCATGACTTTAAATACAACTATTAAATTGCTAGATATAACTACTGCAGAGGCATCGGTGGGCAATAGATGTTATTTGGTTCTTCCACGCTCACTTGTGTCCCGTAGGAACCCGAGTACTTGATACCTGTTCCTTGATTTTTCGCACTATCCACATCCGGGAGGCCTTATGGACCCCCTGAGCCAGAGCTTGATTCATTTCTATTTCTTGGGGCCACAAAGTAGTTTGGGGCTTTATTACTATCCTGTACCTATGCCATGTTTTACTGCTTTATTTACGATTGTGCGTGGAGCACCTGTACTGTTTAGGATCGTGACACGTTTTCGCTGTATCGACAAGCCCAGTCACACTTTCGGGTTCCCAGTCGTTTACAGCCGTCCACACAAACCCTTGGTCCGTTCCGGAGCCGGCCAACTTCGTTGTGGGTAGCTTAGTGGGGTGGCCCCCTGAAATATTTTATGAATCCTGTGATTGCTTTGTCGTGAATGCCTTATTGGGTTTTGAGTTGGTTTTTCCGAGGTTGATCGAGTGTGTGTTGCTATTTGTGCACCCCTATAGGGTAAAACTTTCTGAAAGCCGTGTCCGCGGTTATGGACGACATGGAGCATAGTATCTCTATCATAGACAAGCATAACTAAAGTAGTGCTATAAATTTGACTTAATATGTGACTAGTAATCAGATGCAACTATAACAGAATGGATATTAAAAATGCCAACAACTGGTGGATCTGGGTTGTTTTGTGACATGTTATACCTGCCTAGTAAGTATTGCAACTCCAATGGAATGTGATAAAAGTGCCAACAACTGTTGGGTTTTGGGATTCCTTAGGACAATTATATCTGACTAGTAAATGTTCCCACTACAACGGAATGGTTAATTAAAATTGCCCACTACTTATGCTATTAGGATGACTCATGCTATCTATATCTAAATAGTAAGTGCTGCAACTATAACAGAATGGATAAAACTGCCAACTGTGTGAGTTCCCCGGTTTGACTTCCTCGTATGGTCTCGAGGGGGAAATACCAAGATGGGTATGTTTGGTGTTAGCTTCAGGTAGGATCCGAATAGGTCTTTATTACCCCTCTCTAATAGCCGCCAGTGATACCGAGTCTCTATAGGTTGTTTAGTGCCGCTGTGCTGCCGCTTTAGCCCACCATACCTATGTAGGCGAGAGCCGCCGAATTCTAGCCTCGCCGTGTACTGGCCTCAGTACTGACGCTCCTCTTTTTTCCTTTGCCCTTTGTCGGCACCCCTTTTGTTTTAGCAGGTTTGAGATCGACGTCGTTAGCAGGATTACCCTTCCGGTTTGGCCTGGGAAGGGTTATGGACGCCATTGGTTATTCTTCAGGGCTCTTAGCCCCATTTGCATCTTGTCCGTACTCGTACACTGTATCGTTTTCAAGGTGATTTGGATCTTTGTAGTGTATATCTATATTCTTGACTCTTGGAGTCGTGCTGTATATATATCTGTTCTGTGGGTCCCATCGAGGACTGTTGTGTAATGGTATTACTTCGTTTTTCCACCCGCACGAAAGTGCTTGGTGGGCGTCCTTGAATCGTTTCTATGCGGGTTTGGCAGAAAGGGCTAAAACTTGCATAGGGCCGATTCGAGGGTGTTACAATCTACAACAAAGGCAAGTAGAGCTATCATAAATGTCCTACTATTTTTCCTATGCATGTAGTATGTTTTAGCAGTGATGCATGCGTAGGATTCTGTTTTACTACTATGCTATGCTATGACACCCAGGAATTATTGCCATATTTCCATGACTTGAGTTCCTTTGAGACATCATATTGTAGTTTCTTAGCCATGCTTATTCGATGCGCAATGGGAATTCATGATTCATTCTATTATGGAAAGATGTGTTTTGCTATAATGAAAACAACTCGAAAGTAATGAACCTCTTGGGTGTGATGGGATTGATAGTTTTTGGTGGTTTCAAATGCGGAAAGGCACCCAGGACACTGAGGTTGGACATGTTTCTTGTGTAGTAGCTTCCAGTACAGCCGCATGTCATTATATGTCTTGACTAAGTAGGTTGTGGGAACCTGACCCGACATGACTAGTAGATGTAGGGAATGTAGGTTGGTATGGGTCCGTCTTGAGGGCTCAGGGTTCTGCTTCTGAAAGGTTTCTTCTTGGTTTTCTCCTGACCATGGCACAAAATGAGTGTAATGGTAAGAGACTGGGTCATGCGGGTAAAGTGTACGAACCTCTCGAGAGTGTTATAATCTAAGTACTTAGCCGTGTCCCCGGTTATGGACAACTATGAGCAACTGGACCTGGAACTATTTGGAAGATCTCACTCATCCCAATTGCTCAATTATTAAAACTTGATGGGTGAACAAGGGTTTAGGAGTTGATACATTGCAAACGTATCTATAATTTTTGATGTCCCATGCTTGTTTTATATCTACTTTCTTAAACAAGGGTTTAGGAGTTGATACATTGCAAACGTATCTATAATTTTTGATGTCCCATGCTTGTTTTATATCTACTTTCTTATGTTTTGTCCACACTTTGGAGTATTTTTACACATTTTCTGGAACTAACCTATTAACAAGATGCCACAGTGCCAGTTGCCTGTTTTCTGCTGTTTTTGGTTCCAGAAAAGCCAGAAAATGAATATTCTTGGAATTGGACCAGACAAAAGCCAAAGTCGATATTTTACTAGAAGACTCACGGAGCTAGAAGACGAGACGGAGACGGGCCAGGGGCTGGCCACACCATGTGGTGGCGCGGGTCCCCTGGATGCACCACCAGGTGGTGTGGGCCCCTGGTCCACCCTCTGACATCGCCTCTTCGCCTATAAGAAGCCTCCCGATGAGAAAACCCTAAATCATCCAGCCTCTAGCCACGAAAAGTTCCGCAGCGCCGCTGCCACCAACGGGGAGATTCAGGGGACAAAAAGTCTATGTTCCGGCACCCTGCCGGGATGGGGAAGTGCCCCCGGAGCCATCTCCATCGATCTCCACCACCATGTTCATCGCCGTTGCTAATTCCCATGATGATGAGGGAGTAGTTCTTTGTCAACACCTGGATTTTAATCCTAGATGCCTGTTATGCCATACATCGCAATCCCAGGATTACCTTTTTGCGAGACATAATAGATTGGATATCACAGTACATCATACATTACAAACCATAATAAGTACTTACACGAATAAAGGATCTCATGATCCAGTCTTAATACAAACAAGCATCAGAATAATAAGCGTAGTAGTGGGCTCCATCTTCAAGGTCACAGGAAATGCTGATGATGGGAGATGATCCTAGTTGTCGTAGACATCTTGATGTCCATCATCCTGATAGTCCACCTCATAGTCTGGCCACGGGAATAGCCAAGGACAAAGCCATGAGTACTCTTTAAGTACTCGCAAACTATCACTAACAAGTAAGGTAGTTCTAGTAGGAATCTTAAGCTCTAGGTTTATTCGTAAAAAGCCAGGTTTATCTAAACTGAGTTTAGAAGTAAAGAAAACTAAGTAAATTTTCTAAATCACTTAAGTGGGAACCTAGTTTTCATATTCACAGCCCTGTTGTGGTCAAGTCAAAATCATAGTTCACTTCACAAGTCATTTAGAAAATATCTGACGATGGAATAGTATGGCCACTCCAACTATCCATAATCGCGGACACGGCTATTCGAATAGTTTGACACTCTGCAGAGGTGGTACACTTTCACCACAACATTCGATACATCCGTCAGGGATAACCCTGAATCATCATACTTAGTATGCGGATAATCAATCATAACCTTTCCATTACACACTCTAGTATAGGCACCTCCCCTATGAGCTTGGCCTCCCAGCCATGGCCATCTGCCATCCTGGGAACTACATAGGTGGACAATTCACACTCATGAGGTAGCCTCAGCTCAAACCTCTTTCGCGAGGGAACCCATACTAATGCATATAAATTTATGGGTAAGCCTTACCCAATTCAGGTATTGTGGTTGTACGGTAAAATTGGAATGGTATCGCATCCAAACCTAACCATCAGTTTTTATAAAGGGGCTAAGGCTCATGCCTCAACATTTTCATCATCAAATCCATTTGTGTTTCTCAACACATGTCAAAACATTTCAATAGAATGACTCCTCATTCCAAGGTTTTCATAATCATTTTCACCAAGTGTTCCCATCTAAAGTGATCAAGTTTTATGTTTAGCACTAGCCACTAAGTTAAGAGTGTTCACTAATGAGGGGTGCTAATCTTCAATCTCATGCCATAGAATGACATCTAGTATAAGCCTATTTTATACTCTTTATGCTATCTATACTACTTTCCAATACTCACAAAGCACTAACTAAAAGTAAAGAACTTTGGTAAAGTAAAAGAATAAAGCTTGCAAGTAAAACTTGGGATGGGTATAAATCACAAGTATATAACCAAAGCATGCCTAATGCATCTTGCTTAGTTTATCTTGCAATTAGTGTTGGCTTGCTTAGGTATAATACTTGCAAGTGTTAGCTTGCCTTGAGTAGAGTAGTGGTTGAAGTTTTCCTCCTCTTCTTCTAGGTAGAACTCCTCCTCCTCGTAGCTTGGGTCGGTACTATCGTCTATAAATAAATATGGGGTACATAATCACCAAACAATACTTAACTAATTCTAATTAGCACACTAAGCCTCACACTTGATGATCTAGTATCATCACAATCATCACATGAAATAAGAACTAGTTTTATTTAGTTTATTTGAGAAAAGTAATTTCTACTCATTGAAATTAATTAAGATTTAATATTCTCCATTTAAAATATGGTATCATGTGGACACATTTCATCACCACATATTCTAATACATGAGAATGTGATTTAAAGTGTTGATCATATTTTATAAAGTTTAAGATTATCATTTAATAGATTTAAAGTGACTAGAAATGCCCTAATAGCATTCTTTTGGTACTAGTCCAAATTCACTGCATGCAAACCTAAATATTTTTACATATTCAGATAGATCTTGTCAAATGTGACTTTTGAGGGTTGGAATCAACTCAAAAGTATTATGGTTGATTTTTGAAAAATGTTTGAAGTTGCAAAAGTCTCTGTCTTTTTATTTTTACTAAAGATTATCTCTAACTCCAAATGATTTAAATCCAACTGGCTTGGATAGATAATTTAAATATCTTTCTAAAAAAATTGAATCATACAATTTGGTTCAGTGAAACTCTCTGAATTGATTTTTGAAGAAAAACCATATTTGAATTTCCAGTCCAGCGCGGGAAGTTAAACGGGCCGGCCCAGCTGCACTGCATAGCATAACAGACTGCTGACAGAGGGGGTCCACACGTCAGCGGGACTAACTACGTGAAGTGGTATCTACGCATCTGAGCCGTGCGATTAGAAGACATATCAACGGCTGGGAGTCGTTGTTGACGACAAACTACTCCGGCGAGGAATCAATCCTAACGTGGCGGTGGGGGTCTGGCTAGGCTCACCTGGGCTCCAGCTAGGGTCGACGATAGGGGCGATCGACGTGGTAGGCAACACGAGTCGAGGCCCGGTCACGGCAGGGCTTGGGGTGGTCGAAATCGATGGCGCCCTTCTCCTCCAACAGCGACGGGCTCCGGCCAAATTCCGGCGAGAGAGAGCTCGCCTTGCTCCAGGAAGAAGTGGGGAGGATCAATGAGGAGTGGTGAGTGGAATGGTGTGGGGAAAAGAGGTAGGGTGGCCTCCTTTTATACTATGGCAAGGGCGCTGAACTGTGCGGGAGTGAGCTCATCGGTGACGACGCTACATGCTGCTATCGGCGTGGCGGAGGCTAGTGGATGGTGTTGTGTTCCCTGGCAGTTCTTATGGGCATAATGGCGAGGGGTGGGGCGGTGTGGTTCGGTCGGGAGCGTGCAGTGCTCCATGGACCTGAGGTGTGTTCTTGGCGTGTGGCGCTATGGTCGGCAGCGAACGGGTTTGTATGCGGGGTTGGGGTGGTCATGGCGAGTTAGTGCATGCGAGGCGGGGTTTAGGCGCGGTCTGTGTGAGCTGGTCGGGCATGGCGAGCTGGCTCACTCTAGACATGGCTCAGAGATGGTGGGCGCGACATAGCTAGGGTGGTCCAGGGCTCGGCTGGGGTCGTGGCTTGGACAAGGGGTGGTGGTGGAGCGAGGCGTGTCTGGTGCACGTCGTGGGCGAGGGCGGCGAGTCTCCTGGCGCTCTGCCCACTGTCAGCCAACGACGACCAAAAACGGGCGGCACTCCACTATGCACACGACAAAGAGGGGCTTGGTCTAGGGCTTGATTGGACTCAGGGGAGACCAGAGAGTTAAGAGGCGACCAAATGGTCGACTAATTACTGTGGAAACAGTGAAGTTAGGCTAGAGGTTTATTTGTGTAGTTAAGGTGTTTGATGATATGGCCGCAAGAATTTTACTTTTGAATTTGTGATTCAAAATTTTTGAGTGGTTTGATCTTAAGCTTGAGTAACTATGTTTGCTTGGAGAGGTCAAGGGGAATTAGTTTGATGGGTTTTTGAAAAAGTGGGATCTTAACATATGAACTACATTCAATTTTCAACTGTCCATTAAATTGATTTGAAAGATATTTTTGTAGGTTTGTAAAGTGGGCCTTGATACACTTTTACTTAGTCTAGCAAGGGGTGGAAACAATTAGAAGTGTTTCTGTTAGAAATCTTCTTCTAGGAACACACAAAGTGACCTAGTGGTTAAGTTTTCTCAAAATGACCATTTTCTTTATTTATTCATATTTGATTTCCTTTTCTTTTCATTTTGTTTGTAATTGGTCTAGATGATGTAGTATTCACCTTTCAACCATTTCACATCATTTGTAACAATCAAGCATGGCATTTTCAATCAAGCACACATCAATGCACAACTAACATGCATTCATATTCATTTTCTTAATAAAAGTTTGTGTTAACCCTAAATTGGGTGATTAGAACTTGATAATCTTGATTAGAAGTTTTGGGGTGTTACAAACCTTTCCTCCTTAAATAAAATCTCGTCCCGAGATTTAAGAAAAACTAGGAACTAAAGAGATCTAGAAACTCAGTCCTAATGTAATCTTCTCGCTCCCAGATAGCTTATTCTTCAGTATGGTTGCTCCATTGGATCTGAGAAATTTGATACTCCGGGTCCTGGTGGTTCTGAAGGCTTCTTCCAAAATACGGATGGGCACTTCCCGATATGTCAGATCCTTGTTGATATCTATGGCTTGGTGATCGATGTTCTTGAACACTTCGGTCTTCTCCGGAACTTCTAAGAATTTGCGAAGTAACGAGATATGGAACACATTATGGATGGCTGACATCTCCTCTGGCACTTCTAGTTGATAAGATACTTCTCCTCGGCGATTCAAAATCTTGAAGGGTCCAATATATCTGGGGGCTAACTTTCCTTTCAGTTGAAAACGTTGCATTCCCTTCAAAGGCGACACCTTTAGATACACAAAATCTCCGACATTGAAAGTCAGGTCTCGACGTCTCTTGTTAGCATAACTCTTCTGTCTGGATTGGGTGGTCTTGAGGTGCTCACGGAGTTTGTGAACCTTCTCTTCCGCTTCCCGTAGGATGTCGGGTCCGAAAATCTGACTCTCTCCTACTTGCGACCAATTCAAAGGGGTACGACACTTTCTTCCATACAGAAATTCAAATGGGGCCATTTGCAAACTGGCTTGATAACTGTTGTTGTATGAGAATTCTGTGAAAGGTAGACAATCTTCCCATTTTGATCCATATTCTAACACATAAGCTCTCAACATATCTTCTAAGATTTGGTTGACTCTTTCAGTCTGTCCATCAGTCTGCGGGTGATAAGTTGTGCTGAAATTCAACTTGGTGCCTAATCCTTCTTGGACTTTCTGCCAAAATCTTGAGGTAAACTGGGTTCCTCGATCCGATACTATGGTCTTGGGGGTTCCATGCAAACTGACGATTCTAGCAATGTACAGCTCGGCTAGCTTCGAACTCTGGTAGCTTATCTTGACAGGTATAAAATGGGATACCTTGGACAGTCTATCCACTATGACCCAAATAGAGTCATTTCCCCTACTAGAAGTAGGCAAACCGGTGATAAAGTCCATTACAACGGAATCCCATTTCCATTCCGGAATCTGCAATGGTTACAAAAGTCCTGCAGGTCTCTGATGTTCCGCCTTGACTCGCTGATAGATATCACACTTGGCTATGTAGCTTCCGATTTCTCTTTTCATCTTGTGCCACCAAAATTGCTCCTTCAAATCCTGATACATCTTGCTTCAGCTTCCTGCATGATAACTTGCTTCAGCTTCGAATCTGCTGGCACACAGATACGTCCTTTATACCACAAAAGTCCTTCTTCATCTTTGGTGAATCCGGGTACATTTCCTATACCAATACGACATTTGATTCCATCGATACTTTCATTTCCTTTCTACACTTCCTTGATCTGACTGATCAAAGTGGGTTGAAGTTCAATGCTAGCTCAAAATCCTTTGCTAACTAGCTCCGTTCTAAACTGCTCCAACTCTTCATGCAAACTTGGTTGGGATTCTTTGATCATGGTGTTTAATCTACACGGCAATCTTCTAAGAGCATCCGCTACCACATTGGCCTTGTCGGGGTGATAGTGAATGTCAAGGTCATAATCCTTGATTAACTCAATCCATCTCCTTTGCCTCATATTCAGCTCCTTCTGAGTGAAAATATACTTCAAACTCTTATGATCTGAATAAATCTCACAGCGATTACCCATGAGCTAATGATGCCATGTCTTCAAAGCCAAAATTATGGCTGCTAGTTCAAGATCATGGGTATGGTAGTTTTGCTCATGCTGCTTCAGTTGTCGGGACAAATATGCTATGACTTTGCCTTCTTGCATCAACACACATCTGAGACCAATCTTGGATGCATCACAATACACATCAAAAGGCTTCTTGATATCTGGCATAATCAGAATTGGGACTGAAATCAATCTCTTCTTGAGTTCTTGAAAACTTGCTTCACATTTGTCGGTCCATTCGAAATTCTTATCTTTCTTCAACAGTTGGGTCATCGGTCTTGCGATGCTCGAAAATCCTTCAACGAACTTGCAGTAGTATCCCGCTAATCCGAGAAATGCACAGACTTGGGTTTGAGTGGTTGGGGCTTCCCATTCTTCAACATCTTTGATCTTGGCGAGATCAACAACGACTCCTCCTGCCAACACAAAATGTCCTAGGAATCCTACTTCCTTCAACCAGAACTCACATTTGCTAAACTTGGCATACAATTGATGTTCTCTAAGGGTTTCAAGGATGGTTCTCATATGTAGCTGATACATTGCAAATGTATCTATAATTTTTTATGTTCCATGCTTGGTTATCCACTTTCTTGTGTTTTGTTCCAACTTTGGAGTACTTTTCATATGATTTCTTGGGCTAACCTATTAACAAGAGCCACAATTGCACTGCTTTTCTGCTATTTTTGGTTCCAGGAAAGTCGAAAATGAATATTCTCGAATTGACGGGACAAAAGCCAAAGTGCCTATTTTTCGATGTCATCAAGTGCTAGAATACGAGGCGGAGAGGGCTAGGGGCCACCACACCACCTGGCAGGGCGGCGGGCGCGTGCTGGGGGTGGTGTACGCCCGCACCCCTCGCCCTCTCCTTCCGCCTATATATTACCCTCGGACGAAACCCTAAGCACCCGATCAAAAATCCACGAAGAGTCTCAGAGTCACGCCATCTCCATCCCTAGATCAGAGGGATCTGAAGCTCTTCCCAAGACTTCACGGAGAGGGAATTCACCGAGGCCTTCTTAATCACCATGCAAGCCTCCGGTGTGATGCGTGAGTAGTTCATCCTTGGACTACGGATCCATGTAGTAGCTAGATGGCTGGTTCTCCTCCTTTGTGCTTTCATGTTTAGATCTTGTGAGCTCCGTTCATGATCAAGATCATCTATTTGTAATTCTGCATGTTGTGTTTGCGGGGATCCGATGGATATTGAGATGCTATTTCAGATTGATTATTGATTCTGTCATGTCTTTGTTATTTGTGATCTTGCATGCTTTCCATTGTTAGTAGCTATTTTGGCAAAGTAGATGCTAGCAACTCCAAGAGTTAGTATTTATGCTCGATAGTGGGTTCATGCCTCCGTAACTGGGAAGTGACAGAAATCTCTAAGGTACTAGATGTGTTGTTGCTACTAGGGAGAAAACAACAATCCTTTTTCATAGAACAATCGTATTGTTTACTTTACATGCACTTCGTAAAGAAATAATATGTTGCTTGCAACTTAATACTAGAGGGGGTTCGGATGATAACCTGAAGGTGGATTATTAGTCATAGATGTAGTTGGATGGCGGTCTATGTATAATGTTGTAATGCCCAATCAAGTTCCAATGGAGTCAAGATGATTATTATATGCATGTATTGCTTTCTCGATGTTTGTCAATTGCCCCGCTGTAATTTGTTCACCCAGCATGTTATCTATCTTAAGGAGAGCCACCTCTAGTGAACTATGGATCTCGGTCCTTTCTTTTACATACAATCTACAAACTGTTTATTGCTTTGTGTTTACTTTCTGCAAACTTTTACTTCCTTCCATTCAATATGTTTAATCCTTTGGTTTCAGCAAAACCGGTGAGATTGACAACCTCATCGCAAGTTGGGGACAAAGTTTTGTGGTTGAGTTGTGCAGGTCTCCACGTTGCTACTAGCACCGGTAGTGCGCCCTGCCAAGGCTTAGCTAGGAACACCTTTGGGGTGTTTCCTTGATCCTACTGGTTCGATTAAACCTTGGTTTCATAACTGAGGGAAACTTGCTGATGTGCTCATCATACCTTCCTATGGGGTTCCCCAACGAGCTCTACATCAATACCGAGCCATCACTGAGCTGGGGCATTCACATTGGGTGTTGCTGCAATCTTCTTGGGACACTCGTTGGAGTAGTGACCCTTGACTCCACATTCAAAGCAAGTAATCTAGGACTTGTCTTTGGCTGCAACAGGCACAACATTGCTTCTAGTCCTTGGGGTAGTATTGTTGTTGTTGTTGGACTTGGGCGGTGCACAGTTGAAGTTGTTGGAGTTGCCGGGGTTGTTGTTGTGGTTTCCTCAAGACTTCAAGTTTCCTCCGCTACGATTGGGGTAGCTTGGATGGGACATCGGGGGTCTGTTGTTTCTTGGGGCATATCCTGTAGACGGGTTGGGGAGATATTTCTGGGTATTGTGGGACCCAGTTTGGTGCATCATCCTATGCTTGCGGTTGTCATTGGCTTGGTTGATCTTCCCTTCCATCTGGATGGCAGAGTCTACTAGCTCTTCTAGATCTCCAAAACGGATGTTGACTAAAACAGTCTGCATCTCATCATGCAATCCATTCAGGAACCTTTCTTTTTCTTGGCTTCAGTGTTAATCTCATCAGGGGCATGCCTAGCTAGGGACAGAAATTTGTCACTGTATTCAACTACCATCATCCTTCCTTGCTTCAGTTCTCTGAACTCATCCCTCATCTTGGTGACTAAACCTTGTGGCACATGGGTCCAGCTGAATTTGATCTTGAATGCTTCCCAAGTCATCATCTGACCTTTGTTCATGGTACGGGTCCTATTCCACCAGGCTCTTGCATCTCTTGTCAGATAATGGGCGGAAAACAGTACCTTCTCATTGGCTTCAACTCCTGCGACCTCCAGATTGTTCTCCATGGTTTGCAGCCAGTCATCAGCATCTAAGGGATCCTCAGATTTGTTGAAGATAGGGGGATTGGTATTCTAAAAGTTCTTAAGCTTGGATCCATGGTGATCTTGGTTTCCATGGCCTTGATTATTGTGGGCCATTTGAGCTATCTATTGAAGAGTGGCTAGGTTGGCTTGGCGTTCGGCTCTACTAGCTTCACGGTCAGAAACTAGCATTTGCAGAATCTGTAGCATCGGGTCCTAAGATGAGCTGCTTCCTCCGGGGTTTCCACGAGTCATCTGAAGATTGAGATAGATAATGAGATAAGAGGGAAATTTCTAATGTTCATGGTTTGTTTTCAACAAGCTTTAAACTTTGAGTATGACTCAGGTTTTGCAAACTAACTTCTTCTTCTCATTCATTCATTCATTCAAAGCACACAATACAACACACACCACACCACAAATGGAAAACAGATGGTTTTACGAACCATTCTGTGAAACTATTATACAGTGGGACCAATACAACTCATTCCTACGGTAGTGATCAAGTGCATCTACTCATCATCAATGAAGTCGAAATCATCATCATCGGTGTAGAAATCCATGGCATCACCCTCCAGGTAGTCATTGTCATCACTGAGGTAAGAGTGAAGATCTCCCTGGATATCTTCACCTTCCTCCTCCTCCTTTGCTTCAAGCTGGACTTCCTGTTCACGGATGGTCTTCTCGAGAGCGACCACCTTCTTACGAAGACGATCGATTGTGCGATCCTTCTTCTCGCATTGACAATGAAGTGATTGGCGATCCTTGACTAGCATGGTGATAGGATGTTCCTTCTTGACGGCAATGGCAATGTTGTGGTTGGAGTAAGCTCGGGCTTTGTCCAAATCCTTCTGCCTATCATATAGCATGAAGTCAAGATTTTCCACCTGGCGCTTCAACTCCGGGTGACTTGGCATCTCCAATGGCATTCCCATAGAATCATGCCTTGCGAAGTGAGAAAAGCGAGTTCCCTGGATCAAGTTGATGTTTTGCCCACACAGACGGGCAAGAGCTTCATGCATAGCCTTGGCTAATCCATCTAGCCAGTTGTTCTCCCGCAAGGTGAATTGAATCTTCTCAGAAGTAGGTGCTTCCATTCTGCCTCTGAGATCTGCAACTATCATCCATTGTAGATCTCCTCCTACGTGATCGTTGAGTTGGGCACCGAAGAAGTTCATATGCGGGCGCTCAAGGTACTTAGATAGTGCATCTAGATCCCTCTCAAAGATCAGTTGGCCTCCATTGCCCAACTGGTAGAACTTGCAATACTGAACTTCCATCTATAAGAATTTAGGATGAGTAAGTTAGTGAAGTGATCAAGTGTGTCAAATTTTTATGTAGTAATGTAAGAATTTTTTAGGAACATGAATTTTTGAAAGAATCAAGGATAAGAGTGGGAATTGGTTTTGAAAATAAGTTTTTGTTTGGACGTCCATTCTAACTAGGGTCTCCTATGGTCGGGATGGCTCTGATACCAACTTGTCAACACCTGGATTTTTAATCCCAGATGCCTGTTATGCCATACATCGTAATCCTAGGATTACCATTTTTGCGAGACATAACAGATTGGATATCACATTACATCATCCATTACATACCATTATAAGCTCTTACACGAATAAAGGATCTCATGATCCAGTCTTAATACAAACAAGCAGCAGAATAATAAGCGTAGTAGTGGGCTCCATCTTCAGGGTCACATGCAATGCTGACGATGGGAGATGATCCTAGTTGTCGTAAACGTCTTGCTGTCCATCATCCTAATAGTCCTCCTCATAGTCTGGCCACGGGAATAGCCAGGGACAAAGCCACGAGTACTCTTTAAGTACTCGCAAACTATCACTAACAAGTAAGGTAGTTCTGGTAGAAATCTTAAGCTCTAGGTTTATTTGCAAAAAGGCAGGTTTATCTAAACTTAGTTTAGGAGTAAAGAAAACTAACTAAATGTTCTAAATCACTTAAGTGGGAACCTAGTTTTCATATTCACAACCCTGTTGTGGTCAAGTCAAAATCATAGTTCACTTGACAAGTCATTTTGAAAACATCTAACAACGGGACAGTATGGCCACTCAGACTGTCCATAACCGTGGACATGGATATTCGAATAGTTTGACACTCTGCAAAGGTGGTACACTTTCACCACAACATTCGATACATCCGTCAGGGATAACCCTGAATCATCATACTTAGTATTCGGATAATCAATCATAACCTTTCCTTTACACACTCTAGTATAGGTACCTCCCCTATGAGCTTGGCCTCCCGGCCATGGCCATCTGCCATCCTGGGCACAGCATAGGTGGACAATTCACACTCACAAGGTAGCCTCAGCTCAAACCTCTTCCGCGAGGGAACCCATACTAATGCATATAAATTTCCGGCTAAGCCTTACCCAATTCAGGTATTGTGGTTGTATGGTAAAATTGGAATGGTATCGCATTCGAACCCAACCATCAGTTTTTATAAAGGGGCTAAGGCTCATGCCTCAACATTTTCATCATCAAATCCATTTGTGTTTCTCAACACATGTCAAAACATTTCAATAGAATGACTCCTCATTCCAAGGTTTTCATAATCATTTTCACCAAGTATTCCCATCTAAAGTGATCAAGTTTTATGCTTAGCACTAGCCACTAAGTTAACAGTGTTCACTAATGAGGGGTGCTAATCTTCAATCTCGTGCCATAGAATGACATCTAGTATAGGCCTAGTTTTATACTCTTTATGCTATCTATACTACTTTCCAATACTCACAAAGCACTAACTAAAAGTAAATAACTTTGGTAAAGTAAAGAATAAAGCTTGCAAGTAAAACTTGGGATGGGTATAAATCATAGGTATATAACCAAAGCATGCCTAATGCATCTTGCTTAGGTTATCTTGCAATTAGTGTTGGCTTTCTTAGGTATAATACTTGCAAGTGTTAGCTTGCCTTGAGTAGATAAGTGGTTGAAGTTTTCCTCCTCGTATCTTGGGTCAGTACTATCGTCTATAAATAAATACGGGGTACATAATCACCAAACAATACTTAACTAATTATAATTAGCACACTAAGGATCACACTTGATGATCTAGTATCATCACAATCATCACATGAAATAAGAACTAGTTTTATTTAGTTTATTTGAGAAAAGTAATTTCTACTCATTGAAATTAATTAAGATTTAATATTCTCTAATTAAAATATGGTATCATGTGGAAACATGTCATCACCACATATTCTAATACATGGGAATGTGATTTGAAGTGTTGATCATATTTTATAAAGTTTAAGATTATCATTTAATAGATTTAAAGTGACTAGAAATGCCCTAATAGCATTCTTTTGGTACTAGTCCAAAGTCACTGGATGCAAACCTAAATATTTTTACATATTCAGATAGATCTTGTCAAATGTGATTTTTGAGTGTTGGAATCAACTCAAAAGCTATTACGGTTGATTTTTGAAAAATGTTTGAAGTTGCAAAAGTCTCTATCTTGTTATTTTTACAAAAGATTATCTCTAACTCCAAATGATTTAAATCAAATAGTCTTGGATAGATAATTTAAATATATTTCTAACAAAATTTGAATCATACAATTTGGTTCAGTGAAACTCTCTGAATTGATTTTTGAATCTATGGACAGAAACTAGTTTAAACTAAAATGGAAAAACAATATTTGAATTTCCAGGCCGACGCGGGAAGTTAAACGGGCTGGCCCAACTGCACTGCACAGCGCAGCAGGCTGCTGACAGAGGGGGTCCACTCGTCAGCAGGACAAACTACGCGAAGCGGTATCTACGCATCTGAGCCGTTTGATTAGAAGATAGATCAATGGCTGGGAGTCATCATCAACGACGAACTACTCCGGCGAGGAATCAACCCTAACACGGCGGTGGGGGTCTGGCTAGGCTCACCTGGGCTCCATATAGGGTCGGCAACGGGGCCGATCGATGTGGTAGACGATGGTGAGTCAAGGCGCGGTCACGGCAGGGCTTGGGGTGGTCGAAATTGACGGCGCCCTTCTCCTCCAGCAATGACGGGCTCTGGCCAAATTCCGACGAGAGAGAGCTCGCCTTGCTCCGGAAAGAAGTGGGGGAGGATCAATGAGGAGTGGTGAGTGGAATGGTGTGGAGAAAAGAGGCAGGGGTGGCCTCCTTTTATACTATGGTGAGGGGACCGAACGGTACGGGAGCGAGCTCGTCGGTGACGACGCTACATGCTGCTATCAGCGTGGCAGAGGCTAGTGGGCGGTGTTGTGTTCCCTAGCGGTTCTTATGGGCGTAGTGGCGAGGCGTGGGGCGGTGTGGTTCGGTCGGGAGCGTGTGGTGCTCCGCACGGACGCAGAGGTGTTTGCGGCGGCGTGCGGCAGTTGCGGGTCGTGCATCGGCGAACGGGGTTTTATATAGGGTTGGGGTGATCATGGCGAGCTAGTGCACGCGAGGCGGGGGTTAGGCACGGTCTATGTGAGCTGGTCGGGCGCGGCGAGATGGCACGCTCTAGACATGGCATAGAGATGGTGGGCGCGGTGTAGCTAGGGTGATCCAGGGCTCGGCTGGGGTCGTGGCTTGGACAAGGGGTGGCGGTGGAGCGTGGCGTGTCTGGTGCGTGTCGTGGGCGAGGGCGGTGAGGCTTCTGGCACTCTGCCCACTGTCGGCCGGCGACGACCAAAAACGATCGGCGCTCCACTGTGCACACAGCAAAGAGGGGCTTGGTCTAGGGCTTGGTTAGACTCAGGGGAGATCAGAGAGTTAAGAGGGGACCAAATGGTCGACTAACTACTGTGGAAATAGTGAAGTTAGGCTAGAGGTTTATTTGTGTAGTTAAGGTGTTTGTTGATATGGCCGCAAGAATTTTACTTTGGAATTTTTGATTCAAAATTTTTGAGTGGTTTGATCTTAAGCTTGAGTAACTATGTTTGCTTGGAGAGGTCAAGGGGAATTGGTTTGATGGGTTTTTGAAAAAGTGGGATCTTAACATATGAACTAGATTCAATTTTCATTTGTCCATTAAATTGATTTGAAAGATGTTTTTGTAGGTTTGTAAAGTGGGCCTTGATATACTTTTACTTGGTGTAGCAAGGGGTGGAAAGAATTAGAATTGTTTCTGTTAGAAATCTTCTTCTAGGAACACACAAAGTGACCTAGTGGTTAACTTTTGTCAAAATGACTATTTGCTTTATTATTCATATTTGATTTCTTTTGATTTTGATTTTGTTTGTAATTGGTCTAGATGATGTAGTATTCACCTTTCAACCATTTCACATCATTTGTAACAGTCAAGCATGGCATTTTCAATCAAGCACACATTAATTCAAAACTAACATGCATTGATATTCATTTTCTTAATAAAAGTTTTTGTTAACCCTAAATTGGGTGATTAGAACTTGATAATCTTGATTAGAATTTTTGGGGTGTTAGATTCTTCCATGAGGCTAAGGGTTCTACCGGTAGCTATGTGTTCATCTCTCTCTCTCTATGCATGATCATATTGTGATCATGAGCTTTGTAATCAAGTAGATCTACCTTGCTACTCAAGTGCTTTAATAGATCTCTGGCTCTCCCCACGTGTGTGAAAGTGATAGCGTGCACACCATGGTGGCACTTAGGCTAGAGATTACAAATACTTGTTATGAGTTATATTTGGAGTTGGATGTCTCTATGAAATTGTGGTGTTTGTTGTAACCATCTAGAGCTCAAGGTGATAGTGAGGGGTTATCTAGATGGGGAAAGCGGACTTTGAGGAGTGTTGTTATAGCCCTACCATGGATTAGAGTGTCCAACCGGAGAGTAGTTTAGAGTAGTATCATGAAGAGAAGATATTTATATGAGAGTGTTCACTAGCGAAAGTATGATCCCTAGGCCTTGTTTCTAAACATTGAAACACAGTTTACAACTAGATCTGTTACATGTTTGCTTGCTTCCATCTTTTTGCCTTTAGTCTTTTCCTCTCGTCAAGCTCTTCTCTGGCACCATTATCTTATATACATACAACTTGTATTTCACTATGTCTTAGCCGAACTAGTGCACCTATACACCTGACAAGTGTATTGGGTGTGTTGGGGACACAAAAGACTTCTTGTATCTTGATTGCAGGGTTGCTTGAGAGGGATACCTTTGACCACTTCCTCCCTGAGTTTGATAAACCTTGGGTGATCCACTTAAGGGAAACTTGCTGCTTTTCTACAAACCTCTGCACTTGGAGGCCCAACAACTGTCTACAAGAATAGAAGTGTGTAGACATCAGGAGCATACAAAGCTAAACTGTCTTGTTTCTACATGGGTTTATGCTGGTATGTCCTTATAAGAATTGTTTTAAAGAAATAAAAGTATTTCAAAAGTAGGGAAAAGATATGTCGCTTTTATGCAAATGAGCCTGAAACTCCACTTAGCCAAATATGCATGTAATTGATAGGTTCCATTATACATCCACATACTAGTCCTACTTGCCAATACATTCAAAGTATTTACCATTCGTGGCTGCAACCTTTCATGTTGCAGGTTATTCTATTTCTAAGTGATCGTACATAGGTCGCGATACTCCACTCAACAATTGTTCGCCTGTGGCAGATTCGAAGGATGGAGATCTACCTTGTATTTTTTTGTTGTGTACTTCAATAAATAATGTAAATTCTGGATCATATCCGTTGTATTTATGATGCATAGTTATATTTGGTAACATTTTGTACTATGTGTGCTAGTGAACCGATCCAGGGATTAGCACTATACACAGGAACTCATCCTTATCAGGAGAGGGTGTTACAAACCCACATCGGCCTTTCCAAATAGGCACATTGGACCTGCAGTGGTTTTTCCTAAAAATTCCACCACATACAAGTCGTTTTCGATATACCCAACAAAAGCGACCTTGAGAGACTTGCTCCACAAGAGTGCCACGATATCATCATCAATGAAAACTGAAAATCCCATCTTACCAAGGGCATGAACAGAAATTAAATTATACCCAAGGGTCTCAACAAGTATGACGTCCATGAGAGAGATATCATGGGCAACCACAACCTTGCCAAGACCTAATACCTTAGACTTTGACTTGTCACCATAGGAGACGGTTATTTGATCAAGATTAGGCCTCATCTCCATGATGATCTCCTTGATTCCGGTCATATGACTTATGCATCCACTATCAAGCACCCATTTCGACCCACCGGAAGCATAGCTGTATAAGAGAATTACTTCTTGGTTTTAGGTACCCATTTTTCAATGGGTCCTCTCATGTTAGTAACAAGGGTCTTTGGAACCCAAATTGACCAAGCAATATAATTATTATAAGTACCAACATAACTAGCATAAACATCACCATAATAATCACGAATAACTCATAGTGAGGATTATTAGACCCTACAAAACCATCATAATTAGTTTTGGCCTTCGTGATGTTCTTTTCAGTGGTGCTTGTCTTTGCTTGAGTATTCTTGGCCTTATTCTTCTTATTCTTATTCTTCTTGGTCTTAGGGACATATCCTATTCCCTCCTTTCCATTATTCGTCCTTTGCTTGCTCAAGAGATCATCAAAAACCTCCTTACCTTTGGGAGAAGATGACTTGGCAAGCTCATCTTTCAATCTAGCATTTTCTTGAAGGATGTCTTCATGATTGCACCCTGAAGTAGAAGTTCTACGGACATCATATTTGGATAGTCGAGTTTGGAGCTGATCATGAGACTCATTAAGAATAGAGTATTCACTCTCCAATGCCTTGTGAGCAATGACAAGTGCCTCAAACTTCTCAAAAAGTCAAGCATGAGTAGCCCCAAATTCAACCTTCTCTCTTTTTTAGCTTGTTTTCCTTAGCAATAGCATGATCCCGTTCCTTCACATGTTTGGCCATAAGTTCATCATTAGATTCCTCAATGGACTCAAGCTTCTCCTCAAGAGAAGCCCAAATCTCCTCTTCTTCTTTTAGAGAATTTTTCAAGGATGCTATTTCCATTGCATATCCTCCCTTTCAATTCTGCCCTTTTCTTCAAGATGTTCTTCCGAATGAGAGGGTTGGGTCATGAGAGTGTCAAAGTGTATATTGTGCTCACCTTGAAAACTAGTCATAAAATAGTCCAAAGCAATAACTTCTTCCTTAACCTTAAGACTAGTGGAATCATCCATATCAGCGTTCATAGTAGTCTTAGGAAAGGAAGTGATGGACAATGATACCTTGGAACCTCTTTCCATGAGACAAGTGACGTTCTTGTTGGAGACATTCTCATTTGGAGAATCGAAGAGCGAAGAGGTTGGTGTAGATGTAGTGGCTATGGAAGCAACCTCTCTTGAGCTATCATCACCTTGTTCGTCCTCACTTGCGGATGAACACTCCTCTTGGGCTACCAACACAATCTTTGGTTGCTTATTGTAAGGAGCATTCTTTTTGACAAATGGCTTCTTGCGAGGCGCCTTTGACTTCTCCTTGAGGACCAGCCTACCCCCATGATATTCTTGACTTTGATAGGGGCACTCATCTACAAAATGCAAATGGTCTCCTCAATTGTAGCAAGATCTTAGTTTTGGACCGTTTTCCTTCCTTCCATTTGACCCGTTCTTGCATTCAAGTTTAGATTTTGCTTTGGCGGAATCCTTTCAAAAGTTTCTTCCATAAAAGGCCATGTACTCACCATGTGCCCGTTTTACCTCCTTGGGGCATCTCATGGCAACAATGTCATCTTCTTCTTGTTCTACCACATTGGCCTTCAAGGCAACATTTACACCCTTATGCATTCCAATTGCACGTGCACGAGCATCTTTAGCGTTCTTGGCAGCAACTTTGAATGCAGCCATTTCTTGCATGACCTCGTTGGAAGTCATTTGGTGATAATTATGTCTTCCGTGAAGGATATTCAAACATGTGAGCTCAAATGGCATAAGATCACTCACATATTTCCTCTTGATCCAAGCATCATCAACATGTGTTGCACCATGTTTTTTAAACATGGTGGCAATGGACTTGAGCCTTCTATACATATCTCCGTGGTCCTCACCATCCATCATATTGAACCCTTTAGCTTCATTTCTTAGAGCATCATACATATTCCTTCTTATCCTCTCATTTCCAATGAATAGCTCGGTGAGGTCATCCCAAGCTTCTTTAGTTGTGCTTAGATGTTCAATGTGTGGCATATCTTTGGGACCCACACCAAGTTGGATCATGTGCAAAGCCATCGCATTGAGTTGGTTGTCAACAACTTCATGTCTTGTCAAATTGGTTTGATCTCCAATGTGGAGACCACCCTCGATGATCTTCCACAATTCAATAGACGAGCTGCACACATGATACTTCATTAAAAATTGTCATTGATTGAAATAAGATGCACTAATCTTGGGTGGATCACCCCTATTGTTTATATGAGGGCGAGGTATTGGTTGATTGGGTGAGTATAAGTGAGAAACCTCACTATAGTCCTCCTTACCACTTCCATTTTTGGAAGAGGAACCCTTATTTTTATCTTCACTATCCAACTCCTTTTCTTTGGAGTTAGCCTTAGCTTTGTCCTTAGAAATAGGAGTTTTAGCCTCAGTGGAAGATGGTGGAGGGGTTGTGGAAGGCGAGAGACGCGCTATCATTTCACGCATCTCTTGCATTTGGGTCTCCATGGTTTTAATCGGTTGTTTCCAACGTCTTGAGATCATCCATGGTGACCTTGTTCACAGCCTCACCATCATCTTTATTGCCCATACTCTCTTAGGCGGTAAAGCCCGTATAAAGAGTCGAGGCTTTGATGCCAATGGAAATGGGTCGTATGGGCACCTACAGGGGGTGAATATGTGCTACTCCAAATTTTAGTTATTTTTAAATTTTAGGCTTAACACAAAGGTAAATTCTCTAGATATGCAACTGAGATGAATTTCCCTATATGTCAACCTAACTACTAAGCGAGTAAAGGCGAAGGGGGTGGAACGAGGTAACTGTAGTGAAGCATGCAGAGACACATGATTTGTTTTACCGCAGTTCCTTCCTTGTTAAGGGAAGTACATCTGTGTTAGAGGGGTGGGCGGTACTAAGACCACTACACCACAATAGGCCTCACCCTATTCTCCGATGGATCTATCCACCAAAGGCCTGATCCACCTTCCACTATTTGGTACCCTTCTAGGCGGGAACCGGTGTGACGAGGGTTTAACTCATCAATTCCCATTGTTATGGACTTGGGTTTTGGAGAAGGAGGGAGCGCTGGAGACATCTATCGGCTAGGAAACAAGCACACAGGGGACTCGAAGATTTACCCAGGTTCATGCCTCGTAGAGGTCCCTACTCCTTCTTGTCTGCTCGTGGAATTATCAAAGGAATCGAGGATTACAATGGTGCGCAGATGCAATCTGGCGAGGGTTGTGGAAACTAGGGTTGCGTGTGCCCTCCTCGCTGCCCCCTCCTAGCCTTTATATAGATAGGCTAGGTGTTGGGTGACAGGTCGAGTCAGTTACAGGTTAGGGTTTTCCCCTTTGAACTTTCTATCTTTAGCTTCTTCTTGTTCTTCAAGCAATCGAGAGTCCTTAAGTTACTCGAGTCCTCTGTTTGTGCCTTGACAACACCGTGGGCTCCCACTGTATTCAGGCCGTATATACCAAGCTCGAGTACCTGTAGGGTATACCCATGTCAGTAGCCCCTGAGTGTCCAGTGGAATCGCAGATTCGACTGGGGACTTTATGAAACCCTTCGAGTGCATGGGTGAGTATGTTTTTCGACTACTTTGCTTATGTCATAGGGATTTGTTGATGTGCGTGCCTGATTTAGCCGATGCATCGGTATCAGTTAACTACCTTAGGGTAAAACAACACCATCTACTCGAACTCGAGTCCCCGGACTCGAATCCGGAAAAGTGCTGGTGTAATTCGACTCAAACCATGGAGGTCTTATAGGAGTTGAATTCCAGTATATGGGTGTGAGCACTCGATGCGTCCGTCAAGGCATGTTCATCGTACCTGTTGGCACGGATATATTTCTGGTAGTGCACAGTAAATGCGTTGCCAGGCCTTACGCAAGTCTTATCTTCACGCTGCAAGCGCGGCATCCGAATTTTGTCATCGCGGAGATGATTTGGGTAACCCAGGAGACGTAATCTCTTTGCAAGGAGAAATCATGAGGCGGTGTCGCTATAAGTTTCGAGTGTGGATGTTATCAACACACAGTACGATGTACAAATAATCATAGGGTGCGCGACCAGTGCTCCCTATGGGAGTAGCCCCCGAGTGCCTGGTTGTGTCGAAGACTCAGGCAGGGACTAAAGAACTTTTGCGACTCCTGTCGTCTTTTGTTTGCTTGTTTCAGTCGAATTTGCTTCCGGCGCTCCCTATGGGAGTAACCTATGTCCATAGTCGAATCGTTCTTCGAGTGGTTGGGTTTGCTTTGATTGTCCACATTCCTGTAAAAAGAAGAAGAAAAAATCGTAGGGTGCGCGACCAGCGCTCCCTATGGGAGTAGCCCCCGAGTGCTTGGTGGAGCCGAAGACTCGAGCAAGGACTAAAGTAGTCAAAATCTTCTGCTGCATAATTGTGGATGACGTCAGTGCTGACGATTCCATGACCTCAGTTGCTCGTGTGAGCGAGTTTGACGGGACGTGACGAGCGGTGGGTCCCATTTCTTGACTCTGATTTGACCGGGCGTGCGTAATCTTTGTTTTAACTGCGCCTCCTCGATTTCCACGCGTAATGGGAGTAGTGGGGGACGGTTCGCGCTTCAGATCCTCCACGTGTCGAGCACGATGAATGCCACGCGTCTGATAGGGTTTTTCTAAGCCGTTGGATTGCATCTTCCAGGGGGTTAAGTAGCGATGCGGCAATGGTGAATTTCACATCTGCTTCTTTTCTGCCTTTGCCTCCGTCGCCATTGCCGCTGCTCCTCTGCTTCTTTGCGGTCCTTTCCTTCGCGGCGCTGAACCAGCCCCGCGTTTTTCCTAGCTACTTCCTCTGGTCACACCGCCGCCATGCAATGGGGAAGAAGAAAGGAGGTGCTGCGGCTGAATCCGCTGCTGTCGCGGCTACCATGAAGAAGAAGGGTGGCTCTGCCGCTGCAGGCGCTAGCACCACCGCCGCCGGAAAGAAGAAGGGCACGGGCACTCGCGTCACCAATGGTGAGTGGCACGCGTCCGTGATAAAGTCCTCTGAGCTTCATCTTCTTCGCCAGGACGGAGTTTTGTCTTCCTTGATCGGACGCAGCTGGCCCTCAGCGCGAGGTAATCCCCTCTCCTCCTGCCGGTTTTCGGGTGATGTTCCTAGCGTTCATCATCCGTGGCCTTTCGTTGCCCCTGCATCCTTTCTTCAGGGGCCTTCTTTGTTTTTACAGGCTCCAGCTCCATCAGTTGTCCCCAAACTCCACCCTCCATGTAGCTTGCTACATTACCCTTTGTGAGTGTTGGCTCGGAATCGAGCTGCACTTCGGCCTCTTCAAGTTGAAGCGTCAATCGGCGTCTGGCTCCATAGTCTACAATGTAGGCGGCTGCGGTATCCACGTCGATCCCTCCGCCACGTACTTCGACATCAAGCTAATGATGTCCGTCCAAGGGTGGAGGGACAAGTGGTTCTACGTCCGTGACCAGAAGGCCGACGGAGACCACTACGGACTTGCACCCTTCGACTCCGCAACACCGTGCAAGAGGAGGCGTTCCTGGAAGAACGTAATTATGCCTGGCGAGTCCATGGAGACAGATGTGTTGTATGAGCGCGTCTGCGACCTCGAGAGTCGCATGGGCAAAGAGTAGGGAGGTTGCGCCCTCATTCGCACATGGCTGCGCCGTCACGTCTAGCCCCTGCAGGCCAGAGTCCACCCCATGTTCCAGTGGGCTGGTGCGGACGATGTCACTCGCGTGTCTGCCAATGGCATGTCCGTGAGTGAGGTAGATAAAAGGGTGCGACTGGTCACCAAGTACACCATCAAGGATGTGCTTCCCAGTGAACCAGTGGTTCCTCCGTTCGATGCTGCTAACCCTTCTCCTGAGGTACAGTTGTGCTACGTAGTAGCTTTGTTTGTCAATTGCTTCTTTGTTGTTTCTTGACTTGGTGCTGAATTGTTTTTTGTGTGCAGGATTGGGCAGTGTCACCCTGTATGCCCCCTCTTCCTGAGGAGGTTATCCCTCGTGAAGCCTTGGAAGAGGACGAGTCGGAGTCAACCGTCCCATCTGATGTGGAGGAGGAAGCCCCCAAGTCGAGTAGTCCGGATACTCGCAAGCGTTCGCGCAGCGAGGATTCGGATGCATCGTCCCCTTCGACTCCGGAAGGTGCAGGTGTTGGTGCAGAGTCACCGATCCCTGCCGTTCCTGTGAGTGCCATGGCGCCATCCTCTCGCAAGAAGATGCGGCTGCTGAAGGAATCGTCGTCGGAGTCGGGGGATCAAATCTTCGACTTTGATAAGTTTGATTGGTAAGTATCCGAGTCTTCCTTTTTGGTTCTTCTTTGGAGTTGCCTTTTCTTGACATTGGTTTTGTTTTGCAGCCAACAAGCATCGTCATCTTCTGACGACGTACAATTTTTGAAAGAATCTAGAGTCGCGACCTCCAAAGCCAAGAATGTGGCTGAGCTCACTCCTTCTCCTCCATTGGCAGCCCACTCTGGCCATAATTCATCGAGTTCTCCACACGATGTGGAGCACCAGATGGTTATCCGGGCGACTGCGAATCCATCGACCTCGGAGTCTTTGGAGGATCATGTAAGTGTAGTATTTGTTTCCTCGATTTCCACAGTCGAATGTATCATCTTCTGCCATCTCGCTTATTCTTTGCTACTTTCTTCTGTCGCAGCTTATTGTGAAAGAAGTCGCTCGCTTAGCGGAGAAAGTTCTTGCGATGGGTCGCCAGCATGCGATGCTGGATACTCGCCACCGCGTAGTTGAAAGTAAGTGCCTTGCTTTTTCTTCATCCTCTCTGTGATATATCCGGCTGATAGCCTGTCCTTGTTTGTTTCATAGCTGAGCATAATCCTCTACAACGTCGCGTCCCTTGAAAAGACGCTCGCTGCAGCGGTAAAGAGCTGCGATGAAGCAGTCGCAGCATGTGCCGAGTCGCGGAAGCACGAGGAGGATCTGCGTGCCTCCATCGTGGCTAGGGAGAAGTTGTTCGAGCAACAGCTTTTCTCAATTTCCAAGGCTCTCTCAGGTATTCCCTTGTGTGAATTTTTGGTGCTTTCTTCTTCTTTCGAATTTGTTGTTGGTGTTGACCCTTGTGCCTATGCTTGGTTGTAGATGCCAGCGGTTTGAGCTTTGACTCTCAGGCCCTCCGTCGTGACGATGCCTTGGCGGGTGCTCTTTCAGCAGTCGAGGATCACAGCGCTGCCGTGCAAGAGACGCTCTCCAAGGCCAAGGGCATGCTCAGTCGCCTCCGGGAAGAGCTGGCGCCCAAGGCTGAGCATATCGAGAATATGGACGAGCTAGTGGAGTCCTTTGCTGGTGGCGTCCCTGTATGTTTCAAGAACTCGCTCCCTGCGACTGGCGCTTCAATGTCACTCGCAATGGTTCAAGCCCATGGAGTCAAAATTGATCCTACGGCGGTCTCGAAGGCGATGCCTATCAGCACCGATGGCCGGCAGGTAGTCTTTGCTCCCTTCGCGACTGCTTGTGGCAAGTATGGCCCGCAGCTGATCAATAGAGTTGTGAAGTACTCTGAGGAAAGAAAACTGCGAGGGCTGCGACGTCAGGGGCCGGCGGGAAGTATGTGGCATCTGATACTGCCACAGACTCGATGAGGCCCCCGAAACCGAAGTCGAAGTCGAAGAAGCCGGTTGCTCCTCAGTAGTCGCAATTTGTAATAGTTAGATAGATTATGTCTTTTGTCAAGAGCATGCCTGTTGGCGAGTATATCTGCTGATACTTTTGTTAATCTTGAATGCACTCGAACCTTTTGTTTATGCCTCGCCTTAGTCCTCTTATTTTCTCTTGCTTGACTTGTGGTAGGGCAAGTCGAGTGATCCTTTGAGGGAGCCTTAGTATTCGCCGCCCCTTGATGACGCTTCGGCACCACCGCGTTCAAGGGTGGATGAGCTTTCTCTACTCTCACGACTCCATGACCGCGTGAAGCAATTGGAGCATGAATTGCATGTACTCCGCAAAAATGCGGACGTATGGAAGTCGAAAGCAGAAAAATCCGCCGCCCGAGAGCAGTATCTGCTAGGGAAGGTGACGTAGTTGGGTGTCCAGTTAAAATGTTAGTCTTCTTTTCCTCCTGTCGTTTCCTTGTAGTCGCTCGCAGTAGTTCGTTGTTCTCATATTTTTCCTTTGCCTTGTATAGTTGTCAACGCGTGCCATCCACAGGATGAGGAGGATCGAATTGCCATTCGAATGAATGACCTAACCCAAGAGCAGCTTCAGGCGAGTGGGTACTTCTGGGTAGATTATGATCGTGCAATCGCGTTGGCGACCCTGCAGGATCGTGCATCGCGAGTGCTTCATTTCTTGAAGAAGTCGCAGTCATGCTTGAAAAATATTTACCAGACGATGTTCCCGTTGGATGTCGTTCCATCGAGCCTGCTGGCCCTTCTCGCTAGATTCCAGGACTTGAGTGCGGTCCGCGAGTGTGTGCGGCAATAGTTAGTGGCTGGTCCCAAAGCTGTGTTGTCACTAGTGCGGCTGCATAGGCCTGATGTGGACGTTGCAGCAATTGCGGCTGGACCACCTGCGCCGCCGGCAGGTTCTGCTTGGAACATGGTGCCACACTACCAGGTAGTGGATCGCCCAGCAGAGGAGATCGTTGATTTCTTTGAGGAGCAGACCAATGTTCTCTTGCTGCAACAGTAGTTTAGTTTGTATCCTGCACATAGTTGTATCAGTGTTGTAAAGTTCGTATCTATGTTGTGTATAATTGATTGACGATGATGTATAAAAGAGCTTGTTAGCATGTATGTTTTGTGAGTGCGTTGCACTATGTGATTCCTTTTTGTTAGCCTAGCCTTGTGTTTGTCTCAGTTCCTTGTCGACCTGTCAGGTGCGTTGCAACTGGGTTGATGTTTGTCAAGGGTTTTGATTGGTGTGCCAGCTACTCAGGATATCGCGTTTGAGTTCATAGAACAGATGTGTATAGGGTGGCGCAGCCCCCGAGTGGATAATTTGCAAAAAAATTAAAGAAGAACACAGAGTTTCGGGGCACTTAGCTTTATTTATTTCCGGGGTAGTACGAAGTATAATGTGTGGCTAAGTAGCCTTGGCTGAGTAGCCTTATTTGTAATGTAAAAGTAAAAGCGACTAGGGGTAGAAGCGTCGCAGCTGCACGACGTTCCAGGGGTTGGAGTATGTGACTCCTGTCTCTAAATCTTGGAGGCGATAGGCGCCACCTAGGATTACTTCTATAATCACGTATGGTCCCTCCCAGGGGGACTCGAGCTTGAGGTGCCCTTGCTGCTTTAGTCACAGGACCAGGTCGCCCCTTCGACGAAGGATCTGGGGCGTAGCCTTCTGTTGTGGTAGTTGCGCAGGTTCTGCTGGTAGATCGTTGATCTCTCCACGGCGATTTCCCTTGCCTCGTCGAGGAGGTCCGCTGAGTCTTTGAGTGCAAGAGTTGACTCCTGCTTGCTGTAAGCGACCACACGCAGTGCTTTGTATCGTACTTCGGCGGGTAGCACCGCTTCAGCCCCGTGCACCATGAAGAACGGGGTGTACCCTATAGCACTGTTTGGAGTTGTGCGTAGGCTCCAGAGTACTGATTGTAGTTCGTCTGGCCAGCAACCCATGGCCCGCTCGAGTGGCTGGAGGAGTCGCTTCTTGATGCCACCGCAGACGAGCCCATTAGCTTTTTCGACCTGACCGTTGGTCTGTGGATGTGCTACCGAGGCATAGCTGACATTGATTCCCAGATTCTCGCAGAATTCTTGGAACTCCTTGGATGTGAAGTTCATCCCATTGTCGGTGATGATGCTGTGTGGCCCTCCGAAGCGATAGACGATGGACTCGAAGAACTTGACTGCGTTGTGACCTGATTGATTGGTCACTGGCATGGCCTCTATCCACTTGGTGAATTTGTGGACTGCGACCAGGAGGTAGATGTAGCCTCCTCGTGAGGACTTTGGGAGCTTGCTGACCATGTCGAGTCCCCATTGCGCGAAGGGCCAGGCCAATGGAATTGGCTGGAGTTCTGCGCCAGGTGCGTGCGGCTTGTCCGCGAATCGTTGGCACGTGTTGCATTTCTGGACGATGTCCTTGGCGTCGCGCATGGCCGTAGGCTAGTAGAATCCAGCTCGTAGAGCTTGGGCAACGAGGGCGTGACTGCCAGCATGGTGCCGACAGGTCCCCTCATGGATGTCGAGGAGGACAGCTCTTCCATCGGCCGTGGAGACGCATCGTTGGAGTACTCCTGTGATGCTACGCTTGTATAGTTCGATGTTGATAACAGCGAATGCCTTGGATCGCGGCGTGATGTGCCGTGCGTCAGTCGGATCGTCCGATAGCCTCTTGCTGAGAAGGTACATGATGTACGGTTGAGTCCAGGATGGCTCGATCATCATGACGCTCATTGGTCCTTCGAGTCCTGTATCCAGCTCCAAGTCGTCGAGTGCCATTGGCTCATTGGGCGGCATAGCCCCCGAGTCCGTTGCTGCGCTTGTTTTCTTCTCTGCGGCCTTTGGCTTGATGGAGCGTTCGCAGATGCACTCGAGAAATACCCCAGGTGGTATGGGGGCACAGGTAGAGCCTATGTTGGCGAGTGCGTCCGCCTCTTCATTACTTTCACGACCTATGTGCCGCAGCTCGCAGCCGTCGAAGTCTCCTTCGAGTGTGTCGTAGAGGTCGCGGTAGGCGATCATGTTGTCGTTCAGTGCGTCGCACTCGTGCATTGTCTGGTTAACCACCAGCTTGGAGTCGCCATATATTATGAGCCTTTTGGCGCCGCAGGCTTTTACCATCCTCATCCCGTGGAGCAGGGCCTCATATTCAGCTTCATTGTTGGAGGCGGTGAACTGCATTCGCAGGATATATTTCAGCTTGTCTCCCTGGGGCGATGTCAGTATGACACCTGCACCAGCTTCGTCCTTCCGCTTGGATCCGTCGAAGTTCATTGTCCAGAGGTAGGACATATCTGGTTTTTCGGGGAGTTGGTTCTCCATCCAGTGCACGAGGAAGTCAGGGAGAACTTGCGACTTGATTGCGTCGCGTTTTTCATATGTGATGTCTCGTGGAGACAGTTTGATTCCCCAAAGTGCGACTCGTCCGGTGGCATCGGGATTGTTGAGGATGTGCCCAAGCGGGGCGTCGTTGACTACCACGATTGGGTGTTCCTGGAAGTAGTGGCGCAGTCGTCGGGCTGTCATGAAGACGCCGTATGCCAGTTTTTGGTAGTGTGGGTACCGCTATTTTTTTGGCGTAAGTACCTTGCTGAGGTAATAGACTGGGCGTTGTACCCCGTGGACCTTGTTTTCTTCGGCTTGTTCGACTACGAGCACTGTGCTGACCACCTGGTTGGTGGCGGAGATGTATAGCAACAATGGTTCCCTTTCTCGTGGGGTTACCAGTACTAGCGAGGTGGATAGCAGGCGCTTGAGGTCTTCGAATGCTTCATGCGCCTCATTGGTCCACTCGAACTTGTCAGCTTTGTGAAGGAGTTCGTAGAAGGGCAGTGCCTTTTCACCCATCCGAGTGATGAATCGACTGAGAGCCGCGATTCGCCCAGCCGGCTGTTGGACGCCCCTTATGTTTTTTGGCTTCTCCATGGACAGTATAGCTTTTATTTTCTTCGGGTTTGCTTTGATCCCCCTCGCGGAGATAAGGTACCCGAGTAATTGCCTAGATGGTACGCCGAAGGCACACTTGTCCGAATTGAGCTTGATCCGCTGGCGATCGAGGTTGGCAAAGGTTTCACGCAAATCGTCGATTAGTGAGGCTTCCTCCTTGGTCTTGATTACTATGTCGTCGACATAGACTTGAATGTTGCGACCGAGTTGGTTCTTGAGGAAAGCCTGCATGCACCGCTGGTAGGTGGCTCCTGCGTTCTTTAGCCTGAAGGGCATTGTGTTGTAGCAGAACACACCAAAAGGCGTTCTAAACGCTATTTTTTCTTGATCTTCCTCCTTCATTCGAATCTGGTTATAGCCTGAGTAGGCATCGAGGAAGCAGAGCCACTCGCATCCCGTGGTGGAGTCGGTGATCTGGTCGATTCGCGGTAGCGCGAAGTGGTCCTTTGGGTAGTGCTTATTCAAAGAGGTGAAGTCCACGCACATCCGCAGTATATCCGTGTCCTTTTTTGGTACTAGCACTGTGTTGGCGAGCCAAGTGCTTTCCTTGATCTCGCGTATAAATTTGGCGTCGAGGAGTCTGTTGATCTCCATTCCAACTGCTTTTGCCCTTGGTTCAGACAATCGCCGAATTGTTTGCTTGACTGGCCTCGCGTCTGGGTTGACATTGAGTGCATGCTCGGCGAATTCCCTGGGAACTCCTGGCATGTCCGCTGGACACCATGCAAAGATTTCCCAGTGCTCACGGAGGAATTCGACGAGCGCGAGTTCCTATGCGGGACTCAAGTTGTTGGCGATGAGGGTCGTCTTGGCGGGATCCGATGGGTGGACCCGAACTTTCTTTGTGTGCACCAATGAGTCGAAAGATAGGTCGAGTGAACTTGGCCGGCTTAGGGGAGGCAGACTATTGTCTGTTGACTCCTTTAGTCTTGCGAGTTCCTCCTGCATGCCGAAGGACTAGGAGATTCTGTTGAATTCCCTGTCGCAACTGTCGGATCTCTCGAAGCTCCCATTGACTGTGATGACACCATTAGGGCCTAGCATCTTCATCTGCAGATAGGCATAGTGTGGCACTGCCATCAACCTAGCGAACGCGACACGTTCGAGGATGCAGTGGTACTGCAAGGGCCAGTCGATGACCTCGAAGTTGATACGCTCGCGCTGAAAGTTTTTGGCATGCCAAAGATGACGTCGAGGTTGATTTTGCCAAGGGGATACATGCACTTGCCTGGGACGATGCCGTGGAATGTTGTGTCTGAGGCTTCTAGGCAGGTTAGAGGGATCCTCATTGCTCGCAAGGTACTCACGAACATAAGGTTGATGCCGCTTCCGCAATCCATAAAGACGCGACTCATGTCGAAGCCTCCAATTTGTGCCTCGAGGACGAGGGGACAATGGACTGGGCGAGGTACTTGTCGTGGATGGTCACGCTTGTCGAAGGTGATTCAAGACTCACTTCCGCTGAGGTACTCAGTGGTAGATGGTGACGAGTTTGTGGCCAAGTTGACTTGGCGAGTGATGGCCTTCTGCACCCTATTCGAGGGGCGTCCCTTTTGGATCATCATGGTACCCATGGCCCGTGGGTATTGTTCGCCTCCCCTGTGCTGGTCCGGCGCAGCTGCATTTGGGGGTAGTCTAGGTGGTGGTGGCGGAGCGCCATGTGCCACGGCGCCTGGGGCGGCTCCGTAACCCCTTTCGACTGCGGTGGGATTCATCCGAGCCAGCCCCTCATGTAGCTTGAGGAACTCGCGGTAGTCCTTGAGGAGGTGGCTAGACTTCTTCTTTCCGTCATGCTTGTCGATGTAGAAGTGCACAGTGCATCGCCCGGACAGCTTGTCTTCAATGGATGTTGCGGGTGCCTCATCACGATTTCGGCGCTGCCACACTTGTGTGGTCTTTCCAGAGTCGCGGTATCCGCCGCTGCGGTAGCCACTGTTGCGGTTGTCGTCACGTCTATCGGCGTAGCCAGCTGCGACCATGTTGACATCGTCACGATCATCGTAGATGCGCATGCGACGTTTGCTTCGGCGATCGCGTCTGCGCTCGAGTTCTGCCTCGTCGTCGGAGTGAACGCAGCTTTTTACCGAATCTTCTCCATCTGCCCAGCGATTCGTGATTTCCATAAGGTGGTCGATGATTTGGGGCTTCGAGCGGCCCAGCTCCTCCCTGAGCTCTATACGGCGTACACCGCCGTTGAATGCGTCAATCGCGCGAACCTCTGAGATGTTCTCTACGGAATTCTTGATGATGGACCACCTCTGGATGTAGGAGCGTAGCGATTCGCCCGATCTTTGCAGGCAGCATCTCAGCTCTTCGATTGATGCGGGCCGTTTGTATGTGCCCTTGAAGTGGCGCACGAAGCTGTATACCAGCTCTTCCCAACTGCGAATGGATCCGCATGCGAGGTTGTTGAGCCAGGCTCGGGCGGCGCCTTGTAGCTGTAGCTGCAGGCATTGCATGGTCATGCTTCGACTCCCGCCATGGACCCTGATGAAGGAGATGTGGTCTTCCAACCAGATTTTCAGGTCCTGCGGGCCGTCAAACTTCGGGTTCTCCGATGGGAGCTTAAACCCCTTGGGCATTCTCTTTTTCCTGATGGCTCTGCTGAAGCACCTAGCGCCACAGAGCTCCACATCTTCGTCTTCTGAGTCAGTCGACCGGGCATGTCGTGCCCTAGATTTGTCAATCTTGCGCTGCGTGAGGTCATCGCGCGCATCATAGTCGTGGTCATGTCGCTGAGCGGGCGCCGAGATGATCGTGATCGCTGTCCGCCGGATGAGGGCGAGGAGTAGCATTTTGCCAGAGCCTTGCCTTTCTTTGGCTCTGGTGCTGGCTCTTTATCGAGGGCGGCCTCGACTAGTCCCAAGCCTGAGATCGTAGATCGGTGCATGGCGGCTCGAGGATCTCCAGCTGGCGGCTGGTTGTTCAGGAGGTACATGGTGGTTGCCGTCACTGCAGCTTGCGGCGTCTTCAGGACCACGTTGCCCCGTGTGTCGACTGTCATAGAGCTAAAGTCAAGGACCTTTGTAGCTTCTATGCATTCTTGCTCGGCGAGATGGGCCATCCGGGATCGCCTCTTGTTTGCGATGTGCTCGTTGTCCTTTGAGGAGGATCCTCTGTGGGAGGAGAGACCAGCACATCGAAGACTCGAATCATCTGCCGCCTTTTTGCGTGCCTCGAGTTGCACGATTGTTTGCACTTGACGCTTGAATTCTTCCTTCGGGAGCCAATGATAGCCCATTAGCAGCTCTTGCAGGGAGCCAAAGGGCAGAGGGTTACCCTGTAGGGCCTCGCGGCAGCGAGCCCACTTGAGTTCATTGAGCCTAATCACGACGCGTTCGCCAGTCTGCTCGTTTATTATGGTTGGAGGCTCGACTGCTTCCCCGTTGTTGACGGGGCGCCATTTGGCGATGGTCCGCCGTTTGGCGGTGGTCCGCTGTTGGGTATGCCGTTGTTTGGCGGGTTAGCTCCATGGTCGCCGTTGCCCGTGTTGTCGCGATTGGTGGAGGTGTCGCCTGCGTTGATGATGGCGCACATGAAGTGGCTGGGGAAGTTGCTGCTCCCGCAACTTTCAGATCCGGAACCATAGGCTCCATCTTCAGTTGCCATATGCTCAGACCGGATTCGCGACTGCTGTCGCTGACTGTATTCTCGACTGTTGTCGGGGCGTTGAGCTCACTGAGGGTGCCGATTGGTGGAGGGAACCACGATGCTGGAGCAATCGATGGTACCGTCGGCTGGTCAGGCATGCGAAGCGTCCCCATCTGACCAACTTGGAAGCGGAGGCTCCCGATCGCCAGGCTGATTCCGTCGCCCACAGACTCGAAAGCCAGGCGAGTGGCCGGCGTGTGGACGGTGAAGTCGAACGCGCCGAAGAGCTAGCGAATCTCCGCTGTTGTGGACTTGTAGATCACGGTTGATGGGGCCGAAGAAGCCGCAACATCAGCACTCCCAATTCCCACAGACGGCGCCAATTGACGAGGGTTTAACTCATCAATGCCCATTGTTATGGACTTGGGTTTTGGAGAAGGAGGGAGCACTGGAGACATCTATCGGCTAGCAAACAAGCACATAGGGTACTTGAAGATTTACCCAGGTTCAGGCCTCGTAGAGGTCCCTACTCCTGCTTGTCTGCTCGTGGAATTATCAAAGGAATCGAGGATTACAATGGTGCGCAGATGCAATCTGGCGAGGCTTGTGGAAACTAGGGTTGCGTGTGCCCTCCTCACTTCCCCCTCCTAGCCTTTATATAGATAGGCTAGGTCTCGGGTGACAGGTCGAGTCGGTCACGGGTTAGGGTTTTCCCCTTTGAACTTTCTATCTTTAGCTTCTTCTTGTTCTTCAAGCAATCGAGAGCTTAAGTTATTCGAGTCCTCTGTTTGGGCCTTGACGACACCGTGGGGTCTCGCTGTATTTAGGCCGTATATACCAAGCTCGAGTACCTGTAGGGTATACCCATGTCACGGTGCCTTTACAACACTAGCGAGAAACACATCCACAACTGAATTGGAGGCTTCCGTGATAACAACAAGCTGCCACGAGAAAAAAGTTTATCAATAATCATAACCAAGATCTAGAAAACCATAAGAACTCTAGATCAAGAATCTTCCAAGTGAATGGAGGGGAAATGGAGATCTTGATGGATGGTGATGAAGATCAAAGTCTCCTCCTTCGATTCCCCAAAGCCTGGAGCCTTTGAGTGGTTTAAGATGAAGAATGCGCTTGAATCGATATGAACATAGCAGAGCTTTTTTGTGGGATCCAAGACATCTGAAATGGGGATCTGAAGGAGTATTTATAGCCCCATCCAAAAAGTTGTCGTTGGAGATCCTAAGGGCCGGATAATCTGGCCCTAGTAGGGGCCGGATAATACGGCCCCGGTCGGATTAACCGGGGAGAAAATCCGCCCCTGAAACAGAGAGCTGCGCCTTTGTGGCCTTGTCAAAAATTCCTGGGGGCGGATTATACGGCCCCCTAGAGAGGCGGATTATACAGCCCGGGCAAAATCTCTGGCCCTGGTCGGACAATCCGGGGAATAATCCGTCCCCAAAACAGAGAGATGTGCCTTGGTGTCCTTGTCAAAAAAACCGTAGGGGGCGGATTATCCGGCCCCCTGGAGGGGCGGATTATCCAGCCCGAGCAAAAGCTCCGGCCCTGGCCGAACAATACGGGGAATAATCTGTCCCCAAAATAGAGAGTTGTGCCAAGTTCATCTTTGGTGATCCATGAGGGGTGGATAGTCCGGCCCTAGTCAGGGGCAGATAATCCGCCCCCAAAAACTCCCATTGATTTGTATTTGGGGGAAAAAAGACCTGAAGCACTCCACACCCAATTAAATAATCCTTGGCATTGTTATCTAACACACAAAACAAATAGAGATCATGAAATGTTCTTTCACACTTCCTTGCTATTATGGGGAAAGTTCATTCTTGTTCATGTCATTTCTCAAGTAATTTTTATCAACCTACTTGCAATCTATCTATACTGTGTTACTACATGTATTAATATGAAATGTTAGTTTAGTATAACTATGAATTGACTATGTGTTGGTAGTGGAACCATGAATGCTATTGTTGTGGTGGATGTTTCATCGTACCGGGTATATCCGTATCTATACTATTAAAAAGATTCACGTCGTTCGTCGCTGCCCAGATTTTTCCGTCTGCGGATTTTGGACTCTTTTGCCCCTGCTGGTTTGGAAGTATTACAAGTAGTGCCACCGCCAAGTCAACCACTGTCGATGCCCCGAGCCCTCATCCCGCGACCGTGATCCCCTTCTGCCTCCTGTCCACTGTCGTTCCCTGCTAGCGCGCGTCGCCGCCATGTCCTTGTCGCCAAGCTCTGCCGCCAGCAGCTCTCCCCGCGCGCCCCTTACCAACGCGGCCCTGATCGTCTCTGTCGGCCTTCCCCTCGAGCTGATCCAATCTCGCGGGCGCCCGTGGCCAGTCGCCGCCGCCTCGCCATGCCATCCTTGATCCCCGGCAGCCGAGCCACCGTCTCCCTTCGCCGCCGATGCAAGGGGAAGGAGGAGGCGGTTTTCGCCGATCCATCCATCCTATGTACGCCGCCCTCATCCTCTCATCTTCCTGAACCTTCATACCGCCCCCAGGCCCATGCCCTTCCCCCTCTCCCCGGTGACCCCTCACCCTCGCCTCGTCTTACAACCCCCACGCCTGGCGAAGGACCTTCTCGCGCCCTCATTTCCTGTGTGGAGATGCTTGGTCCTTGGCGGCGGTCGCTGACGAGCTTGAGGGCGAGTGGTTGGACGCCTCGGGGAAGGGGATCGAAGGGCGGTGACGGCTGCCGGCAGACTTCCATCGCGGACGGGTCGCACACCGTGGAGGCAGCAGCAAGTCAGTGTCACGCTCTGCCACGGCGATTCCCCTCGCGTTCTGCTCCGACACAGATTGTGCTTGACCACGCGACCTGGTTGCCCTCATAAAAAGCAAGCCCTAGCTCGAAGTCCCGCCTCAATCGAAATCGAAAACTCACTGCCAGAAACCCCAGCTCGAAGTACCGCCTCAATGCCTCGATCTAAATCGAAATCCCAGCAACCCAAGGTCGAAGTCCCTTCTCGATCGAAATCGAAGAAAACTTCGCCACCTCAAGTTACGCCCAAGATGGACATTGACACAACCAAAGATCCGTCTAAGCTCGACACCCAGCTCGAAGTCCTGCCGGAAGTTACTAGCCCTCAGGTAACCTATCATAGATGACAAAATTAGTAAATATTTTGTCTCCTTCCAATGTTAAGAAGATTGTCAATGCATGGAAGATTATAACTTTTAAATTTCCTGTAGCCCCAGCTGCAATCCAATGAAGAAGATGCTCTGTTAGCAGCAAAGGCAGAAGATCCGCCTCAAGATCCGCCTCAGCTCGACATTGCCGCCGTCACCCAGCTCGAAGCTCCACCGGAAGTTCTGCCCAAGATGGACATTGCAATAGCAGAAGATCCGCCTCAGAACGACATTGCCGCTGTCTCGTCACTTCGTCAACTACCACATACGGTAATTACTGCTACTGCTGTATTGTTTGTCTGGATTTTTTAGATTCTCTGTGAGCAATATTGTGTAATAGCTGCATTACTTTGCATAATAACAGTACAAGCACAATACCTTTCCTATAGCTCATATAAATAATAACCATTGCTTGGTGATTGCTCTCATATCAACTCGATTCACCTATTCTGTTTTATACCACTTATATAATTGTGGAAATAACCACCACTTATCACAATGTTGAAACAGTATGCCTTAGGAAAGGAGACGCGTGAGGGGATCGAACTAGGTTGCTTGGATGTTGATGCTGCTCATGAAAACAGCAGGGAAAAAGATGGGTTGTACCAGCTCTATACTCTTGAATCAGAGGTACTAATACTTTGCTTTAATCTGTTCTTGTCCTATTTTTTGTGCTTGTAATCTGTAGCTGGCAACCCCACCATGATACCCGGCAGTTTTTTGCTAAGCTGGGCTCTCTTCGAGCATTCTGTCTAAATGATACTCAAATCTATTGCCATATTATGCCAGGATAATCTTGGCACATTGCTATTGTCGTCTATGGTAGCAAAATACTGCTTAATTTGTTGTTTTTCCTCACTTTAGTCTCTAATTTGATAGCAAAAGTCTCTGGTTAGTAGCTAATTCATTCCATCTGTAGCAACTGCTTTAGATGTTTCTTCTCTCTAATTCCTTGGTTGGGATAAAGTTATAGACATATTGTTTTGTTCTATTTCATATGTGGTTGTTACTTCTCCATCGGGAACACTCGACTTACACCCGTATGTGCAATCACTCTTGCATGTGTTCCGATACGAGAACAAGACGTGTATCTCAAGGGACACTGGAACTACAACTTTACATGCTAACATGAACCTAAAATAGAAGAATAAATTGTTTAATCTTTGTGAAGCATATTTCCAGTAGCATGTATGCACAACTTATGTTTTTTTGTTTCTGGTTGCAGAAAATGGATCACAATGTTGAAACAATAACCATCACTGATGATATTGATAATCGGCCTTTCAAAAAAGCGAAATATTCTGAATCACCTACCATCTCCACAACATCTATGATTACTGAATGTTCTGAGTCAGTTGATTCCGAATCAGATAAGCAGATAGATGATGAGCCCATCTCCACAACATCTATGATTACAGAATGTTCTGAATCAGTTGATTCGGAATCAGATAAGAAGATAGATGATGAGGCGTTGCCAACAGTAGATGATAAGGAACCAGATGAACCTAATCAAGCCAAAGATAATGTAAAATATGACTATCTCCCACAAGGTAAAATATATTCACTTACTATTTTCATATTTAGTTCAAAATATATACCTGCTTAATTTTTCTTACTTGTTTGCAGATTATAAGTTGACAGACAAAGATGCATGTTCTCTATGTATTATACTGGACTCTTCGGAAGAAGATATATTGGTGAAGATAGATGACATATCTGTGAAACAACATTATTTATCTTGCTTGCTAGATAAAGACAAATGGGTAGAAGATGAAGTAAGTAAACACTAGCTAATAATGAATTAATTTTTTATTACTTTGATTGATAATACCCATTAGTAATCTATTTTCTAATCTTTTATCTTTATAGGTAATCAGCGCATACATATATTGTATGAAGGACCAATTACATGTGCAAGATCATTAGAATAAAGTATATTTTGAGGATCCCTTCGTTACCTATTTGCTAAAGCGGGATGGTAAAATTAGAATACATGGACCTACCGACATAACAAAAAAAGTCAAAAACTACCTAAACTATGACATGGTAATATTGATATCCATTATTGTCAAGTTCTAGATTTATTAATTTTCAATCAGTATCTTTAGATTTCTACAAGAATCTCACCGTCTTATTGTAGATCCATCTTCCAATAAATATCAAGGACTCTCATTGATATTTAGCTTGCATCAATGCTGAAAAACATGAGATACAAGTACTCGACTCATTGTGCTGGGAGTTCAACCGAGATGACCTCAATATTACGGTTAGTTATCTATACCATTATGTTGATCAATCGCTTAATTCTATGATTTTTTAATCACTGATCATTGTTATAGTTGCAAGGACTACAATATCACTTGGACATTCTTAAAAGTCAAGGAAATTTGAGCAATCATAAATGGAAAGACCTTGATATTACTAAATGGACGATTATAGAACAACTGGAAGAGCCAATCCAAAAAGACAGGTACATAGAGTATATATACAACCATATAAATAATCTTATGATTCATGCTGAGTACTTAATTCTATTATAATTATGCAGCTCATCTTGTGGTTTATTTATGCTTAAATTCATGGAATATTGGACCGGACATACACTATCCCATCTGATTACACAGGTAAATAAATAAATCTTTTTTGTGGTAAGCATATAAATCTTGTGTCATTTTAATTGTTTTGTTATCTAATCTATATTTGTTGGTGATGCGCAGGAAATTATTACTTCTTTCAGATATAAGTTAGGTGCCATGTTAATAAGTTGGAAAACAAACAAGATGCCACCGACTACTGTTTTTGAAGAAAGTGATGACATTGAGGGAGATCCAAGTGACCTTTTAATGTCAGACACTCCTTTTGATCAGAATCAATCAGAAAACACCAACTCATTATCTACTGAAAACAAATACCAATCATTGATATCAGTTCTTTCTAACCTGAGCACACATGAGTTAGTAGGCGGACTTTGTGGCTACATCAAATCAATCAGTTCTGAGGAAACTTTAGAATAAGCCATTTAATACTTTTTATTGCATATAATTTTATTTTGGTAACAATGTACAATTGATAACATACATTACCTTTTTTTCTTAATTTATAGGAAAGTATGGGTTCAAAGTAGCAAGGCATACCCCATTATCTTAACCCTCAAACAACTACAAGGAATGCTTGATGATGAGCTGTCCATGGACCGCGATTGGTTCAATTTGGTTGTATGGAATATTATGCTTGACGACATCCAAATGGTTAAAAAAAGGAGGACTTATATCAAAGCATTATCTTGACATGCAATTATGGGTATGTTCTTACATTCACAATATTTTGTACCTGCATATATACTATTTGTATTTACCACCTTTCTAAACAATTATTTAACAATATCCTAGACAATTACTGATTATGGACGGCACCCAAACTTCCGAAAAGAGTTAGATGTGGAACAACTATCAAATTCCGTCCATAGCTGGCCTGGTATAAAATATAGTGTTTCATCATGCAGATCAGTAAGACAACTTCCCTATACGTGTAAATAATTATTATTTCTGATACATCTAATCTAATATCAAGAATATTACAGATTCATATTCCAATTCAAAACAGCATTGAATTTATTCTATTCACACTTGACAAAGATACAAGAACTGTCTATATTTTTGACACAGATACTATTGATCCCATCTACAAACGCAACTCACAAGCAAAATATGTCAAAAAACTTCTATGGATTTCTGAATACTTACCGAAGGCCATGTCAAAGGCATACCCTGGGTCTACATGGAGCGAGAATATTGTCCTATGGCAACAACAAATAGTACATGCTTTTTCGGGGCACAGAAGGTAACATTTTTTAAGAGACGTATCCCGTACACAAAGTATTTGATGTACTGAATATGTTTGGCATTCATTACTGATTTATATATGTCTTATAACAGTGAAGTTACACTCATCATGTCGTCATGGGAAGATGGAGAAGTTCATTTGCCATTTCTAAAGGTAAACATCGTAAGAATTTCAGGTGTTATGTTTCTTTCACATGTGGTGATTTTTTTATTTTCTCACAAAAAAATTTAAATGTCCAGGACGGATACGAACTCAGGAAACATGTTCTTGGACAACTGCTAACATTCAAGGAGAATGAATGTGAATACAATATGCCTAGCGGTGTCCTCGATTTTATCAGATGTATCAGAAAAATCAAGGAAAATCAAGGCCAATATATATGGACGTGAAGACCTAAGGATCAACTAAAACCTATAAAGAATCTGCATTGCAAACTCCAATTCTAGCTGCTGCATCTCCCTTTCGGAAACTATATAGATTTAGCAAATATTTTTACTGTGTCCAAAACAATGGTACTTGCCTTCGAGTGAGTTATTGTGACACTGTGTTCCCTTTTCTGTTTTACTCAATTTGGTTTACTTATTCTTGGGTTATTAGGAGTATGCACTATTGTAATAACCTTTTACCAAATATTATGTCTGTCTCTGATTGTTGCTGCTAAAACTGATCTTTGATATTTGGGACCCTGAATGTTAGCCAAGGACCAACAACAGCAACAACCGTTTGCATTATCATGCTCCTATTTGTTTTTTGTGGCTATGGTGCTAATTTTTGTGCTTATTTCTTTGTGGGGCTGGCTCTAGGCTGTGGTGTTTTCTTTGTTTAGCAAGTTCCAAGGGTTAGATTTTGTAGATGCAGTGTTGTTTCAGCAGTTTGTCGTGCACGGTGTCAAGCTGCATTTGGCGGGCGCGGCGCCATCCGCGTCCTGAGCTTAGTCGGATTTTTGCCATGCCCACCAGAGCCAGATCGTATCCTGCCACCAAATTACAATCCTATTGCAACACGCGTCTGAGATATCCCGATTGTACCTCAGATCGGGGATTTGTGAGCTTCCCGAGCATGATCGTGGCCAAATACCGGTCCTCTGCATCAACGGTCTTCCATTGGCATTAGAAGCCCAAGGACTCGCTCTGACTCCTCCGTCCAAGACCAGGGCAACATTTCCTTCAGATCCGACCAGCGCAAGAAAAATAGCAGACATCTTTTCGAGTTGGGCCATGGCCAACAGGCGACAGTGGATATGTGCTCTCCGTCGAGAACTGCAAGCGGTTGTTTTCCCAGGAGCGCATGAGGGCACGCGCGCCAGCATGGCCTAAATTTACGGCGGCAGCAGCTTCGATCGATCCTCTGCTAGCCGCGGTTGGCTGCTCATTTGACCATCAGATGTTTGGGCAGGGAGCTACGTCAACTTCTGGCTGGCGCCAAGGGCACGCGTGCCGTCGCCAAGCCAGCCGTGGTGGCCTACCCCAGTGTCAAACTACAGCCACACCTGACGGAGAGACTAGAACTCGACTAGGAGCTGCGATAGTGATTGATATAACCATCTCTTGTAATTGAACGGAAGTATGTATAGACGTCGTGTCCATTCAGAAAGATGTTTTCTAGATTGAAGTACTCCCTCCGACCCATATTACTTGATTTGGATTTGTCTAGATTCGAATATATCTAGACATGTTTTAGTACTAGATACATCCGAATTTAGATAAATCCAAGTCAACTAATATGGATCGGAGGGAGTAGTAATTTTCTGTATAGTTTACATGAACACAAACAATCGTCTCATATAGTCAAAAATTGACGGTTGACGGTTGAAGTAGTAATTCTTTGCTTTTGATTGACCGATTCTTGTCATTCAAGCACACAAATTTATTACCACTGACTTATGTATCTAGACTTGTTTTAGCTTGAGATACATTTAAATCTAGACAAATGCAAGTTAATTTTGGAACGGAAAGAGTATATAGAGATACGTCAAAATTTATAGACAAACTTTCAACATCTATTTTCAGACGCAGGGAGTACTTAGTTAGGGAATACAAATCTGACTCAGACTAGACTAGACCAGACCGAGAGGTTGATTCATAAATACTGAGTTGGGGAGTCCAAATACTACTTAGCTAGGGAATTATAATCCGACTCAGATTAGACAGATTTATTACATCCAGACGTGATAAAACAGGACATAGGTGAATCTTACCAAACTGAGAAGCAATACTACTACTACTTGCCCACGGAATCCTAATCCTAATCCGACTCAGCCTAGACAAAATTGAAGGTAATATGTTCTGAGAGGCAATAATAAAGTTGTTATTATATATTCCTTATACATGATAGATATTTATTTTACATGCTAGAAATGTATTGATTCGGAAACATCAATACATGTGTGTTTAATAAACAAAAAGGATTCCTAGTCATGCCTCCCTTATAGACTAGCTTGTTGATTAACAGGATGATCAAGGTTTCCTGATCATGGACATTGAATGTTGTTAATAACAAGGTCACACCATTGGTGGAATAATGTGATAAACATTCATCCGAAGTATAGCATTACGATCAAGTCATTATGTTTATATTGCTATAACATCATACGAATTAATCTTTATCCTTAGACCATGAGATCATGTTAATTGCTAACACCGGAAGAGTATCTTGATAACATCAAACGTCACACCGTAACAGGGTGACTATAAAGATGGGTTCAGTACTACGAAGGTGTTATGTTGAGGCTCATGGATCAAGAGTGGAATTTATCAATCCAGATGACATATAGATATACTTTGGGCCCTCTCGGTGATATCACATTAGGATAGCTTGCAAGCAAGTGATGTGATCACTAGAATGTTATATCACGAGAACGAGAAAAGAGTGCATGTCGGTAACGAGATCAAACTACGTATGGAGATACCAATGATCGAATCTCGGACATGTAATATATCGAGAGACAAAGGGATTTAGTTACAAGCGTTAAAGGTTCTCACGATCACAGGAGTCATCGTTGAATGTGTAGGAGTTAGTACGGATCTCCAGGTCCCGCTGTTGATTATTGATCGGAGAAGGGTCTCGATCATGTCTGCATTATTCGCGAACTATAGGGTGGCACACTTAAGAGTTACCGGACACTATTTTGGAGCACTAGGTTTCAGACGAAAGAATTGCAAAGCGCGGGAATTGTTTCAATAGAAACCGGAAATTGTTTCGGGTGAAATTGCAGAAGGTGGTTCTGCATGTGATATTGAAATATTGCAAGGGGCTATATGTGAATGTTTGTTAATTAAAGTAATTAACAAAATTCTGAATAAATTTAATAAAAAGAGTTTTATTAAATGAGAGAGCATTAAATTTGGAGAAATTTAATGCATTTAAAGTGGAGACTTTAAAAGGGAATGTGAAGAGGCATTTTAATGTGGAGGGTTACCACCACATGAATGGGGGAGGTGAGGGGTCACCCCCCCCCATGCGCCGGCCATGGAGAGAGGGGGCACCCCCCCCCTCCTCCTATAAAAGGCCACCCATTCCCTCTTTCATCCTCACACCTCCTCGTGAAGGATCTCTCTCCCCCTCTAGAATTATTCTCCCATGGTCTGGGATTAGCGAGATACATGTTCCTGGTGGCATTTCATCTGGAAGGAGTTGCTGCTTCCGCTGGATCGCTAGAGCGAGGAGGTGGAGGTTGTCCGGTGGCTTGAACGTGTGTGCGAGTGCGGATACGCTGCTGAGTTGCGGCGCTCAGACTTCCTCACGATCTTGAGATCGACAAGTGTACGACTACATCAACCATCAGTTCCTACTCGTTAACAAATCTCGTTGTCTACGAGGATAAGTTCTCGTTGGATGTATGTCCACCCGTTGCTTTGTACCTAGTAGATAGATCTTGGCGTGTAGTTCACACCGTAGGAAAATTTTTGTTTTCTATGCTGCGGACCCAACAGTGGTATCAGAGCCTGATCTATGCGTAGGTGCTTAGCACGGGTAGTACACATATGGTTGATATGTGGGCGATGATGATCATGTTATTGCATCTTCTATGTATTTTGGATATTGGTGGCATAGTGGGATGAAGCGGCCCGGACCAACCTTACATGTCATCGTACATGAGACCGGTTCCACGACTGACATGCAACTTGTTTTACATAAGTGGCTGGCGGGTATCTGTCTCTCCTACTATAGTCAACATCTGATTTAGAACGAGTTGCTAATAACTTAGTTATCCTCGTTGTGGTTCATGTTCGTAGGTAAGAACGGTTCTATCTCCGATAGCCCTAAGCCACGTAAAACTTGCAATTGATAAATTAGAGGCGTCTAGTTTAGATCGTTGTTGGGCTAGTGTATTGATATGGTATTGTTGTAAGTAGATGTATGGTGGATACTCTTACAACACACTCAACGTGTAAGTTCCATAGACCTTGGCCTTACACACAAAGGAATGATAGAGATTATACCATGATGCAAGTGATAGAGATCAAATGCATGGACGATATCATCTCACTTTACACTTTAGATGTTAGCATCTTATACTGCTAGTTTGGCGCGTTTGATAGCATTATAAGATAATCCCTATTTTAGATATCAAGATAAAAATGTGTTCTTCCTTGAGTATGCACCGTTCTATGGATCGTGTTTCGAGACATCACGTGATAATTGGGTGTACTCGAATCTACGCTTTCATAGAAGCGGGTGTAAGACAGTTTTACACACGCGAATACTAAGGTTCTTACTTGGCGAGCCTAGCATGTACAGACATGGCCTCGGAACACGGACCGAAAGGTTAAGCATGAGTCATATGGTTGATATGATGCCCATATAGATGCTCTCCTTTGAAGCTATATCAACTCACGTGATGATTGGACTTGGTATAGTGGATTTGGTTCATGTAATCACCAAAAGGACACGAGGGATGTCGTTTTGAGTGGGAGTTTATTAGTAATTTGGATTATTTGAACTCAATCTATCATAAACTTAGTCTAAATAAACTTTACAAATTCTGTTGTAGATGGCACCACCTGCTTTTAATTTCAATGTGTTCATGGAGAAAGAGAAACTTGCTGCGAATGGTAGCAACTTCACCAACTGGGCTATGAATTTGAGGATTCTCCTCACTGCTGCACAAAAGCAATATGTGCTAGATGCGCCGCTAGGCCCCCCACCAGCTCCCGATGCCCCTGGCGAGGAAAAGAATGTCTATGTGACTCGTCAGGACGACCACAACTTAGTTCATTGCGGCATACTGTATGGGTTAGAACCAGAACTTCGAAAGCGTTTCAAAAATGGCAATGCCTTTGATACCATGGGAGAATTGAAAATGATTTTCGATACCCATGCTGCCGTAGAGAGTTATAGTGCTATAGAAAAGTTCTTTAGCTACATGATGGAGGAAAATAGCTCCGTTAGTGAGCACGTACTCAAAATGTCTGGGTACGCCGATAAGCTTGTGTCCTTGGGAATAACGATTCCCATTGACTTAGGCATACATCGTGTTCTCCAATCTCTGCCACCTAGCTACAAGAGCTTCGTGATGAACTATAATATGCAGGGCATGAAGAAGTCTCTTCGAGCTTCACAATGCTTAAGACTGCAGAAGTGGAGATTAGGAAAGAACATCAAGTGTTGATGATCAATAGGACCACCGGTTTCAAGAAGGACAAGAAAGGCAAGCACAAGGGAAAGAAGGGTGGCAAGTCTGTTGCCACGCCTGAAAAGAAACCCCGGGCTGGCCCTAAGTCTGACACCGAGTGCTACTATTGCAAGGGGACTGGCCATTGGAAGCGCAACTTCCCCAAGTATTTGGCGGACAAGAAGTCCAGCAAGGCAAACAAAGGTATATGTGATATACATGTTATTGGTGTGTACTTGACTAGTACTCGCAGTAGCACCTAGGTATTTGATACTGGATCGGTTGCTAATATATGTAACTCGGTTCAGGGGCTACGGAACAAGCGACAGCTAGCAAGGGACGAGGTCAGGATGCGGGTCGGCAATGGATCAAGAGTTGATGTGATCGCCTCGGGACGCTACCTCTCCATTTGCCATCGGGATTAGTTATAAACCTAAATAATTGTTATTTGGTGCCTGTACTGAGCATGAACATTGTATCTGCATCGTGTTTGATGCAAAGTGGTCATTCCTTTAAATCTGAAAACAATGGTTGTTTGATTTATAAGAATGATATCTTTTATGGTCATGCACCTATGTTGAATGGTTTATTTCTATTGGATCTCGATAGTAATATTACGCACATTCATAATGTTAATGCTAAAAGGATTAAACTTGATGATGATATGTCTACATATATGTGGCACTGCCGTCTAGGTCATATTGGCGTTAAACGCATGAAGAAACTCCATTCTGATGGACTTTTGGAATCACTTGATTTTGGATCATTTGATACATGTGAGCCATGCCTTATGGGCAAGATGACTAGAACGCCGTTTTTCGGTTCAATGGAACGGGCGACAAATCTGCTGGAGATCATACATACTGATGTGTGTGGACCAATGAGTGTGTCGGCACGAGGTGGATATCGTTATTTTGTTACTTTCACGGATGATTTGAGTAGATACGGGTATATCTATTTGATGAAACACAAGTCTGAAACTTTTGAAAAGTTCAAGGAATTTCAGAATGAAGTGGAAAATCATCATAATAGAAAGATCAAGTTTCTACGGTCTGACCGTGGAGGAGAGTATCTAAGTTACGAGTTTAGCACACACATGAAAGAGTGTAGAATAGTTGCACAACTCACGCCTGCCGGAACACCACAACGTAATGGTGTGTCGGAACATCGTAATCGTACCTTATTGGATATGGTTCGATCTATGATGTCTCTGACTGTCTTACCTCTATCATTTTGGGGTTATGCACTGGAAACAGCTGCATTCACTTTAAATCAGGCACCATCTAAATCCGTTGAAAACGACACCGTATGAATTATGGTTTGGAAACAAACCTAAGCTGTCATTTCCTAAGGTTTGGGGATGCGATGTTTATGTGAAGAAACTTCAACTGGATAAACTCGAACCCAAAGCAGAAAAATGCATCTTCATAGGATACCCTAAGGAAACAATTGGGTATACCTTCTATCACAGATCCGAGGGCAAGGTTTTTGTTGCCAAGAATGGATCCTTTCTTGAGAAGGAGTTTCTCGCGAAAGGTGTGAGTAGTCAGAAGGTAGAACTCGAAGAGGTTATTGAACCTTCTCTTCATGGAATGGAGAGTGGCGCAGCACCGGAAGTTGTTTCGGAGTTGACTTCACCTGATGAAGAGAGAGCTAATGATAATGATCATGAAACTCCGAAAGAGGACACTACCGAACCTCGCAGGTCAAGCAGACACGTCGGCTCCGAATCTACGGCAATCCTGTTGTGAATTTCATGGTTGATGAAATGGATGACCCTGCGACGTATGAAGAAGCGATAATGAGCCCGGATTCCAACAAATGGCTAGAAGCCATGAAATCCGAGATGGAATCCATGTACGAGAACCAAGTTTGGAACTTAGTGGACTTACCTCACGACCGAAAGGCCGTTGAGAATAAATGGATTTTCAAAAGGAAAACTGATGCTGATGGTAACATGACCATCTATAAGGCTCAACTTGTCGCAAAGGGGTTTCGACAAATTCAAGGAGTTGACTACGATGAGACATTCTCTCCCGTAGCGATGCTTAAATTGGTTAGGATTATGTTAGCAATTGCTGCATATTTCGATTATGAAATATGGTAGATGGATGTCAAAACTGTGTTCCTCAATGGTAAGATTGAAGAAGAGTTGTATATGATACAACATAAGGGTTTTGTCGATCCTAAGAATGCTAATAAGGTGTGCAAACTTTAGCGATCCATCTATGGACTGAAGCAAGCATCACGAAGTTGGAATCTCCGCTTTGATGAGGTGATCAAAGAGTTTGGATTTGTCCAAACTTATGGAGAGGCTTGTATTTACAAGAAAGTGAGTGGGAGCAATGTGGCATTTTTGATATTATATGTGGATGACATATTATTGATTGGAAATGATATAGATCTTTTAAACAGTGTTAAAAGTTATCTAAACATCAAATTTTCGATGAAAGACCTTGGTGAAGCGTCATATATATTAGGCATTAAAATCTATAGAGATAGATCAAGGCGCCTAATTGGGCTATCGCAGAGTACATACCTTGATAAGACTTATTAAAGAAGTGTAATATGGACGAAAGTAAGAAGGGGTTCTTACCTATGTTGCAAGGCAAGACATTGAGTAAGACTCAAAGTCCTCTGGCGAAGAAAGAGATGATGGATAAGATCCCTATGCCTCGCCATAGGCTCTATTATGTATGCCATGCTATGTACAAGAACGCATTTGGCACATGCAATTAGTTTGACTAGTAGGTACAAATCTGATCCAGTTGAACACGGATAGCGAAAGAACATCCTCAAGTACTTGAGAAGAACTAAGGATATGTTTCTCATATACGGAGGTGAAGAAGAGCTAGTCGCTAAGTGTTATGTCGATGCTAGATTTGACACCAATCCGGATGACTCTAAGTCTCAATCCGGATACGTATTTCTCTTGAACCGAGCAGCAGTTAGTTGGAGGAGTTCCAAACAACATGTGGTGGCTGGATCAACAACGGAGGCGGAATATGTTGCTGCTTGAAGCAGGAGGCGCTTTGATGAAAGAGTTCATTACAGAACTGGGTGTGGTTCCCAGTGCGTTGGACCCGATGGTGATCTATTGTGACAACAATGGAGCCATAGCCAACGCAAAGGAACCAAGGTCTCACAAGAATTCCAAACATATTAAGCTCCGGTTTCACTCCATCCGCGAGCATGTCAAGGATGGAGATATAAAGATTTGTAAAGTACACACAGACCTAAATGTAGCAGATCCGTTGACTAAAGTTCTCCCTACGGCAAAACATGATCAACACCAGAACTCCATGGGTGTTAGATTTATCACTAGGTGAACTAGATTATTGTCTCTAGTGCAAGTGGGAGACTGAAGGAAATATGCCCTGAGAGGCAATAATAAAGTTGTTATTATATATTCCTTATACATGATAGATGTTTATTTTACATGCTAGAAATGTATTGATTCGGAAATATCAATACATGTGTGTTTAATAAAGAAAAGGGGTTCCTAGTCATGCCTCTCTTATAGACTAGCTTGTTGATTAACAGGATGATCAAGGTTTCCTGATCATGGACATTGGATGTTGTTAATAACAAGGTCACACCATTGGTGGAATGATGTGATGAACATTCATCCGAAGTATAGCATTACGATCAAGTCATTATGTTTATATTGCTATAACATCATACGAATTAATCTTTATCCTTAGACCATGAGATCATGTTAATTGCTAACACCGGAAGAGTATCTTGATAACATCAAACGTCACACGTAATAGGTGACTATAAAGATGGGTTCAGTACTACGAAGGTGTTATGTTGAGGCTCATGGATCAAGAGTGGAATTTGTCAATCCATATGACGGATAGATATACTCTGGGCCCTCTCGGTGATATCACATTAGGATAGCTTGCAAGCAAGTGATGTGATCACTAGAATGTTATATCACGGGAACGAGAAAAGAGTGTATGTCGGTAACGAGATCAAACTAGGTATGGAGATACCAATGATCGAATCTTGGACATGTAATATATCGAGAGACAAAGGGATTTAGTTACAAGCATTAAAGGTTCTCACGATCACAGGAGTCATCGTTGAATGTGTAGGAGTCAGTACGGATCTCCGTGTCCTGGCTGATTATTGATCGGAGAAGGGTCTCGATCATGTCGCATTATTCATGAACCGTAGGGTGGCACACTTAAGAGTTACCGACACCATTTTGGAGCACATATGTTTCAGACAAAAGAATTGCAGCGAATTGTTTCAATAGAAACCAGAAATTGTTTCGGGTGAAATTGCAGAAGGTGGTTTTGCATGTGATATTGAAATATTGCAAGGGGCTATATGTGAATGTTTGTTAATTAAAGTAATTAACAAAATTCTGAATAAATTTAATAAAAATAGTTTTATTAAATGAGAGAGCATTAAATTTAGAGAAATTTAATGCATTTAAAGTGGAGACTTTAAAAGGGAATGTGAAGAGGCATTTTAATGTGGAGGGTTACCACCACATGAATGGGGGAGGTGAGGGGTCACCCCTCCCATGCGCCGGCCATGGAGAGAGGGGGCATCCCCTCCTCCTATAAAAGGCCACCCATTCCCCCCTTCATCCTCACACCTCCTTGTGAAGGATCTCTCTTCCCCTCTAGAATTATTCCCCTATGGTCTCGGATTAGCGAGATACATGTTCCTGGTGGCATTTCGTCTGGAAGGAGTTGCTGCTTCCGCTAGATCGCTGGAGCGAGGAGGTGGAGGTTGTCCGGTGGCTTGAACATGTGTGCAAGTGCGGATGCGCCGCTGAGTTGCGGCGCTCAGACTTCCTCACGATCTTGAGATCGGCAAGTGTACGACAACATCAACCACGAGTTCCTACTCGTTAACAAAGCTCGTTGTCTACGTGGGTAAGTTCTCGTTGGATGTATGTCCATCCGTTGCTTTGTACCTAGTAGATAGATCTTGGCGTGTAGTTCACACCATAGGAAAAAATTTGTTTTCTATGTTGCGGACCCAACAGTGGTATCAGAGCCTGATCTATGCGTAGGTGCTTAGCACGGGTAGTACACATATGTTGATATGTGGGCGATGATGATCATGTTATTGCATCTTCTATGTATTTTGGATATTGGTGGCATAGTGGGATGAAGCGGCCCAGACCAACCTTACATGTCATCGTACATGAGACCGGTTCCACGACTGACATGCAACTTGTTTTGCATAAGTGGTGGCGGTGTCATCTCTCCTACTATAGTCAATATCTAATTTACAACGAGTTGCTAATAACTTAGTTATCCTCGTTGTGGTTCATGTTCGTAGGTAAGAACGGTTCTATCTCCGAAAGCCCTAAGCCACGTAAAACTTGCAATTGATAAATTAGAGGCGTCTAGTTTAGATCGTTGCTGGGCTAGTGTATTGATATGGTATTGTTGTAAGTAGATGTATGATAGATACTCTTACAACACACTCAACGTGTAAGTTCAATAGAACTTGGCCTTACACACAAAGGAATGATAGAGATCATACCACGATGCAAGTTATAGAGATCAAATGCATGGACCATATCATCTCACTTTACACATTAGATGTTAGCATCTTATACTGCTAGTTTGGCGCTTTCTGTAGCATTGTAAGATGATCCCTCTTTTAGATATCAAGATAAAAATGTGTTCTTCCTTAAGTATGTACCGTTCTATGGATCGTGTTTCGAGACATCACGTGATGATCGGGTGTACTCGACTCTACGCTTTCATACAAACGGGTGTAAGACAGTTTTACACATGCGAGTACTAAGGTTCTTACTTGGCGAGCCTAGCATGTACAGACATGGCCTCGGAACACGGACCGAAAGGTTAAGCATGAGTCATATAGTTAATATGATGCCCATATAGATGCTCGCCTTTGAAGCTACATCAACTCACGTGATGATCGGACTTGGTGTAGTGGATTTGGTTCATGTAATCACCAAAAAGGCACGAGGGATGTCGTTTTTGAGTGGGAGTTCATTTCTAATTTGGATTAGTCAAACCAAATTTGTCATAAATTAAATCAAAGTGAATTTGCATAGTTTGTTGTAGTCATTGGCATTCGTTTTCTACCTTATGCTTAGTTTTTATTTGAGATAATAGAACTATAGAATTCTGGATATTTACTTTACGAACTGGTATCGTATTGTTTCGAATGTCAATTTAAAGTTTATAAGTCCTATTGCAAACTTTTAGCAAACTCTATTTACTCCATGAAGTTTAATAAGTAGTATTAAATCAAGAGTAAGAATTCCAATGTTAGTATCTAAAGTATCATATTTGGCTCCATGATTATTGATATTCAAAAAGTTGTTTTAATATCAAGATTATATTGGAGCTGAAAATTGTTTCAGAAACCATCATGTGTGAAAGATATTGTGATATCTAAAACAATGTTTTTTGGTTGCATTATGATAGAGTATAATTTAGCAAAATACATGTTCTCATATTGTATGAGAATTTGTGAAGGATGGAGATGCTAGGCATCCGAATCTACCAAAAAGGTTTTGGGAACTGATATTATACTCGCGATTCTTCCTTATAGGCTATAGTAGCTTGATCATGAAAGTTGTCATGATAAGGATGAATATAAGATGTAAGTAAAATGTTTACTACACTAATAGATTACTAAAGAATGGATTTTTGAAAGAACACCAAACATTTGATGATGGTGATCCACTTCAAAGTGCAAGTCCAAATGTATTAGTATTTGACTATATACGCTTTGTACCATGTGTCATGTTGATGACACCACTATTGATGTTGATAGATTCTTTTAAAAGAAAAGGAATTGCTGAAAGAGAATCTATAAAATATTTGGCAGAAAATAAAAGGTTGGAGATGTCCAACTTAGGTATATAGAAGATATACATGTTATGGCTATATTCCTTGCTTGTTAAACAATGTGGTTCTTAGGTATTGGATACCGAATTGGTTGGTATGAAGTGTCATACAGGACAACGCAATTCATGAACTACAATGGCCTAAGTAACCAGCAAGAGAATGAGTGATGATGTTCATCGAAAACAAATAAAGTGTTATTGTGTTTTTCGTTGTCATCAAACCAAGCTTTCAAGATTTGTTTAAATAATTGTTATTTTGTTCCGGTATCATGAGAACAATGGTTGTTCAAATAATTACCGTATTCCATAAAGGATGGATGAACTTTTACAAGTCTAGTTCGAGAAATCACATCCATAAACACTATTGCTAAAATGTCACAAGACAAATGATTGAAAGATCACTTATGAAGTGACATCGCTGTTTAAATTATATTTGAAAGAAAACATGAAGAAACTCCATGTTGATGGATTTTTGGAGTCTTTGATTTTGATCAATTGACGCATGTGAGACTTTCCTCGAGATAATTGAAACTCCGTCCATAGGCCAGAGAGGAACGGATGACTAGCTTATTGGAAATTGTGCATGCTGATGTGCATAGTCCATTATGTGTAGCCATATGCGATGGATCTTTTTGCTTCATATGCTTTCTCTCAAAATTTGAGTGAATATATCTGTATATTTACTTAATAAGGAAGAAGTATGAAACATTTGAAAATTGGTCAAAGACTTTCAAGATGAAGTGGAAAATCATTATAACAAGAAAAAAAAGAGTTTATGATTCTATCATAAAGGAAGATATTTGAGTTACATGTTTAGCAAAAACACCTAAGACTTGAGGAATTGTTCCATGATTTGTGTTTCCCGATAAACCATAGGAGTATGGCATATTCGAGAGATAAAATCAAACCATGTTTGACATGGTAAGATCAAGAGTGTCATTTATAAAACTGCCATTATGTTTTAAGGATTGAAGCTTTAGAGACTACCGCTTTTACACTGAAATGAGCACCATCGTGATCCATTGAAATGACACCATATGAGTTATGGTTTGGGATAAAACCCGAATTGTCTTTTCTTAAATTTTGGTATGCTATGCATAAGTAAAATGTTTACAACCAAAGTCGGATAAGCACGTCTTTCTAGGTTATCCCAAAGAATTTGTTGGGAATTTCTCCATAACATCGAGGACAAAAGAGTTTGTTACTTGGAATGTCAAGTTTCTTGAGAAGGAATTTTTCGTGAAAAGTTAAGTGGGAGGACAATAGAACTTTGATAAGGTTGTTGAACCTTAGCTATATGTGCTAAGTAGCGCAGTGCCAGAAAGTGTCCCGGTGGCGGCCACAATGCTCATGGCTCTCGTGATTACAAAAGGTGTGATCTCGGAGATTAGAGTTCCTATAGAACTGTGTGGGTCGGTAAGAATCAAATAGTAAGATTTGATAAGCAAGTCGTTATTGTTTTGACAATGATGAACCGACTACATGCAAAGAAGCGATGATGGGCCCTGACTCCATAAAATGACTAGAAGTCATAGAATCCGTGATAGTATCCATACACGAGAAAACAAGTTTCTGAACTTGGAAGACCCTCCAGAAAGGCGTGAAGCCTATCGGTCGTGTTTGGATCTATAAAGAAATAAGACATGGATGTTTAACATCTATGAAATAGTCGACATGTCGGAAAGAAGTTTACGACAATATTCAAGGAGTTGACTATGACAAGATTTGATCTTTTATAGCGATATATAGTCTTGAAGGATTAATGTAGCAACCACTACATATAATTTGGTATATGGTAGTTGAATAAACAAAACAAGGTTCTTCTAATAGAACGGTAACCTAGGACACGTACATGACATGGTCCGAAGGGTTTTGTTAATTCAAAGGGTGCTAAAAGGGCATTTAAACTTCAATAGTTGAAGTAAGCATAGCGGAGTTGGAATCTTCACCGTGATGAAACTGTTAAAAGAGTTTAAATTCATTGGAGATGATGAAGATGCTTGCATTTGCAAGAAATTAAGTGGGAGCGCTGAGACATATTTCTAATACATTATGTAGGGGACATATTGTTGATTGGAAATGATGTATCTTGTATTGACACAAGTTAAGAATTTCATTAAAATAAGATTTCGATGAAAGACTTGGGCAAACCCGGAATATTAGGCATCAATATCTATATGGATAGATTAAGGCGCTAATATGGTTGTGCCAGACATACATATATGAGATATTGAAAGGGTTCAATATGGAAACAACAAGAAAGTTTCTTGCTGCATGGAAAGGATTGTATCAAAATTCAAGTGTTTCAACACTTGGTGAGTAAAATCACATGAAGATTTTGATCGATTATACCATGATATGTATATATCCAGAATGTCCTATGCTCTAAATGTTATGAGCATATACCAGAATGATTCATAAGATGATCATTGGACAATAGTAAAGATATTCTTATGATCTTTGGAAGAACTAAGAATATATAATGTATAAGTGACAAATAGTTAAAGGTAGTTCATTGTAAAGTGTTACATTGATACTAGTTTTGTCACAAGATACAAATTAAATTTATCTCAATTTAGACTATGGGTGGCACAATGTAATGGAAAGGATGTTCCATGATGGATTTGGATGAGTTCCAAAGTTGAGACATTGTGACGGATACTACAACAAAAGGCTAAGTATATGACTGCTATAGTAGCAGCAAAGGAGGGCATTTGTGTTAAGTAGTTTGTTATCAAACTAGGTGTGGTTCAAAGTGGGCTAATACTATGAAGATATATTGTGTGACAATAATATCAACATATTTTGAGCCGAACGAACTAAAGGTCTCACCAAAGGACCAAATCTATACAATGCCATCTCATTTGAGAATGAGTGATGCGTAGAGACGCAGAGACATGCAAATACACACGGACCTGAAACTGTCAGATCCAGAGATTATGTTAACCACTAGCAATAGCGTATATGCAACACCAAAAAGCCATAGGTGCTCAATACGCAAAGTTTTTCAAACTAGATTATTGACTCTAGTGCAAGTGGGAGACTGAAGGGAATATGCCCGAGAGGCAATAATAAAGTGGTTATTATCTTATTCCATGTTTATGATAAATGTTTATTTTACATGCTATAATTTTATTGATCGGAAACATCAATACATGTGTGTTTAATAAACAAAAAGGGTTCCTAGTTATGCCTCTCTTATAGACTAGCTTGTTGATTAACAAGATGATCAAGGTTTCCTGATCATGGACATTGGATGTTGTTAATAACAAGGTCACAACATTGGTGGAATGATGTGATGAACATTCATCCGAAGTATAGCATTACGATCAAAGTCATTATGTTTATATTGCTATAACATCATATGAAGTAATCTTTATCCTTAGACCATGAGATCATGTTAACTGCTAACACCGGAAGAGTATCTTGATAACATCAAACGTCACACCGTAACAGGGTGACTATAAAGGTGGGTTCAGTGCTACGAAGGTGTTATGTTGAGGCTCATGGATCAAGAGTGGGATTTGTCCATCCCGATGACGGATAGATATACTCTGGGCCCTCTCGGTGATATCACATTGAAATAGCTTGCAATCAAGTGATGTGATCACTAGAATGTTATATCACGGGAACGAGAAAAGGGTGCATGTCGGTAACGAGATCAAACTAGGTATGGAGATACCGATGATCGAATATCGGACTTGTAATATATCATAGGACAAAGGGATTTTGTTACTAGCGTTAAAGGTTCTCACGATCACAGAAGTCATCGTTGAATGTGTAGGAGTCAGTATGGATCTCCAGGTCCCGCTGCTGATTATTGATCGGAGAGGGGTCTCGATCATGTCTGCATTATTCGCGAACCGTAGGGTGACACACTTAAGGGATACCAACACCATTTGGAGCAAATATGTTTCAGATAAAGATTTAAGAAAGCGCAGCAATTATTTCAATAGACACCGAAACTGTTTCGGGTGAAAATGCTGAAATTGGTTCTGCATGTAATATTGAAATGTTGCAGGGGGTTTTATGTGAATGTTTGTTAATTAAAGTAATTAACTAAATTCTGAATAAAAATAATAAAAGAGTTTTATTAAATGAGAGAGCATTAAATTTCTCATTTAAAGTGGAGACTTTAAAAGAGAATGTGAAGGGGCATTTTAATGTGGAGGGGTTACCACCACATGAATGGAGGAGGTGAAGGGTCACCCCCTCCATGCGCCGGCCATGAAGGAGGGGCACCCACCTCCTCCTATAAAAGGTCACCCCCTCCTCACTTCTCACACACACCTCCTTGTGAAGGATCTCTCTCCCCCTCTAATATTATTTCCCCATGGTCTCGGATTAGCGAGATACATGTTCCCGGTGGCTTTATCTAGAAAGGAGTTGCTGCTTCTGCTGCTTTGCTAGAGCGAGGGACGGAGGTTGTCGGGGTACCGAACGTGTGTGCGATCACGGATGCACCGCTACTTTGTGGTGCTGGACTTGGTGGTGCTGGAGCTGGATCTGATGGACGTGCTGGAGCCGGACCTGCTGGACTTCATTGAAGGGTTTCGCAGCATAGTAAATCAAAATTTTCTACGGAAGCGAACAGAGGGAAAGCCAAGATCTAATCTAGGAGATGCAAACAACGAGAGAGATTGGATTAGATCTTCATACCCTTGAAGATTCAAATGGAACGTTAAATCGGAACGTGGGTGATGTAGTCGTACTCGCTTCTCCTCCTCGCGATCCGATCCGATCTAGCACCACAAGTGGCGGTGCCTCCGTGAGATGCACACGTGCAGCACCTCGACGTCTCCTCCTTCCTCGGACCAGCAAGTATGGTGGAGAGATGTATTGGATCTACAACGCGACGGCGCGGTGTATATGGTGGAGAATTTCTGCAGCAGGGCTTCGCCTACAAACAGTCGGGAGGGAGAGAGGAAGGCCAGCAGGGAGGCTAGGGCTTGGAGGAAGGTGTGTGTGTGGGGAGGGGGGCGCACCAGCCCTCTATTTATAGAGGGGGGGCGGCCAGCCCTAGCCTCTCCTCCAAGCCTATCTCTAGTTTAAACAATTTAAACTCTCCCTTATCTAGAAATCCTATCTTATCTTATCTCTAGTTTAAACGATTTAAACTTATCTAGGATCGGCTGGGCCCTATGGGGCCTTGTGCCCCTGGCCCAATGCGGCCAGGACACTCCCTCATAGGCCCATGCCCCCTCCCGGAAGGTGGGACCACGTTGTCCCCTTTCCGGAAGGTTCTAGAAGCTTCCGGTACAATACCGATTAACCCGGAACAATTCCGAACTCCAAAAACTGCACTGCCTTATATGAATCTTATTCTCCGGACCATTCCGGAACCTCTCGTGATATCCCGGATCCCATCCGAGACTCCGAACAAAAACTCATAAACCAATTATCCAATCTATCCTAGCGTCAAGACACGTTAAGTGTGTGACCCTGCGGGTTCGAGAATATGCAGACATGATCTTCTATCAATAATCAATAGCGGGGTCTGGGCACCCATATTGACTCCCACACATTCATCGATGATCATATCGGATGAACCACGATGCCAGGATTCAATCAATCCCATATATATATTCCCTTCGTCTCGCGATATTTTACTTGCCCGAGATTCGATCGTCGATATCGTCATACCTAGTTCAATCTCGTTCACAGCAAGTACTTTACTCGTTCCGTAATCCGATATCACTTTGTGATTAACTCCTTAACCACATGCTTGCAAGCGGTGTTGATATCGATTACCGAGTGGGCCTGAAGTATACCTCTCCGACTTGGGAGGGACAAATCCCATCTCGATACATACAACCCAACAGATACTTTCCGATCACCTAAGAGACACCTTTATGATCACCCTCTCATAGGATGACGTTTGATGACCTCAAAGCTTTCTTCCGATACCAGGGAGTTGTATTATCTCATGGTCTAAGGAATACAATATTTGACATAGGAAAAGCTTCGCAAAGACGAACACGATGACACGATCTAATTGCTTCGCTTAGTTTGGTCATCCACCATATCATTCTCCCAATGATATGATCTCATTATCAATTGACAACTCATGTCTATGGTTAGGAAACCTTAACCATCATTGATCAATGAGCTAGTCCATAGAGGCGTACTAGGGACACGGTGTTGTTCACAAACCACACAAGTATTAAAGTTTCCGCTTAATACAATTCTAGCATGGAATATAAACTTTATCATGAACAAGAATTATAATAATAACATCTTTATTATTTGCTCTAGGGCATAATTCCTAGAGTCTCCCTCTTGCACTAGAGTCAATAATCTAGTTTACATTTGGTATCAATCTCACACCCATGGCAATCGAGGTGTTGATCATGTTTTACGTGGAAGAGGTTTAGTCGGTGGATCTGCGACATTCAGATCCGTATGTACTTTGCTAATCTTGAGATCTCCATACGCTATATAATCTCGGATTATATGAAACTTGCGTTGATATGCTTGGTCTTTGGATGATATCTTGGTTCCTTAGCGAGTGCTATGGCGCCATGTTGTCACACAATATCTCCAGTGGGTCCAATGCACTTGGAACCACGCCAAGCTCGTGATGAAGTTTCGATCCAAACTCCTTCACTTGACGCTTCTGCGGCAGCCATGTATTCCGCTTCTCTGTAGATCCCGCGATCATGCTTTGCTTGCAGCTTCTCCACTCAGCTCCTCCATTCAAAATATACACGTATCACGTAGAGATTTAGAATCCTCCTTGTCGGGCCGAAACTAGCATCGACGTAACCTTTCTGACGATTTGTTCATCACCCCCATAGACTAAGAACATTTCTTTAGTCCTATTTAGGTACCTTAGGATGTTCTTCACGGCTGTCTAGTGTTCCACTCTGGATCACTTTGATATCTGCCGTCAAACTAAGAGCATTGGACACATCCGGTCTAGTACACAAAGATGGCATACATGATGGAACCTATGGCGAGGCATAAGGCACTTTGCTCATAGCTTCCCTATCATTTACCGTAGCTGGACACCGAGCCTTGCTCAATATCTTACGACAACATAGGCACTAAACCTTTCAATGCCTTATCCATTACGAACCTTTTCGAACTTTGTCTAGGTATGTACTCCGCTTAAAGCTATCAGCGTCTTTGTCTATCTCTATAGATTTTGATGCCCAATATATAAGCAACTTCACCTAGGTCTTTCATTGAAAAACACTTGTTCAAATAACTCTTCACATCGTTAAGCATGTTGATGTCATTTCCAATAATCAATATGTCATCCACATATAGTACCGAAACGCCACCGAGATCCCACTCACTTTCTTGTAGATGCAAGCTCAGTAGCAATTTGGAACAAATCCAAAGCTCTTGATCGCTTGATCAAAACGAAGGTTCCAACTCCGAGACGCTTGCTTGATCCATAAATGGAACGCTGAAGTTTGCATACTTTATCGGCATCCTTAGGATCGACAAAACCTTGGGTTGCATCATATACAACTCTTCATCAATGTTGCCATTGAGGAAAGCGATCTTGACATCCATTTGCCATATTTCGTAATCATGAAACGCAGCAATTGCTAATAAAATCCGAATGGACTTAAACATCGCCACGGGAGAGAAAGTCTCATCGTAGTCAACACCTTGAACTTGTCGAAAACCTTTCGCAACAAGCCGTGCTTTATAGACGGTAACATTACCATCCGTCCGTTTTATTCTTGAAGATCTATTTGCACTCAACGGCCTTTCGTCGCTAGGAGGGTCCACCAAAGTCCATACTTGGTTTTCGCTCATGGATCCCAATTCGGATTTCATGGCTTCTAGCCATTTCTCAGAGTCTGGGCTCATCATCGCTTCCTCATAGTTCGTAGGTTCGCTGTCTTCTACTAACAAGACAGTCAAGACAGGTTAGTACCACTCGGAGGGGCACGCGACCTTGTCGACTGCGACGTTCAAGAGAGATCGTCCAAGCTTCATGATCCTTGTCATTAGCTTCCTCTATTGTTGGTGCAGTGCTTTGGAACAATTTCAGGTGCTGCGCTACTCTCCAATTCAAGAGAACGTTCAATAACCTCGTCTAGCTCTACTTTCCTCCCACTCACTTCTTTCGAGAGAAACTCCTTCTCAAGAAAGGAACCGTTCTTTGCGACAAACACTTTGCCTTCGGTTCTGTGATAGAAGGTATACCCAATAGTTTCCTTAGGGTATCATATGAAGACGCATTTCTCCGCTTTGGGTTCGAGCTTGTCCGGCATCAACTTCTTGACGTAAGCTTCGCATCCCCAAACTTTAAGAAACGACAACTTAGGTTTAGCACCAAACCACAGTTCATACGGTGTCGTCTCTAAGGATTTAGATGGAGCCCTATTTAAAGTGAATGCAGCGGTTTCTAATGCATAACCCCAAAATTATAACGGCAAATCAGTAAGAGACATCATCGATCGGACCATATCTAATAGGGTTCGATTCCGGCGTTCAGACACACCATTGCGCTGTGGTGTTCCGGGTGGCGTGAGTTGTGAAACGATTCCACTTGCTTTGAGATGCGTGAGGAAATCATAACTCAAATATTCGCCCCCACGATCGGATTGTAGAAACTTAATCTTTCTGTTACGATGGTTCTCCACTTCATTCTGAAATTCTTTGAACTTTTCAAACGTTTCAGATTTATGTTTCATTAAATAGATATACCCATATCTACTTAAGTCATCGGTAAAAGTGAGAAAATAGCGATATCCACCGCGCGTCGAAACACTCATCGGTCCGCATACATCGGTATGTATGATTTCCAATAAGTCCGTTGCTCGCTCCATCATACCGGAGAACGGGGTTTTGATCATCTTGCCCATGAGGCATGGTTCGCATGTGTCAAATGATTCAAAATCAAGAGACTCCAAAAGTCCATCGTAATGGAGTTTCTTCATGCGCTTTACACCAATATGACCTAGACGATTGCCACAAATAAGTAGTATTATCACTATCTACTTTGCATCTCTTAGCCTCAATGTTATGGATGTGTTTCATCCCTTTAGATTTAGAAGAAATAAACCATCCACAAGGGTGCATGACCATAAAGATGTTACTCATATAAATAGAACAACCATTATTCTCCGATTTAAATGAATAACCGTCTTGCAATAAACACGATCGAAATAATGTTCATGCTCAACGCACATAATAACATTTATTAAGGTTTAAAACTAATCCCGAAGGTAAAACTAAGGAGAGCGTGCCGGCCATCACATCAACTCTTGATCCATTGCCAGCAGCATCGTCACCTCATCCCTATAAGCCGCCGTCTATTCTCGTAGCTCTGTTTGAGTTACAAATATTAGCAATCGAACCGGTATCAAATACCCGTGCACTACAACGAGGGCTAGTAAGGAAAACATCAATAACATGTATATCAAATATACCTTTGATGGTGCCAGCCTTCTTGTCCGCTAAGTACTTGGACGATTATGCTTCTAGTGACCCTTGTCCTTGCAATAGAAGCACTCTGTCGGCTTAGGACCAGACTTGAGCTTCTTCTCAGCGGGGCATTGCGCTTGCCGCCCTTCTTGAAGGGCTTCTTTGCACCTTTACCTTTCTTAAAGGAGGGCTTGTTGACCATCAACACATGATTATCCTTCTTGATGTCCACCTCGCAGCCTTGACTTTGCGAAGAGCTCGGTGATCGTATCGATGGAACCAATCTGATTATGAGTCACTACAAAACTTTTGTAGCCGGGAGGGAGTGATTGCGAACCTGTCAATCTTGAGCTCCTCTGGAATCTTGCGATCCGATTGCTCAAAGGCGTTGAGTGTAGCCCGACATCTTAATGGCGTGCTCACTAACGGAACTCCCTTCCTCCATCTTGCGATTAAAGAACTTCTCGAGATCTCATATCTCTCGAGCGGGCTGAGTCGAAACATGGTTTTCAGCTCCTCGAGAATCTCAAAGGGCCAGGATAGTTTTCAAAACGATTTTGAAGTTCGGTTCCATAGCAAACAACATGGTGCTCTTAATCACACCATAATCATCTTTCTTGTGATAGACAGCTTTCTCATCAGCCAGCGCTTGATTCAGGGGGTTACCTAACGCTTTCTCAAGGACATAGTCCTTTGTCCGCCATGTAATGATTCTTAGATTGCGGAACCAGTTGGTGAAGTTAGACCCATTGTTTCTAAGCTTTTCTTTCTCAGCAAAAACGTTGAAGTTGAAGTTGGACTTGGCCATGTGATCTACAGTATTTGCAAGTACTATTTAGACTATGTTCATGATAAATAGTTCAACTTAATCAAATTACTAGATGAACTCCCACTAAATTCAACATCCTCAAGTTGTTTAGTGAACACGATCCAAATTCACCACACCTAATCCGATCATCACGAGAAGAGATGTGGTTTCAATGGTGGACAACGGTGTCGATCATATCATTCATATGACTCATGCTTAACCTTTCGGTTCTTGTGTTCGAGGCCATGTCCGTACATGCTAGGCTCGTCAAGTTAGACCCAATATTTCGCGTGTGCAAAACTGGCTTGCACCCGTTGTATGTGAGCGTAGAGTCTATAGCACCCGATCATCACGTGATGCTTGGACACGACGAACTTTCACAACGGTGCATACTTGGGGAGAACACAGTTTTATCTTGATCTTTAAGTGAGGAATCATCTTATAATGCTACCGTCGCGATCTAAGCATAATAAGATACATAAAAGGATAAACATCACATGCATATAACTTTATGTGACATGGTATAGCCAATCTTCGCAATGATTTCCATCTTGTGCGTTCAAGATGATCTCCATCATTCCACCATGATTGCCTCCACCACGAATAGCAACTAAAACTATTGCTAACTACTTAGCGATAAAGTAAAGCTATTACATGGCGTATAAGAAGTTGACTCTCAGGTCATACACAATTATAAAGACAACCATATGGCTCCTGCCGGTTGTGTACTCATCGACATGCAAGTCGTGAAACATTACAAAACATGATCATCGCATACATTATACACATCACATCTTGGGCCATACCATATCACAGAAAACACTCCCTGCAAAAACAAGTTAGACGCCTCTACTTTGTTGTTGCATGTTTTACGTGGCTCATGGGAGTAGATGCTAAGAACGATTCTTACCTACGGAAAGCCACAACGGTGATATTATGGTTGCCAAACTCCGGTGTTAATCCCATGACAACTATAGTGAGAAAGCGACATCCACCGGCCGCATGTGTGGTACAAGCCACCGCGTCAAGTCGGAGCGGTCTCATGACGACGTCGCGTAAGGTTGGCCTGGACCGCTTCAATCTCACTATCCCGCATCATAAGAAGAACACAAATAAGAGGCTTGCAATAGAAAACATCAACGCCCGCAACAACCATGTTGCGTTCTACTCGTGAATCACATCTACGCATAGATCTAGCTCTGATACCACTGAAGGGTTTCGCAGCATAGTAAATCAAAATTTTCTACGGAAGCGAACAGAGGGAAAGCCAAGATCTAATCTAGGAGATGCAAACAACGAGAGAGATTGGATTAGATCTTCATACCCTTGAAGATTCGCACAGCGGAACGTTCGTCGGAACATGGGTGATGTAGTCGTACTCGCTTCTCCTCCTCGCGATTCGATCCGATCTAGCACCACAAGTGGCGGTGCCTCCGTGAGATGCACACGTGCAGCACCTCGACGTCTCCTCCTTCCTCGGACCAGCAAGTATGGTGGAGAGATGGATTGGATCTACAACGCGACGGCGCGGTGTATATGGTGGAGAATTTCTGCAGCAGGGCTTCGCCTACAAACAGTCGGGAGGGAGAGAGGAAGGCCAGCAGGGAGGCTAGGGCTTGGAGGAAGGTGTGTGTGTGGGGAGGGGGGCGCACCAGCCCTCTATTTATAGAGGGGGGCGGCCAGCCCTAGCCTCTCCTCCAAGCCTATCTCTAGTTTAAACAATTTAAACTCTCCCTTATCTAGAAATCCTATCTTATCTTATCTCTAGTTTAAACGATTTAAACTTATCTAGGATCGGCTGGGCCCTATGGGGCCTTGTGCCTCTGGACCAATGCGGCCAGGACACTCCCTCATAGGCCCATGCCCCCTCCCGGAAGGTGGGACCACGTTGTCCCCTTTCCGGAAGGTTCTAGAAGCTTCCGGTACAATACCGATTAATCCGGAACAATTCCGAACTCCAAAAACTGCACTGCCTTATATGAATCTTATTCTCCGGACCATTCCGGAACCTCTCGTGATATCCCGGATCCCATCTGAGACTCCGAACAAAAATTCATAAACCAATTATCCAATCTATCCTAGCGTCGAGACACGTTAAGTGTGTGACCTGGGTTCGAGAATATGCGACATGATCTTCTATCAATAATCAACGGGTGCAGGCACCCATATTGACTCCACACATTCATCGATGATCATATCGGATGAACCACGATGCCAGGATTCAATCAATCCCATATATATATTCCCTTCGTCTCGCGATATTTTACTTGCCCGAGATTCGATCGTCGATATCGTCATACCTAGTTCAATCTCGTTCACAGCAAGTACTTTACTCGTTCCGTAATCCGATATCACTTTGTGATTAACTCCTTAACCACATGCTTGCAAGCGGTGTTGATATCGACACGAGTGGGCCCAAGTATACCTCTCCGACTTGGGAGGGACAAATCCCATCTCGATACATACAACCCAACAGATACTTTCCGATCACCTGAGAGACACCTTTATGATCACCCTCTCATAGGATGACGTTTGAAGACCTCAAAGCTTTCTTCCGATACCAGGGAGTTGTATTATCTCATGGTCTAAGGAATACAATATTTGACATAGGAAAAGCTTCGCAAAGACGAACACGATGACACGATCTAATTGCTTCGCTTAGTTTGGGTCTGTCCACCATATCATTCTCCCAATGATATGATCTCATTATCAATTGACAACTCATGTCTATGGTTAGGAAACCTTAACCATCATTGATCAATGAGCTAGTCCATAGAGGCGTACTAGGGACACGGTGTTGTTCACAAACCACACAAGTATTAAAGTTTCCGCTTAATACAATTCTAGCATGGAATATAAACTTTATCATGAACAAGAATTATAATAATAACATCTTTATTATTGCCTCTAGGGCATAATTCCAACATTCATCACGATCTTGAGATCGGCAAGTGTACGACTATATCAACCACGAGTTCCTACTTGTTAACAAAGCTCGTTGTCTACGCGGGTAAGTTCTCGTTGGATGTATGTCCACCCGTTGCTTTGTACCTAGTAGATAGATCTTGGCGTGTAGTTCACGCCGTAGGAAATTTTTTGTTTTCTATGCTGCGGACCTAACATCAATCACATCTGCTGATACCCTTCGCTCGATTAAACCTGCTTAACAAGTCATTTTCCACATCATCTCGCCGGTATCAATGCTGAAAAAATACACAAAGAGACATCAGGTATTTTAGCAAGGCAGCTTTCTACATCGAAGCGATAACATCGCCACTTACAAAGAAGCAAAAAGAGCAATCAGGTATGTTAATTATCTTCTTCAATATGCATTCTTCAACATCCTTATGAACTATGTTTTATAAGTTTCAAATAGTTGATTAATGACAATCTCACTGATATTATCAAAGTTTAATTTGATACTTAGAGTATAAAATACTAATGCAGGAAAACCATTGTGTTTGCGATCTCAAGTAATGGATGTCAAGGAAGAAAAATGGAAAAGAGAAAGAGAGCGGTATGCATAGATGACCGATGAAGAAAAGAGAGAAAGACTGAAAAAACAACGTGAAGCATATCAGCTAAACAAAAATATAAAAGAGGCAAAGAAATATGTAGAACATGAGCTAGAAGAACGGACAGAAGGGGAAGCTGCTACATCTGACTTAAGTGTAAGGCGAAGAAAGCCTACGACGCCGAGGGAAAGATAGAAATTTCTACATCATCGTAATGAAGAGTTCTCGAAAAGACAGAGAAAAACTGTTTCGGTGTCATCTCAAGAAGGCACATCAAAAAAGAAAATCGGCAACGATCACATAGAATATCTAAAGCTGCCAAAAATACAGATTGATGGTAATACTTAAATTTCATAAACTACCAAACCATTCCAAATAACATATACAATATGTAAATCTAACCAACTTTCATGTAGGTATGCTACATCCACTACGCCCAACAAACAAAGACGCAACTTCACCACCATTCTGCAATGATGATGAACTTGGTAAAGGTATTGATCAAATAATGTCCATGATGAAAAAAGGCGATGGTGATATACAAACTAAAAAGCAGCCAGAAGTCATGATTCATGGTACTACTCTAAATTTTATACAATGCTTGTACATTCCAGAAACAGTATATAGTATGAACAACTAACCATCTTTCTCGGCAGGCTTTCCATCTTTAATTATATCAGAGGATATAAATCAAGCGAGACATGTTCCTCATAGAGATGGGCGAAATAGTTTGAGCGCTGACCAAAAGGAGGAGATTAATGCACAAAAACAAATAACCAAACGAAACAATTTGACAGACGAGAAAAGGGAGGAGATTAATGCACGTAGAAGAGCCAAATACAGAGCTCAATGAAATATTTTGCTGGATGAGCAAAAGGAAGACACTAATGCACGTAGAAGAGCAGCAACACAAAGGACAAACCAAGTGGAGAGGATGGCAATACTAGATAAACGTAGGGGAAAAGATGTGGCTAGGAGGAACACCCCTTGCAAAGAATCCATCGCGATACCGTGCCCAATTGCACCAACTTTGCCAACAATAAACCTAGAATCGAGTACACATAGAACAAACCCTAGAGAAGGAACTGCTTCACCTACCACAACTCCTTCAACGAGCACACCTGAGTACACCATCAGGAGCAAAGGTAACAAACCAATCTTTAATACCTTTGTTTATGTTATTGCGCATCCTGGTCATACTTACCGGATAGACAATGTTGTAGGCGAAATGGAGTCATTCATTAACAATATCATGGACGAGAATGGCATCCCTGACGACAACATGGATGAGGAGTGTTACACGTATGCCAATGAAGGTAATTATACCAGACTTCCCATTGCCACTCTCTGTTACGAGTTAATACAAACATACTGATGTGACAACACACCCATGTAGGTTTTGACGAAGATGACATGGACCCAAATACAACGCCATACTCATCTAGCCCAGAATCTATCGATCCTTTCGACTTTGTGTACTCGAACCTACCAGACAGCACACATATCCTCGAGCAGGTACCAGATTGCGAATACTGTAATGCCAAGAAGTTTGACCGTGAGACTGATAGCTTCTGTTGTCGAAAAGGAAAGGTCGAGCTAGCTGATCAACAACCAGAACCTATCCCGGAGCTGAGGAGACTATGGTCTAGCCAGGACGCGGACTCACGTCATTTTCGAGAGAGCATCCGATTTTTCAACGGCCACTTCTCCTTCACGACCCTTGGTGTCAGCCTCGACAACGACTGCACGAACATGAGGTCCGGAGTGTACACATTCCAGGTACAAGGCTCATTGTACCATAACGTGCATTCGTTCGGACCAAA